>CAWUFW010006580.1:600000-1130102 GCA_963921515.1 Calotriton arnoldi | reverse complement strand
GAGCTAGAGGTGAACGGTGCAGTGGGCTGCAATAGTCCTGAGACTGATCCACTTGCCCTGTCGTGTTCTGCCAGTGACGCACTGGTAGCAACCATCTAGGAGAGAGGTGCAGAGAACTTTCAGAGGGGGGAGATCTCTGATCCCTCTGTTGGTGGTTAACAGTACGTGTCTTTGCCTTAGTGTCCTGCGGCATCGCTTTTCGTGACATCCTGTCAAGGGAAGGAGAGAAAGAGCCGCTCTGTGCAGATGATCCTGCTGTAGTTCCTTTCCTCAACTGCGAGCGTTGTGGCGATGGAGTCGATGTCGACCTGCCGGACTGGCCTCTAGATGCCGAGCCTCTGCTCAACGTTGATGCGACTGCCTGGACGTTGAGCTTCCCTGAACTACCGGAGACGGTGGGGGACGATGCCCCGTCGATCCAGACTTTTGCGAGTGCCTCGACGTTGAGCGTTATGACAAACTTTGACGCACACATTGGGCTGACGTTGAGCGCTGTTGGGAAGACGTCGATGGAGCCCTGTGCCTCGAAGTCGGGAGTGGAAGAGATTACACCAACGGTGATCAGTGTCTCGACGTTGCACGTCGGCCAGACGCCGCCGATGAAGATTGCCGTCTTGACGGCGACCCTCGACGAGCTGACGTCGACGTGATGGGTATCTCGACGTTGAGCATCGTTGGATTGACATCAACAGAGATTCTCGTCTCGACGTTGAACGCCGCTGTGTCGACGTCAATGGAGATTCCGGTCTTGACGTTGACTGTCGCCGGGTTGACCTCAACTGAGATACCCATCTCGACTTTGAACGTCACTGTGTTGATGTTAACGGAGACTGATGCCTCTTCGTTGATTGTTGCCGTGTTGACGCCAATGGAGAACGGCTCCTCGACGTTGAACGTCGGGTTCACTGCAGCGTAGGAATCTGGTCTGACGTCAATTGTTGTCGTTCTTGTGCCGGTGGTAAACACCGGCAATGAGATGACGTAGATCTTACCGCTGACGAAGCTGCAACCGTCGACAGAGGTGGTAACATCGGCAGTGATACCTGTGACGACGGTCTGCTTTTCTTCGCCGTTTTCGACGCTGATCCCGATAGAGAAAAGATGAGAAATCTTACTTCTAGAGTAGATCTGGTTCACTTTTTCTTAAGCTTCACAGGTGATCTTCCTCTTGATCCAGCAGGTTTCTGCTTCTCCAAGAGACCATACAAACAAATCCTTTCTCTGTCCTTTAGAGTGCGCCTGGATAAGTTCTTGCAATGTTGGCAACTCTCAGGAACATGTGTCCCAGGAAGACAGAATACAGACAGCGTGGGTGTCTGTTTTAGCCTTCTTTTTCCCACAAGAAGAGCGAAGATCAAACAAGGAAAGCATTTCTGACAGGAAAAAAGCTCAATTCTGTCAGGAAATGATAGTTCCTCACTCTAACAGGTAAAAGATGTCGAGTGAAAGAGAGAACTACCAAAAGGTATGATAAATTGTTTGACAAAAAGCCCAAAAAAACAAGAGCTCAAAATCCAGGGTCTTGACTGAAGGAGCCGGAAAGAAAAACTGACCTGTCACCCCTGAGGCATGATGGGAGGCAGGGGGTCATGGTTGCCTTAAACACACGGTGCCAGCTCTTTCATTTTTTTTCAGCACTCCATCCATCATCCCCTTGTGTTTGCTTTGTTCGCCCTAAGTTGGCATGGTATGCCTAGATGTGGGTCCCTTGCTCACTTTGCCACTGGATTCAAGCTAGCCTGGCTGATATGGGGTGTTTCCCTGTAACCGGTCCCAGGATGCTTGTTTCCGGTCCAGTGAAGACATGGCTTGGCAGTTCAGGCTGGACTGTTCCCATGAGGCACAGGGTCAAGACTGATTTGCATATAGCTGTCTCTGAACTGGGGTGGCGAAGTGAGCTGAAGGACGATGATGGATTCAACCCAGATCTGTGGCTGGGGATGAGTGTCTGAAAAGTTTCAGCACTCCGTCCATCATCTCCTTGTGTTTGCGTCGATATATGACTGCTATGACATGTAAAGACAATAAAATTACAATTGATAAATGTTAGACCTAGCATCCTTGGCGTGGGTCTCCCTTCCATTTTTTGAGGATGCCTCCAATGTTATTGATCTGTTTTTGCTGGTTTAGATGCTTTGGGCACTGTGCCACTGCTATTCAGTGCCACAGTGCAAGTGCTCCCTATGATAAATTGTGTTATGTATTAGTGACTCCATGATTGGATGATTGGTTTACTTGTCAGTCCCTAGTACAGTGCACTGAGTGTGCCCAGGGCTGGTAAATCCAATGCTGCTGGTGGGCTTGCAGTACTGGTTGTGCCACCCACAGAAGCAGCTTGTAAAGTGTGTCTCAGGCCTGCCATTGCAGAGCCTGTGTGCAGCCTAGGGCTGCCATGTCGACTTGGTGAGTGCACCCACTTACCAGTCCCTAAACCTTCCCTTTTCTTCATATCAGACACCCCTATGGTAGGCCCAAGGGCAGGGTGCATTGTAAGTATAAGGTAGGACATACCCTGGTGTGTGTGGCATGTCCTAATAGTGAATTACAGCCATTTTCGTTTTTCACTATTGCAAGGCTACCTGCTCCCCATAGGCCAGAATGGGCAGTTTGATTATTACAGCTTATAATCCTAACTGACCCAGGGAACATGGTAGAAAAACGAATTTAGTGTGCCTGAACTCAGAATGATAAAATACATCTTTTAGTGAAGTTGGTTTTAACATTCTGGGTTTGAAAATACCACTTTTAGAAAGTAGGTATTTTCTTGCCTAACTATCCAAGCCTGCCTCTGCTAGGTTGTGTATTCCTTGTCTGGGTTTGTGAGTGACAGGGGCTGGAGGACTCCAGGAGACACAGTGAGTCAGCACAGGGCTGAATAGAGAGATCTGCATGGAGATAGGTGGGAGGAGTTGCACCTGGGACCTGAATAGGGCTGTGCCTTCCCTCCACAATGCTGGCTCCACCTCCTGTGGTGTGTCTGATGTCCCTGGCCTACTCTGTGAAACGAAAGAAGGAGTCCTGTAAACAAAGTGCTCCAGGACTGACCAGAACTGGTTTTGGACTATGCAAAGGCCTCTCTGCCTTCAGAGAACAAAGAGAAAAGGTGTATAAAAAGGGGACCCAGACCCCTAGGAAATTAGATCACTTTTGGGAAACAAGAAGAAACCTTTGCTGAGGAGCGGAACCAAGATGAAACTGAGAAGAAGACTATCCCTAAGCTAGAGGGATCTGCCTGCAGTGGTTGCCTGACTGCCAAAGAAAGGAGAAGGGAACTTTGTGTGTACTTTCATCAACTTGTGAAGGATCTCCAAGGGCTTGATTTCAGAGCTTGCCTCCTGCTGAAGTCTCAGGAACAACAGACTTCACCCACCAGCTCCCCTGTATTCCCTTGCTGGGAATTTGGACCTTCTGACACACTTGCGTGTCGCTGGGAGCTGGAAGCGCGACTCAAGACGAAGAAGCGTGTCGCCGCCGCAGCCGCTGCTTCTCGCATCGCCGAAGAGTGTCAACGTCGCATCAGACGCCAGCGCATCCCCGAAGAAGCGCGCCGCTGACACCCTCGCATCCTTCAAAGCGCCTCGCAGCACCGGAGAAAAGTGTCGCCGTCGCATCAGACGCCGTCGCATCCCCGGGGCAGAGCATCGACCTCGCATCAGACGCCGACGCATCGCAACACGAGGCGCCCCGCATCCCAGGAGAAGCGTGTCGCAGGGCCTGTCGCGGCTCCAAAGATTCATCGAAATCGCCGCGCGGCCGTCTGGCGTGCACGCATCACCCCTTCGTTGTCGCAACATCAAGAAGACGCCATTTTGTTTCTTTGCACCAGATCTTCATCGCATCACGGCGCTGCTTGTCGCATCGCCACAGAAGCGCAGTAAGAAACCCACGCATCACCTCCCCACGCCGAGAAGAACCGACGCATCACTGTCCCCTGCGCATCAGTAGGGAACTGACGCATCACCGTTCTTGCGTGTAAGGAACCGACGGATCACCTTCCCTGCACCACTTTTTGTTGTATCGCGTTACGCATCTCAGGTACATTGAACGCAAAGTGTCGCATTTCCATTTTAGGAGACTTAAGCTAATTCTACCATCTTTAAAGTACAGTATTGTGGATTATTTTTGTCGTTTATGGTCTTGTGGTAAATCTATATAAAAGATACTTATTTTTACAATACAACCTGTGTGGTGTCCATTTGTAGTGTTGTCACTGGATTACTGTATGTGTTCACAAATGCTTTACACACTGCCTCTGAACTAATCCTGTCTGCTCTTGCCAAGCTACCAAGGGGGTGAGCAGGGGTTATTTCAGGAGTGTACCCCCTTACCCTGACTAGAAGCAAGGGTCCCTATTTGGTCAAAGGTACCTACCTCTGCCAACTAGAGACCCCCAAATCTAACAATAAACCTTTCTTTTGACATTACTGCTGGTGACTTTGCTTGATGTGCTAAGGTGATCATTGCTAGCAATTCTCCAACAGTCACTAATGGAATCTTGTCTCAAGTGGTCACTATCGAAAAACTGATAATTTGTATTAGTAGCTCGAGATGATTTTTATTTAACATAAGTAGCTCTTAGTATAAAAAATGCTGGAGACCCCTGGCTTATTACCATGATAGCCTATGGAAATCTTTCATACTGCTTTATTTGAGTACCTTGGGATGCCCACTTCGACGACGGGGAATGATTCAAGCATGTGAATCTATGAAAGATACCCCAATACTGGATAAGGCACAGAAACACAAGAGTTTAGAATGACACAGTGAGCAATAGTTAGTGAATGTGCTGGGTATCCTTTCAAGGCACGTGGAGCAGCCAGGCCGCCAGAGCAAACCACACCTTAGAGCATGTGGCTGCAAAGAGTAGCCATGGGGCACAGCCAGGGTTCTCCAGCCATACCACAGGTTACAGCATGCGCTTACGAACAGTACGTACTGACAGACAACTGGCATAGGACGCAGGCAGGGTGCTACAGAAACACTACAGGTTGAACAGTAGGTACAGACAACTGGCATAGGGTGAAGGCTGGGTTCTAAATCAACAACACAGGTTAGAGCATATGGCTACGAACAGTAGGTGCTGACAACTGGCACAGTGCAGGCTGGGTTCTACATCAACACAGGTTAGAGCATGTGGCTACGAACAGTAGGTGCTACCTACTGGCCTATGGTGCAGGAAGGATGCTACAGAAACACTACCGGTTAAACAGTAGGTACTAACAACTGGCACAGGGCGCAGGATGTATTCTACAACACCACAGGTTAGATCATCCAGCTATAAACAGTAGGTGCCGTCAATTGGCATAGGGTGCAGGCAGGGTACTGTTGCAGGGATTCTGCACCTACACAGAACTATGCGCAGGAAACCAGGACCTCGGTGTATAGGGGTGTACAAACCTACCGCCTTAGTGCCCAAAATCCCAAAACCGACTAGCTATAGTGTCTCATTCGTTCTCCTCCAAATATCACAGAGCTACAAATGATTAGTCAAGTCAGGAACATTTGTTGAGCGTGCATATCACCCAAAAGGTCTCATGGCGCTAGCGGACGACTCCACATTAACCGAGCAGTAGGAAAACCCAGAACACAACATTCCCGACTCTCTCAGGAATCGCAGTAGCATGACATACTCTTTTGCTCGCTCACTTGTACTTGTCCACAACAAGATTAGGCAGAGTCACTGTAATAGTTCACCATGTTTATTTTAACTATTGTGCTCTACAATACAGTATACGAGCCACTACCCGCAGCAAAATGCATAAACTCAAAACAATTAGCATTGTTACAATTCCATAGAGTACAAAAGGTGAAGTCATTTTATAAAGACAGTGGAAAAAGGACTATAAGGCCTAACCACCCTCCCCTTGACTGGAAGAAGTTTATTTATATAAAGGAAGATCTCTGGGCTTTGACAGCAGACCCCATACCTTAAAGCCTAGATGCAAGATTTACATCATAGGAACAGCGTAGCTCTTCTCCATGGAAAGGGCTCTCTCTAAGTGTGTGTCAAAACAACATGCATCCCCGTAATATCAAAGCACGAGTCTCCAGCATTGCAGCTGTGTTTAGCATGTTATGTCTAGGTGCTAGGGACTGACCAGAACAGAATAACAAGGGGCATTGTTTATCGACCTTGCACATCGTGTTCAGACAAAACTCCAGGAACTCTGCAGAAAACGTGAAAGGCAGACAGTTCTCATGTGAAAGGCATAAACAAAGGCTTGCAAAAATAAAGTCATGTAGTAATGTGCGCAAAAGCAGCATCATGGCAGCAAAGCTCATGCTAACTTAGCAAAGTCGACAATGTCCCTAAGAGCCATATAACACCCACCCCCTGGTAAGGCCATAGGACCAGAGAAAGGACCAAAACAGAGTTCAAAAAGCCAAGCAGAGTTCAAAATGTCGGAGATTAAGAAAAAACCAAATTGGAAAAAAAAAAAAAAATCTTTTATTTTTGACATGTAAAATCAAAAAAAAATAATAATAATTTCAGCTCCAGGTAAACGATATTATGAAGGAGGTTGTTAATCCATCAAAGTACGTGAACTTAAGAATGCAATTCCCTCCAAAAGGTCATCCCTATGTGGAGAACAGGGATGCCATCCATTCAAGTAGGTCGAAGGAACAAACGTGCTTCTCGTAATCTGATGCTTCCAGAAGCATAATCGGGCAACTTGCGTGATATTCGATGAAACTCTGATGCAGGAGGTTCTGCGCAGCCGCACAGATATCCCATTCAACCAATACTCCAAGTGCTGCTGCACGCGCCATACGGCCATCCGCAGAACAAGCCTGGTCATGGGCCTCTAAGGGACCCATCAACTGGATAAAATCCGGGACTGGACATGATGTATTATTGGAGAGGCATAAATCCATAGCCCAATAGAAGGGGCACCGTCGACAGTAAAAAAACTGGTTGCACGCATGTAAAGTAGGTAAAGCGAAAAGTCAATCCATAACTCACGCTAAGCGTTGCTAGTGGCAAGCATCGAAAAACCTGTTGCATCCTATCACAGTACAGTTGCAATTGGCCTGGTCTGTGCAGTACCACAAGATGAGCAGCCATTGCGCAGCAGGAACAGAAGAAGCAGGATGCCACCAGCTAACGCCAGTAATAAAGGGAATCCACCAAAGACGCTGGAAAAAATAAAATGAATAAAAGCCGGTATTACTCCAAATATCGTCTGAAAAGAAGTCACAAGGCCTGCTCCCACTTGTTTAAAAAAATGTGCAAGGCCTGTAGTGTCAGACGCATTAAATATTTGATGTATAAGCTCCCTGTAGGAGAGTAGGATCTGCCTCTTATGTTGCCCCCACTTTTTTTCTGATGTTAGCACTGGTTTCTGGCTATAGTCTGGCTGGGTCCCTGCCAATCAGGGCCCCAGCCTCTCTGTTCTCTCTAAACGACATGGAGTGCACTCTAGGTGCACTAGTGATTGGATACTGTGGTGCCTTATGAGACCCTAGTATATGGTACCTTAGGTGCCAAGGGCATAGGTACTTCACAGGCCTACCAGGGGCTGCAGCATGTGTTATGCCACCCCTGGGAAGCAGTCTAAATCTGACACCACAGGCCTGCTACTGCAGCCTGGGTGAGGTGGTGCTAGCACCCCTCACTGAGATATAGGTTACCTATATCTCTCCTGCACACACATATAAACCTATCAGTCACCCCTAAGGCAGGCCCTATCAATCCTGAGGGCAGGGTGCTTGGCTTCTATGTGAGGGGGTGCCTCTGCCTGAGCAGGGCCCCTCTGCAGCTCTCAGAGTCTATTCTCTGGTGCTGTTTGTGGATGCGGTTAAACCATATACTATTAAGTGCATTATATCCTCGCGGTAAATGCTAACTTTGGAATGGCTGCATCAAAACATGTCGTGTTTGGTGTCAAACATCTTGGAATACTACCCCCCGCCAATCTTGGCGGCGGGGGTAGCATTCCACCCTTCTAGAGGGATAAGACATGTACCTGCTGTGGAAACGCGGTAGAATCCTAAAGAGCCCTGGCATCACAAAATGGATGCCACCAGTCACAGACACTGGGCTGCCCTCCTGCTGATGACCGAAACTCGCAGTGGAGGAAGCCCAACAATAGGCATCCTGTCACAGGGAGGTGTAACCACCTTCCAGACAGGGTTTAGTGTATTGGGGCTGGGTGGGTGCACTCTTAGAGTGCTTTGAAGTCCTGCACTGGGGGAGCAGAAGGCTCCTCTGTGCATATGCCAGTTCAAACCAGCTCAGGGGCTACCTGCCCCTGCTCTGGCGCGAAACTGGACAAAGGGAAGTGGGTGTAGCCACCCCTCCCTTGACCCTCCCATAGGTGGGGTCATAGAGCTAGTCCATCCCCTCTTTTTAGTATAAGAGGGGGAACCTTGCCATTGCAAAGCAGATAACCCCTGGACGACACTCTACAGAAGAATCCTGGCCCTTCGACGTTCCACTACCTTTGGAAGACAGAAGAATCTCCCTTGGAGTCAAGGAGTGACTCCCCTGCTTGGCAGGCACCAAAAACGACAACGACGGTCGCAAACTACGCCGCTCCCGCCGGAGTCCGAAGTCCCTGCAGCCCAAGAAGTGGATTTCCTGACCTCTCCCAGGCCATCGTGAGTCCCCAGCGAAGCTGAGGCAAGTGGACCCCACGAGTAACGAGGAACCGCGACCCCTGGGTACCGTGCACTATTGTCGAGTGCAACCCCTTCACAACGTTCTACGAACTTGTGCTTTGGACCACGTGTGGTCCCGACCTCCAGCAGGAATCCCTCCGAAGATCAGAGGCCTACACCGTCCCGAGTGACCGTGGGCCCCTGTTGAGTGATTCCGCCCGAGGTGTCTTCGCGATCCCTTGCCCGCCGGCTTGTGGGTCCCCAGAAGACTTCTTAAAGAAACCAAAGGGCTTCCCTGGTTGCTCCAGGCCTGCCCTGACTTACCCTCGCTGGGTGAGTTCCACAGACCTTGCTGGTCTGCGCCATCGACTTTTCTCCATCTCCCCGAGACTTGCGGCTGCCAAGGCTTGTTGGCTCCGATCGAGTTGCCGACACCGCAGTCAGCTGCAGACGTCGAGGGACACACCGAATCCAGCTCCTGGTCGTCGTCGACGCCTCCTGGACCACGTGGCTGAAGAGTCAAGGCACCCGCAACCGACCTGAAGCGACCGACGACGGTGGGCATCCATCTTCCTTGCCCCGGGTCACTGCCAAGTGACTTTGAACACTGTCCCCTCTGCTTTCAGGTCATCCTTCTTCAGAATCCAGGCTTGGATTCCACCGGACACTTCTTCAGCTCCCGCAAGCAGCAAGTCTTCTTTGTTCGCCATTGAAAACGACGCCGCGACCCGACACCAAAGGACACCTGTGCACCCGGCTTCCCTGGGTGAGGTAACTCCAGCACTACGGTGCTCCTGTGGGTGTGGGCCCTAGAACTACTTACCCTGTAAGTGACTTGCTTGTAGGTTCTCCCGAAGTATCCTAAAACTCTTTATTTCCAACCGCGACTTGCCCCATTGAAGTTAACGGCGATTCGCGCCTGTGTATCCACACTGCACGCGTCCCCCGTGGGTCCTTTACTTACCTGCCTTGGGTGGTTTCGTGAGGCCCCAGCACTTCTGAAGGCCCTAGGCCTTGTCTCCTTGCAAGTCGTTGTTTCTAAGTCTCTTACTTAGTATATGGTCTGGTACGCCCCTAGGGCCCCAGCCATATCTTGTGCTTAACTTATTGTGAAACGTTGATTTGTGCATATGTTTGTCTTCTAATCTCATAAAGAGATTAGTAGAGAGTTATTTAGAAATAAATACATATATATTTGATATATATACCTGTGTGGTGTCTTTTCATTTGGTGATTCAAGAGATTATATGGTAAAACAAGCTGCTTTACATTCCTCCGAGACTTAGCCTGAAGGCTGCTCTCCACAGCTACCACTAGGATAGCTTTCTTTAAAAGGTTGTCTTAAACCTATCTACCATAAGAGTCGATTTGCCCTGGTGCAAGGTGTCCACTTTAATTAGTGAACAGCATATACCAGGCCAACTTCTCACATTGGTGGGCAGCGTGTGGGATTCCAGCTTGCCATTGTTTTACCAGAAAATCTCTATTTGGATTACTAACTGAAAACCATTATAGGTACTCAAGGTACATATAAAGTCAAGCTTAGTATCAATAAGTTCTACTGAACTTAGAGCTGTGTGCCAAGGGATAGCACACCCTTTCCACAGCTCAAGCTAGGATCAGTAGGCCACAAACTAGTGTAGGTAGTACAACACTGCACAACACTAGAATGTCCTTAAGGGGTGGACCCAGTGGATCCACTCAGCCTCAGTATAAGGACATGGCTTTCTCTGACTTGAGAGCCATGTGTGTTGACAGACACCTGAGACTAGGACAGAGTCCCTCAACACTCCACCTGATAGATCTGCTGACAGCAGATGACCTTAGATTGGCTCTAGGAGCTAAAGGGTTTGAATCAGTGGGTGGGTCAGTCATAGTATCTGGGTCAGATGATGAAAATCAGAATGACCAAGACTCTGTGATTGAAGGGCCAGGCTCCAAGGAGCCTGAAAAGGACAGAGGAATTCTCCCTAAGAGAACTGACAGAGAGGAGGAGAGGAACAGATCCCCTTCCAGGGAATCTGACCACTCTTATCACTCTGGCAGAGAATTTGTCCAGCAGAGGAGCTCATACTTTTCCTTAAGAGAGACCTCCTCTGAGAGAAGGTGCAAACTGCTCCAGTATGAGGAAGCCAGAGTGGCCCTCAGAACCAAGCAGTTGGCACTGGATAGAGAAGCCCTGGAGATCCAGAGAGCTTCTAGAAAAGAGGGGTTAGAACCCCCTGGTGGCAGCAACAGTGTCCCTAGAGGCAGAGAATATATTCCTGACCATAGGAACCTGAGCAAGGTTGTTCCTCCCTACCAGAGTGGGGATGATATCCACAAGTGGATAACTGCTATGGAGAGGGCCTGTAGAGTACAGCAGGTCCCCCAAAAGCAGTGGGCAGCAATCTTGTGGCTCTCCTTTTCAGATAAAGGAAGAGACAAGCTCCTCACTGTTAGAGAGGAGGATGCTGATGATTATGAGGTCCTGAAGAGTGCACTGATAGATGGGTTTGGCTTAACCACTGAGCAGTACAGGTTAAAGTTCAGAGATACCCAGAAGGCACAGACTCAGGACTGGACTGACTTTGTTGATTGTGCAACCAAGGCTCTGGAGGGTTGGCTGGTTGGCAGTAGGGTTACTGATTTCAAGGGATTGTATAATCTGATGATGAGAGAACAGATCCTAAATAATTGCCAGAACCAGTTGTTGCATCAGTACCTGGTGGACTCTGATCTGACCTCTCCCCAAGAATTGGGAAAGAAGGCAGACAAATGGGTCAGAACCAGGGTGAGGCAGAAAACCCAGAACCAAGGGGGTGACACTAAGAAGCAAGATCCTAAAGGCTCTGAGAAAGGTGGGGATAAGTCAAAAGACCAGAAGTCTTCACAAGGGCCCCAAAAATCTGCATCTGGTGGGGAGTCACAGTCCAACAAGGGAAAAGGCCAAAAGAAGCCCTGGTGCAAATTCTGTAAACAGAAAGGGCACTGGACTTCTGATTGTACCAAGTCCAAAGACCAAACCACCACCACTCCTGCCCCTAAGGCAACTGTGCCCCCTAGCTCAGCTACTGGTGGAGGTGGTACGCAGAATAAGGGTGTAGTAGGGTTGACCCTGGGTTCTGGAGTGGATTCTGACCTAGTCAGAGTGACCACTCAGGCAATGCTGATTTGTGAGGGAAACATTGATATGTCCTTCCTAGTAAGCCCCAGTAATCTGGGCAAGTACAAACAGCAGCCTTTGATAAATGGCAAACAGGCTTTGGCATTTAGGGACACAGGTGCTAGTGTCACCATGGTGGCAGAGGACCTAGTGGACCCTGGACAGATCATCCTGGGTGAAATGTACCAGGTGACCAATGCAAGCAATGTCCAGACCAACCATAGTCTGGCAGTTGTGAATTTCTCCTGGGGAGGGGTAACTGGCCTCAAGAAGGTTGTAGTCAGTGCAGACCTCCCTGTAGAATGTCTATTGGGCAATGATCTAGAGACTTCAGCCTGGTCTGAAGTAGAGTTATGGACTCATGCTGAGATGTTGGGCATCCCTGCAGAGGTATTTGCTGTGACCAGGTCACAAGCAAGAATGCATGACACTGAACCAGCTCTGGATCCTGGAACAATGGACCAGATGCTTCCCAAGAGGAGGAGCAGTAGGGTTAAGGCAGTGCCTTCCCCTCTGTCTCAGATCAAGGATTCACTTCCAGAGGGAGGTGAAGCAGAACCTGAAGAAGGAACTGCCCCAGAGGAACTTGAACCTGACCAGGTTGAGTTCTTGGGGGCAGGGGGCCCTTCCAGGGAAGATCTGAGCAAGGAGCAACAGTGCTGCCCCTCTCTTGAACCCCTCAGACAGCAGGCTGCTGCTGAGGCTGCTGGGAGTGCTAGTGGGTCCCATAAAGTTTATTGGGATGAGGGACTCCTATATTCTGAGGGTAGAGACCCAGCCCCTGGAGCCACCAGGAGGTTGGTAATACCTCAGAAGTTTAGGGGTTCCTCTTGACCTTAGCACATGATATCCCTTTGGCAGGACACTTGGGCCAAAACAAGACCTGGGACAGGCTTGTTCCACATTTTCATTGGCCACATATGTCAGAGGACACAAAGGAGTTTTGTCGCTCCTGTGTCACTTGCCAAGCCAGTGGTAAGGCAGGTGGCACAACAAAGGCCCCCTGATACCACTACCTGTGGTGGGGGTACCCTTTGAAAGGGTAGGGATTGACATTGTTGGTCCCCTTGACCCTCAGACTGCATCTGGGCACAGATTTATCCTGGTGGTAGTGGATCATGCCACCAGGTACCCAGAGGCAATTCCTCTGAGGACCACCACAGCACCTGTGGTGGCAAGAGCCCTCATTGGAGTTTTCTCCAGAGTGGGTTTTCCAAAGGAGGTCATTTCTGACAGAGGTACCAACTTCATGTCAGGATATCTGAAAGCAATGTGGAAGGAGTGTGGTGTAACTTATAAGTTCACCACCCCCTATCACCCACAATGCAATGGTTTAGTTGAACGCTTCAACAAGACCTTGAAAGGAATGATTAAGGGACTCCCAGAGAAGCTTAGGCGGAAATGGGACCTTCTTCTTCCTTGCCTTTTGTTTGCATACAGAGAGGTTCCACAGAAGGGGGTTGGCTACAGCCCATTTGAGCTTCTGTTTGGGCATCCTGTGAGAGGTCCACTATGTTTGGTAAAAGAGGGCTGGGAGTTACCTCTCAAGCCCCCAAACAAGATGTGATGGACTATGTACTTGGTCTCCGCTCCCGGATGGCAGAGTACATGAAAAAGGCAACCAAAAACCTGGAGGCCAGCCAAGAATTGCAAAAAGCTTGGCATGACCAAAGGCTGTGCTGACTGTATACCAGCCAGGACAGAAAGTGTGGGTGTTGGAGCCTGTGGCCCCAGCAGCCCTCCAGGACAAATGGAGTGGCCCCCATACAATAGTTGAACAGAAGGGAGAAGTCACCTATCTGGTGAATCTTGGAACTCCCAGGAGCCCCCTAAGGGTGCTTCATGTCAACAGATTAAAGCCATATGTTGACAGGGCTGACATGGGCTTGCTCATGGCAACTGATGAGGACCAGGAGGAGGAGAGTGACCCTCTCCCTGACCTGCTCTCTCAGAACCCTGATGATGGGTCAGTAGATGGTGTTGCTTTGGCAAGCAGCCTCACTGACCATCAGCAAACTGAGTGCAGACAAGTTCTGCAACAGTTTAGACATATGTTTAGCCTGACCCCTAGTCAGACTACCTGGTGCACCCATGAGGTGGACACTGGGGACAGTCTGCCTGTCAAGAATAAAATCTACAGGCAACCTGACCATGTCAGGGACTGTATCAGGACTGAAGTCCAGAAAATGTTGGAGTTAGGCGTGATTGAGCCTTCAGATAGCCCTTGGGCTAGCCCAGTAGTCCTGGTACCCAAGCCTCATACCCAGGGTGGTAAGAAAGAAATGAGGTTTTGTGTAGACTACAGAGGCCTCAATGCAGTCACTAGGACTGATGCCTATCCCATACCAAGGGCAGATGAGCTGATTGATACTTTGGCCTCAGCCAAGTATCTAAGCACATTTGACCTAACAGCTGGCTACTGGCAAATCAGATTAGCTGATGATGCAAAAGCCAAAACAGCATTTTCGACTCCCTGGTGGGCACTACCACTTTGTGGTGATGCCCTTTGGATTGAAAAATGCACCTGCCACTTTTCAGAGGTTGGTGAATAAAGTTCTGGCAGGGATGGAAACTTATTGCTCAGCTTATCTAGATGATATTGCTGTCTTTAGTTCCTCCTGGCAGGATCACCTGGTCCACCTCAGAAATGTTTTGGAGGCCCTGCAGAAAGCAGGCCTCACTATCAAGGCCACCAAGTGCCAGATAGGGCAGAGTCAGGTTGTGTACCTGGGCCACCTTGTAGGTGGAGGCCAGGTTCAGCCTTTGCAGAGCAAAATCCAAACCATACTGGAATGGGTTGCTCCAACCACCCAGACACAGGTGAGAGCCTTCTTAGGCCTGACTGGGTACTATAGGAGGTTTGTCAAGGGATATGGATCTATAGTGACCCCCTTGAATGATCTTACCTCTAAGAAAATGCCAACAAAGGTTCAGTGGACAGCTAGCTGTCAAAAGGCATTTGAAGACCTAAAGCAGGCCATGTGCACTGCCCCCATCTTACAGAGTCCAGACTACACCAAAAAGTTCATTGTCCAAACAGATGCTTCTGAGCTGGGTGTGGGAGCTGTACTGTCTCAACTGAATGATGAAGGTCAAGACCAGCCAGTAGCTTTTATTAGCAGAAGGCTGACCCCTAGAGAGAAACGTTGGTCAGCTATAGAGAGGGAGGCCTTTGCTGTGGTATGGGCCCTGAAGAAGCTGAGGCCATACTTGTTTGGTACTCACTTCATAGTTCAGACTGACCACAAGCCCCTCCTATGGCTAAAGCAGATGAAAGGTGAAAACCCAAAACTTTTGAGGTGGTCCATTTCCCTACAGGGGATGGACTATACAGTGGAACATAGGCCTGGGACCCAACATGCCAATGCAGATGGACTCTCAAGGTATTTCCACTTTGAACACGAAGACTCAACTGGTCAAGGTTAGTTTAGTGTCCCTACGTTTGGGGGGGTTGTGTAGGAGAGTAGGATCTGCCTCTTATGTTGCCCCCACTTTTTTTCTGATGTTAGCACTGGTTTCTGGCTATAGTCTGGCTGGGTCCCTGCCAATCAGGGCCCCAGCCTCTCTGTTCTCTCTAAACGACATGGAGTGCACTCTAGGTGCACTAGTGATTGGATACTGTGGTGCCTTATGAGACCCTAGTATATGGTACCTTAGGTGCCAAGGGCATAGGTACTTCACAGGCCTACCAGGGGCTGCAGCATGTGTTATGCCACCCCTGGGAAGCAGTCTAAATCTGACACCACAGGCCTGCTACTGCAGCCTGGGTGAGGTGGTGCTAGCACCCCTCACTGAGATATAGGTTACCTATATCTCTCCTGCACACACATATAAACCTATCAGTCACCCCTAAGGCAGGCCCTATCAATCCTGAGGGCAGGGTGCTTGGCTTCTATGTGAGGGGGTGCCTCTGCCTGAGCAGGGCCCCTCTGCAGCTCTCAGAGTCTATTCTCTGGTGCTGTTTGTGGATGCGGTTAAACCATATACTATTAAGTGCATTATATCCTCGCGGTAAATGCTAACTTTGGAATGGCTGCATCAAAACATGTCGTGTTTGGTGTCAAACATCTTGGAATACTACCCCCCCGCCAATCTTGGCGGCGGGGGTAGCATTCCACCCTTCTAGAGGGATAAGACATGTACCTGCTGTGGAAACGCGGTAGAATCCTAAAGAGCCCTGGCATCACAAAATGGATGCCACCAGTCACAGACACTGGGCTGCCCTCCTGCTGATGACCGAAACTCGCAGTGGAGGAAGCCCAACAATAGGCATCCTGTCACAGGGAGGTGTAACCACCTTCCAGACAGGGTTTAGTGTATTGGGGCTGGGTGGGTGCACTCTTAGAGTGCTTTGAAGTCCTGCACTGGGGGAGCAGAAGGCTCCTCTGTGCATATGCCAGTTCAAACCAGCTCAGGGGCTACCTGCCCCTGCTCTGGCGCGAAACTGGACAAAGGGAAGTGGGTGTAGCCACCCCCTCCCTTGACCCTCCCATAGGTGGGGTCATAGAGCTAGTCCATCCCCTCTTTTTAGTATAAGAGGGGGAACCTTGCCATTGCAAAGCAGATAACCCCTGGACGACACTCTACAGAAGAATCCTGGCCCTTCGACGTTCCACTACCTTTGGAAGACAGAAGAATCTCCCTTGGAGTCAAGGAGTGACTCCCCTGCTTGGCAGGCACCAAAAACGACAACGACGGTCGCAAACTACGCCGCTCCCGCCGGAGTCCGAAGTCCCTGCAGCCCAAGAAGTGGATTTCCTGACCTCTCCCAGGCCATCGTGAGTCCCCAGCGAAGCTGAGGCAAGTGGACCCCACGAGTAACGAGGAACCGCGACCCCTGGGTACCGTGCACTATTGTCGAGTGCAACCCCTTCACAACGTTCTACGAACTTGTGCTTTGGACCACGTGTGGTCCCGACCTCCAGCAGGAATCCCTCCGAAGGTCAGAGGCCTACACCGTCCCGAGTGACCGTGGGCCCCTGTTGAGTGATTCCGCCCGAGGTGTCTTCGCGATCCCTTGCCCGCCGGCTTGTGGGTCCCCAGAAGACTTCTTAAAGAAACCAAAGGGCTTCCCTGGTTGCTCCAGGCCTGCCCTGACTTACCCTCACTGGGTGAGTTCCACAGACCTTGCTGGTCTGCGCCATCGACTTTTCTCCATCTCCCCGAGACTTGCGGCTGCCAAGGCTTGTTGGCTCCGATCGAGTTGCCGACACCGCAGTCAGCTGCAGACGTCGAGGGACACACCGAATCCAGCTCCTGGTCGTCGTCGACGCCTCCTGGACCACGTGGCTGAAGAGTCAAGGCACCCGCAACCGACCTGAAGCGACCGACGACGGTGGGCATCCATCTTCCTTGCCCCGGGTCACTGCCAAGTGACTTTGAACACTGTCCCCTCTGCTTTCAGGTCATCCTTCTTCAGAATCCAGGCTTGGATTCCACCGGACACTTCTTCAGCTCCCGCAAGCAGCAAGTCTTCTTTGTTCGCCATTGAAAACGACGCCGCGACCCGACACCAAAGGACACCTGTGCACCCGGCTTCCCTGGGTGAGGTAACTCCAGCACTACGGTGCTCCTGTGGGTGTGGGCCCTAGAACTACTTACCCTGTAAGTGACTTGCTTGTAGGTTCTCCCGAAGTATCCTAAAACTCTTTATTTCCAACCGCGACTTGCCCCATTGAAGTTAACGGCGATTCGCGCCTGTGTATCCACACTGCACGCGTCCCCCGTGGGTCCTTTACTTACCTGCCTTGGGTGGTTTCGTGAGGCCCCAGCACTTCTGAAGGCCCTAGGCCTTGTCTCCTTGCAAGTCGTTGTTTCTAAGTCTCTTACTTAGTATATGGTCTGGTACGCCCCTAGGGCCCCAGCCATATCTTGTGCTTAACTTATTGTGAAATGTTGATTTGTGCATATGTTTGTCTTCTAATCTCATAAAGAGATTAGTAGAGAGTTATTTAGAAATAAATACATATATATTTGATATATATACCTGTGTGGTGTCTTTTCATTTGGTGATTCAAGAGATTATATGGTAAAACAAGCTGCTTTACATTCCTCCGAGACTTAGCCTGAAGGCTGCTCTCCACAGCTACCACTAGGATAGCTTTCTTTAAAAGGTTGTCTTAAACCTATCTACCATAAGAGTCGATTTGCCCTGGTGCAAGGTGTCCACTTTAATTAGTGAACAGCATATACCAGGCCAACTTCTCACACTCCCCAAAATGAAGAGGGCGGTTAGCATTCAGCAACGACTGAATTTCACTAGATGTTCTAGCTACCTGTAACTCGAAGGTCTCTCGAGCCGAAGTGAGCGACCTCTTGTTGGAATAGTAGCGCTTTGAGCCTGCTTAATTTGTTGAAATCTGTTTTCAAAGTCGGAATGGAAGGCCAAATGGAACTATCTACACTCCAATGCGGGGGCGGAAAAAGCACATTGCTACAACAAGTAACTCGTTGTGAGACCGTTACTAAATAGGGAATTCCTGCCCGTAAACCGCAGCAGTCTTGGTTGATTAAAATAAGATAACTGCCGTTGGTAAGCAAAGTAAAAGCGGGAATTATTGATGGTACTGGAGTTCCTTTCAGAAAACAAGCAAGGTTAGGCGCTGACACATTACAAGTGCCGTGCAACCTAACGTGTTTACAAACCAGGGAATGTCCCACTATGGAATCGCAGTCCTCCCCTGTTAGGAAAACTTCCTTATCCTCCCGTTGACATCCGTAATTGAAAGGCAGGGACCATAATTCATAGAGAAATGCACTACCCAGGGTTTCAAAGCGACCAATTGGAAAATGTTGCATGCATGATTTACATTGAAACAACGAAAAAGGCAGAGAGATAACCCCATGAATTAACCAAACAGCAGAGTCCGTTTCCGCTACCGAGAACGGCAAGGGCTCTAATTGTTCAATATGCAATAGTGTGTAAGTAGCATCTTTCATTGACATAAAACGCTGTTTATCAGTCAGATTAAATGGTAAAAACAGTGCAGAAGCATTCAAATAATCCCAAGGGACTTTTCCCATTTTAAGGGTCTGTAACGTCCATGCAAACTGCATAACAGATCGTAATTGGTTTTGACCATGATACAATACAGACACATCATTCTGAACAATATCAATAACAGAAGAAACAATGTTATCCAATGTATAAATGCGTGATGAGAGCGTATTGATGCTATTGTCGACCACGGCTAGAACCTTTTCTAAATTAGCCTGATCAATTTGACGTAGACGGAAGGCTGCTTCCATCTGCGAAAGTTTCCCAATTTCATTGTAAGCTGCATACATAAATCTTTTAGCTCTGGGAGCCCTGGTCCCAAGAGAAAATCAGCCAAATTGATGTCACTCGACAAGAGCGACAGGTGTTGCTTTACTGATGATAGGGAGGAATGTTCCAACCATTGTTGGCATAATCTTCCCACCGAGTATGTGGTAACCGAATGTGTAAGTGGATAACGTGGATCCGGTCTAGTCTGAGTGAAGCCAGGTGTTACATTATAAAAACGCAATTGGCATGCATTCGAGTTTGTTTGCCATACCAACCACCCGGATAAATCAATTTCAGAGACATTAAAAGTCCCATTTCGAAACAAAGCCTGCAAGGTATCGATAGTATAATTTGTCTTAGCCCGCCAATTGTCGTGTTCCGCTAAGGACGGAATGGATGGTGTATTCAAATTCTTAACAGTGGCCAACTCGAAACAAGTGGTTTGGTACACTGTATCATTTAAAAATAAAATTTGAGTTGGGATCAGGCAGGCATGGTGTAACGCTTCAGTTCCCTGAACCTGTCACCGCTTAGTGGCCCAGGTCGATTTTAACCCAATGGTCTCTTTCCAGTGATCGTAAGCCTGTGTAGCCAATTGAGTCCTAAAAGAGTTGGAATAAATCAATTTAGTGTGGGGTCAATATAAATTTGGACTGTGAGGATAATTGCAATTTAAAGAAATAGGATTCCGAATTAGATATGTCATAATTTGTAAAGTATGTGAACTTTTCTCTAAGAGTTTTAGAACTCCCATGGACAGGAGTAGGACAATGTTCCCACTGAGTGTAATTACGAACAGGTCTTAACGTGTTTGTTTTGTGCAAAAAATGATGCCCATAATGCTGATAACAAAAGAGATCAGCATAATTGGCAGAATTTAAATACAAATCTTCAGCATCAAAAGCAGCATAATACTTCAAATCTGAAAATAACGAATGTACTGCTTGAACATCCCAATCATCAGAATGTATGTCCCATGTTACCACATCTCATAAGGAGACGCAAAACACGTATGGCACCCTGAGCACCTCGGTCGGACCGTGAATTTCAAAGGCTACTTTGTCCCAAACGATGCCATCTGCAACCGGGAATGCTGAAATGTTCACAAGTGTTTGATCACGTTTCATGATATGGGACGAAGTGTGAGGGGCCAGAATTCCATCGATCAAGTTCACAGCAGAGCGTTCTGGTAAATAATGACCATTGATGAGTAAGAAGAACACGGTCACAAACCCAATTGACATGAAGAGGAAAATCAGGATAAGCACCAACCAAATGTAAGACCATGGAGGGACCAGGTAAGTCTTTTTGAACCAAGAGAAAAAAATACTCAATTTAGTCGGTGGTACTGCTAAACTGGAAGTCGAGGAGGATGAGTCAGAAGAGAAGCTGGCATTATCTCTAAAGTAGCCGCTTGCAGTTCTGCTAATGAGCGATGGTAGAGCTGGGTCAGCTTGATGTTGTTGAGGACTGATCGGCACTTCACGAATGGACTCATCAGTAGGATGAGTATACTCGACTTCTGCATTGGAAGATAGAGGCCGGACGGATGAAAGGTCAATAGCAGTGTCCATCACCTTCCCAGCCATACGACCGTCAGAGGAAGAGGATGAAGTCAGCGGATTCAATGAAATTGCGGTACACGAAACAGCAGGCGTAACAGTATTCAGAATCGGCCAGACGGTGTAGCTTGACATTGTCCACTGAGATATATCTGGTGTCTTTGCGACTAGGTAAAGGTGGTAAAATAACTGTACGAGTACCCTTCAATCCAAGTACTGGGACTGGTGCACGATAGGAGGGACCAAATTCCTTCTTGTTCTCCAGCTTTTCTCGTACCAAGTCTCCAATCTTGGGAAGCCAGCCGGCTACGGGAATCAGCAGTGCTGCATCATCGGAAGAGGGAAAATGTTCAGTCGCATAGCTGTCACGGGTCTTTTGTAGATCCTGTAACACAGTAGAATGATTATCTATGTCAAAGGTTGCGGCAGCCGCCACAACGTCTAGACCATCAAGGTCTGTGACAAACATTTTAATGCCAAAGAGCATTTTGTATGGGGTCCGCCCACCCAGAGATCTTCTTGGGAGATTATTGAGTGCACGTTGAACACCATGCAAATGGGCCAGCCAGTTCCTGCCAGTACCTAAGACCCTAGCTGTCAAGGATTGCTTTAAGTCACGGTTCATTCGCTCCCCAATTGAATTGCCCTCAGGCCTGTATGGAGACGAAAACTGCACCAGCACCCCCATGGACTTCATTGCGTCCTTGTAAGCCTTAGAGGCGAACGCTGGACCCTGGTCCGAATGAAAGGTGACCCAGGCAAACATCCCGACAAAGACACGCAAATCCCTGATGACTTTGAGCGTCAGCACTGCGTTGTGGCCAAACCCAAAGGAATCCAGTGCAAGAATCAACTGCAACTAAAATGTATTTATATGCAGTATCAGAAGAGAACGGACCTCAATGATCAAGATATACACAGCCAAATGGTTTATTAGAAATACATAGCTGTGTTTGTGGTGGGCATGACACCGTAGATGGTTTGATTTGCTGACAAATGTCACAAGAAAGCACATAAGTACGGGTCTGTTTATATAAACCACGCCACCCATAACTTTGTTGTAAAATCGAGACTGTCGCAGACACCCCGGCATGAGCAGAAGCCATGCCCTCGTGTGCGGCTCTGATCAAAGCAAGTCTGCGGTCCATGTTGGGAATCAGTTGATCCCCAACAGATGGAATAGAAGCGTAAGGAACTTGTTCGGGAGATACACGATAAGAGTATTTCAAAGGGAAACCCTGAGGATAAGCGGTTCCCTCCCTCGTAGCAGCCACTGCTGCCAAAATATCATTATTTATTTTAGTCATGGACCTTGTAACTGCTGCTACGGAACACGTGGCTACTGCAGATTTGGCCGCTTCGTCAACCAAAGAATTACCAAGAGCATGTGCTCCCACATGCTGATGGCCAAGAGTATGGATAACCTGTGTGAGGGGCAGAAGCTGTTTAAGCTCTGCCACTCGAACCCAAAGCATTTATGCTTAATTGTGCTGCCTTTAGAGTCTCGATAGTCATTTTGAGTCCAAAAAAATAAGTTGTCAATAAAAGACTTAACACAGTAGTAAGAATCGCATACGATAAGAGTATTCACATTAGGATCAGCAAACTCGAGAGCAAGAATAGGAGCGCACAGCTCCGCCAACTGTGCGGTACAGTCCCCAAGTGCTTGAGTATGCACTATGGAGGTCTTAAATTCTCCATTGACAATGGAGCCAGCCACAATTACGCAAGCCGCCGAATAAGCATGTTTGGAACCTGTGGCCTGTTGAGCCGAGCCATCGATGTAAATGACACATTTGTATTCATGTAAAGGAAGCAAAGACAACGGAGGAGGATGAACATGTTCATACTGTAAAACCTCCTGTGTCTGTAGTGCAGGGTCAAAGATAAAAGTGACATCTGACGATGTCAAAGACGTAGCCCATTGTATCCAACTGGGATGTAATGCTTTAGAGTTAGGTACACTTGCCTTAGTCACAGGATCCAAAGCGGGGAAGGGCGTGACCATAAGAATGCGTTTACCTTGCGCCAATGAACGTTCCTTCAGAATCGCCATCTGGACCGCGGTCAAAACTTTCTCAACGTTGGAAAAACGCATTTCAGCTGCAGTGTACAAATGTGATTTGTATGCAATAGGTACTGTGTCCCCCTCATTGAACGTCAAGTAAGTGAAACCCACTGTCCCTGGTACGATACCTATCACCAGGTTCGTGGTGTTATCACGAGTCAATAAGTAATTAGTTGCAAGCAAGTCAGATTGCAAAGAATGTAGAATAGAGGTATGCTCCGGGAGCCAGCTGGCAGAAGAATATGTCGGTCGTATCAACGCATAAAGCGGTTTGATATGCTGGGCATAATCGGGAATGTAAGTCATCCCGAAATTTAAAAATCCCAGCAAGGACTGAAGTTTCTTCAGAGTAGAAGGGGGTTGCAAATGTGCACATTTCTCCAGGAAGTGGGGGGCTAACCCCTTTCCTTCATTATTGAGCTCATAGCCCAAAAAGAACACCGCTAAATGAGCGATGTGTGACTTTGCAAAATTTTATTTATAACCATAGTTGGCGAACGTAGAAATTATGCGGTCGACTGGGACAAGATGCGGCATAAGCTCATCGTCCGTGAGATAGATATCGTCCACGTACGAGAACGCATCTGGATCTATGTCGTGTAACAAAGACAACACGCGCAGCAAATGCCCCGGGGCTATTCTTATACCCCATGGGCAATCGTGTAAATTTTTTCTGATTTCCGACGGCTGTGAATGCTGTCAAGTCACGGCTCTCAGGAGCCAGATTGTGACTGTAGAAACCATTGGATATGTCCAGTGTTGTTTTGTATTTTTTACGAACAAGGTTGTTCACCAGCGCAGAGCTGTGTGTGTTTTGCACCGCAAAAGTGCGGCAATGACTATTCAAATTTCGGTAATCCAACACAATGCGATACGAACCGTCAGGTTTTGATACCGTAAATAAAGGATTATTCATCGGATGATGTACATGATTCAATCACACCCTGATACTCTAACTGCGTCAGAATGTCACAAAAGTGAGCCTCAGCTTCGCTTTTGATTGGATACTGCGGTTGTGGCTGTGGCGTAGACCGTAAAGGTGTCTCATGTGCCGGTGAATCTATATCCCAGCCCACCTGGTTACGCTACACAGCGGGTGCAAGGGCCAAAGCCCACTCAGCTGCTAAAGCCGTTGCATGCTCCACAGGGATGTAACACGAAAAACTCGGAAGTACCACGTTCTCCCCTCGAGAAGCGGCTAACACAAACGGTGGAGGCCAATCCGCCTCCGCCAACAAAATGTCGTATGAGGAGGTTAGATTCTCCCAGAAAACCGCTTTGATTGGACATTGTACATCACCCTCAATTTGAAAAATAACGTCATACAGTCTATCCGAGGGGGCAACCCGGGTATCTGCTGTTTCCACAATTATGAAGGTATCAGTTGCTGTCGCCTCCAGACAGGGACGCAGTGCCTCCCGCACTATGGTAACTTCCGCTGCGCTGTCGAGCAGAGTCACCGCCCATGTCGAGTCCAGGAGTCGTGTTCTCACCGTCTGAGGCGTATCTCGCTGTTAAAGCAGCAACTTTCTTCTTCTGATACGGGGGTCTAAAACGAGGCAGGTCCTCTTGTTTGGCTTTACCATCAAACTGTCGAGGTTGATCTCGTCCCTGTTGTGTGGTCTGACTTTTGCCACGATCCTGGTGCTCCCCACCACCGACGTGAGAGTCCGATGTGTCCTGCAAAGAACGAGGAGAGCGCTGATCAGGGACCTGAAATCTATCAGGAGTCTTAAGTTTCGCGCGATCGCGCAAGTCATAAGTACGCTCAGAAGACTCGGGTGTCGGTGAACCAGCACGTGAACCTTGCTTCTGTTGTTGCAGCCCCTGTTTCTTAGTTTTCCAGTTCTTTTTAGGAAAGAACGGGCGCCCGTCCTTATCAGGTTGAGCCTTTTGTGTTTGCGATTGCGTTTGAGTAAAAGGCTTAACTCCCAGACTATTGCGGCCAATGGTTTTATAAGCCTTTGCAATAATCTTTGGTAATTTGCGTTGTTTGTCTGCATCTGGTACAGCCTCCAAACGGTTTGCCACTTGGAAGCTCACTGCGTCACCCTTGACATTAGCAAGGATCATGTCAGCAACCACGTCGAACACCCCCACCAGTCTCATGCCCAACTCTACAGCCGCTTCGGCTCCGTATTCATCTTGAATGCGTTTTATCACGGAGGGGAGTACGGTCATGGAGGGAGTGCCGAAACACTTCGAATACACCGCCGCGAACACCTTGCCCCAGATGTTACAATCAGCCAATTCAGGAAGTAAGTCTTTAGGCAAACTTATAGTTAAGATCCTGTGTTTCTCCACAGGAGTGGTATTTGGAAAAACAGCCTCTAGCTGCCCAAAGTTTTCAGCAAGCCAATAAGGGAACTCATCCTTATTCTGTGGACGCTTGCACATCACTGAATTAACCATAAGGGGACTGATGGTCACACCACCAGGACCCACAGGTTGCGCATCAACGCCAGGTGGGCCCACCTGAAAGTTGCGCAACATGAACTGTATAACAGCTCTATGTACACGTATCAAGGAAGTATGTTGTAGGAGAGTAGGATCTGCTTCTTATAGTTACCCCCACTTTTTGCTGATGTCTCACTGTTTTTGGCCTAGTCTGACTGGGATCCTGCTATCCAGGACCCCAGTCTATCTGCTTTCTCCTGTAAATTGCAATGCATGTACTTTAGGTACACTCCAGATTGGATACTGGGGTACCCTTATAAGTGCCTAGTATATGGTACACCATGTACCCAGGGCATAGGTACCCCAGAGGCCTCCCATGGGCTGAAGCATGTATTATGCCACCCCTGAGAGGCCAATCAAATTGACACGACAAGCCTGCTACAGCAGACTGTGTAAGCTGGTGCTTGCACCACTTACTTAAGATATAGGTTCACTATATCTCTCTAAATCAATACACATACAAACCTATCAGTCACCCCTATGGCAGGCCTTATCAATCCTGAAGGCAGAGTGCTGGGTTTTACGTGAGAGGGTGCCCCTGCATGAGCAGAGCCCCTCTGCAGCCTTCGGAGACCATTCTCTGAGGTTGTCTGTGATGCAGCCAGACATTTATGTTTAAGTGCATTATAACCTCGCGGTAAATGCTAACTTTAAAACGGCTGCTTAGAAACATGTCGTGTTTGGTGTCAAACACCTTGGAATCATACCTCCACACCAGTAACTGGTGTGGGAGGTATGATTCCACCCTTGTAGAACCACTACTGTAGGTCACCGGTCTACCCGGTACCAGCTTTCTCGACCTGGGCAGCACAAAATGGATGCTGCCAGCCACAGACACGAGTCTGCCCTCCTGCTGCTGAGCCAAGCTCGAGCAGAGGAAGGCCTGACAATAGGTTTCCTGTCACAGGGAGGTGTTACCACCTCCCAGACAGGATTTAGTGTATTGGGGCTGGGTGGGTGCACTCTCAGAGTGCCAGAAAGTCTGCACTGGGGGCACATTTGGTGTCCCTGTGCATAGTCCAGCTAGAACCAGTTCTGGGAGCCGTTGGCTCCTGCTCGGGTGCGAAACTGGACAAAGGACATGGGTGTAGCCACCCCTCTGTCCTGCCCCTCCCCTAGGAGGGTCCCCAGAGTCAGTCCAACCCCTTCCCATGGGTATAAAGTGGGATACCTGATTCCAGGACTTTAGATTATACCTGGACAAGATTCTGCAAAGAAACCAGGTACTTCGACGGTCTACACTTCGCTGGACGACAGAAGAATCTCCCTTGGAGTAAAGGAGTTACTCCCCTGCAGCAGCAGGCACCTAAGCGCATCTGACCGGCTTGCATCTCCAGAGCTCCTGCAGACTCCGAAGATTTCAGCAACACAGGAGGTGGGTTCCCGAAGGTCCCCGAGGTAGATTTGACCTCTCAGCGATTCTGAGACCAGTATCTCTCGTGGGGGCCGTACAATCCGTACCCCTGTGCACCGCGTCAATTTGCAAGTGCATATGCTTGTTGGCAATCCCTGAGCATGTGCATTGGACTACGTGTAGTCCCGACTCCGAGCAACATTTGCACCGAAGATATCCAGCCTCCACTCCACTAGTGCTCTGTGGGCTGGTCCTTTGTGAAATCGCTCGAGGTCACCTCGCGATCCCTGGTCCGTTGGCCTGTGGGTCCTGGCGAGGGTCATCTCGTTTGTTCTTGGGCTTCCCTGGTTGCTCCAGACGTGCCCTGACTCTCCATTGCTTGGAGAGTCCCCTGGACCTTGCTGGTCCACACCGTAACCTGTTTCCTCTGCCTGCGTGGGTTGCCGTTGCCAAGGCTTGTTGGTGCTCCCGCCGGACACTGACCCCTCAGTCCTCGACATCCTTCATGGGACAGCTCACCTCCGGACCCTGGTCGTCGTCTCCTGGTCCCCGTGGCTGCAGAGACAAACATCCTTTCTCTTCACCTGAAGCACCTGACATCGGTGGGCATTCGACTACCGAGCCCCTGGTCACCTGAAGTGACCCAGACTTTGTCCCCTCTGCTTTCAGGTTCTTCTCACCTCGAATCCAGGCTTGGATTCCATCGGACACTCTTCGCCTTCCTGGCAGCAGTACTTTCTTGCAGCTCTCCATTGAAAACGACTGAGGTTTCCGACACCACTTGACCCCTATGCACCCGGCTCCTCTGGGATAGGTAACTCGGGTACTTCGGTACTCACAAGGGTGCTGGCCTTAGAACCTCTTATGTTCCAAAGGGTTTACTTGAAGTCCTCCTAGAAGTGTCCTTAAATTGTAATTTTCCAACCGCGACTTTCCCATAGAGCTGCACGGAGCACGCAGTCGTGTTTCCTCACTGCACCCGTCCTCCGTGGGCGCCCTGTGTCACTGCCTTGGGTGGTTCCTTGGGATCCCAGCGATTCTACGTGCTCTAGGCACTGTGTCTATTGAAGTCGTTGTTGTTATACCATTTTTTTAGTATATGGTTCGGTCTCCTCCTGGAGCCCGTTGTATATTTTACTACTTACGTACGTTCTATTGATTAAGTATTGTGTGCTTTATGTTCTAATCTCGTGTCGAGGTTAGTAGAGAGTGTGTTAGTAATAAATACATATTTTTACATAACACTTGTGTGGTTCTCCTTTCATTTGGTCATTCAAGAAGTGAGATTTTGGTAAAACAAGCTGCTTTACATTCCTTCAAGTTTAAGCCTGAAGGCTGCTCTCCACAGCTACCACTAGGATAGCTTTCTAAAGGTTATCTTTGACCTCATACATCATAAGGGTCGTTTGGACTGGTGCAAGGTGCCCACTTTAATTAGTGGACAGCATATACCAGGCCAACTTCTCACATATGTAATACGCGAAGATCTGCAATTGCAGCATTCAAATAACGTGGGTGTGGGGTATACCCAGCCAAAACGGGCCATGTGGCTCAGTCTATCGACAAAGGGCCTAAAGGGACCGGCGTTATTGGGTGAGGAAGGGCGCCATTAAACCAAATTTGGTGTTGCCAAGCCGTAAGCGGAACCTCGAGAGCCCTATAAGGCTGATAAACTTGAAGAAGGGCCGTGGCAGTATATTCATGAAACAAATTATCAGTTCCATCCACCGCTGGAAAAGTGACCCAAGAATAAAACACCTCGAAGCGGTAAGCTGCATCCGCTTCTACTACAAAAATTAGCGCAACACCAGCATTAGGGACTCCATTTTGAGTCAAATAAGCAGTGACTGCAGCCCGATTAGGCGGAGCAATTGGAACCGCCATAATAATCAACAAAGAACGACAACCTAAAGCGTGGCAGCGCAATAACGGGTTAAGAACAAAGAAAAAGGAACCTTTTTTAAAACTTCTCAAGCTTGAAAGAACCTATAAAACATTATTATAGGAGGTTACACCGTCACAGCTGTCTCTGGAAACAGAAGTGAGGGGATTGTGGACAAGCACAAGCACTACTCAAGAGTCTCGCAGATAAGAACCAGACCAAACGTTGGCGGTGCCATGTTGCGGGGATTCTGCACCTACACAGAACTATGCGCAGGAAACCATGACCTCGGTGTATAGGGGTGTACCAACCTACCACCTTAGTGCCCAAAATCCCAATACCGACTAGCTATAGTGTCTCATTCGTTCTCCTCCAAATATCACAGAGCTACAAATGATTAGACAACCCAGAACACAACACTCCCGACTCTCTCAGCAATCGCGGTAGCATGACATACTCTTTTGCTCGCTCACTCGTACTTGTCCACAACAAGATTAGGCAGAGTCAATGTAATAGTTCAAAATGTTTATTTTAACTATCGTGCTCTACAATACAGTATACGAGCCACTACCAGCAGCAAAAGGCATAAACTCAAAACAATTAGCTTTGTTACAATTCCATAGAGTACAAAAGGGGAAGTCATTTTATAAAGACAGTGGAAAAAGGACTATAAGCCCTAACCACCCTCCCCTTGACTGGAAGAAGTTTATTTATATAAAGGAAGATCTCTGGGCTTTGACAGCAGACCCCATACCTTAAAGCCTAGATGCAAGATTTACATCATAGGAACAGCGTAGCTCTTATCCATGGAAAGGGCTCTCTCCAAGTGTGTGTTAAAACAACATGCATCCCCGTAATATCAAAGCACGAGTCTCCAGCATTGCAGCTGTGTTTAGCATGTTATGTCTAGGTGCTATGGACTGACAAGAACAGAATAACAAGGGGCATTGTTTATCTACCTTGCACATCGTGTTCAGACAAAACTCCAGGAACTCTGCAGAAAACGTGAAAGGCAGACAGTTCTCATGTGAAAGGCATAAAGAGTCTTGCAAAAATAAAGTCATGTAGTAACGTGCGCAAAAGCAGCATCATGGCAGCAAAGCTCATGCTAATTTAGCAATGTCGACAATGTCTCTAAGAGCCATATAACAGTACTACAGCAACACCAAAGGTTGAGCAGTAGGTACCTACAACTTGTATGGAGCACAGGCTGGGTTCTAAAGCAACACCACAGGTTAGAGCAGAGGTCTTCAAACTTTTTTACTCTGAGCCCCCCCAAAGCAAAATGTTTTGAGGTCGGGCCCCCCTCCACAACTTTATGGCAAGGATTGGGGGAGGGACATGGGTGCTTGCAGGGAGCAGGGCTTATGAGATGATTTCAGGAATACTTTTTCTATAGCTTATGAACCGCACTAAATATGAGACTTATAAAAAAGCAAATGCATCAAACAAAAACAGATATTATCCCAAACAAACTGCTCCCCATAATTGGGATGTTGTGAGCCCCTCACACTCTTTGACCCCAATGCAACCATACCTGCTGCACAAATGATAACTGCAGTCCTTTGTAGCATTCTATCTCCTCTGCATCTTTTACCTGTTCCCCACCATGACAGATCATCACCTCGGTCCTAATGCTTGAAAGGAAAATAAGGTCTGATGCCCCTTTTTTAAAGGTAGACAGTCATAACTGTGATGCAGTGGGCCCCTCGAATCCCTGGAACCCAGTCCTGCTGCATCTGCTTCCTTAATGATAACCAGCAGTGGCCACTTACACACTTGGCAGCAGTACCAGCTTCACTAATGAATGTCCCTTTGAAAAAAAAACACTTATATCTGAAGAAGCTGTCTCTGGCCATTTGTAAACACAAAAATGAGTCCCCATACAGTGCTCCCTATTCTGGGCCTTCTCTTTGACAATATCTATGAATCTCGCTCCTTTCCTCTGTCTCCTAGACCATTACTGTGAGGCCCCAGGGATCGAGAGGATTAGGGCTCTGCATCTGAATGCAACCCTGCTGGCCTTCTACCTGCCACCCCATGGACTCAGCTTAAACAATGCCCCTTAATGGTTAATACTGACTTTGAGATGCCTCTGCCTGAAATCAAAGGGTGTGGTGGTAGTGCAGAAAGTTAAAAAGAAACCAGCCTTCTTACCAGCCATTAATTGATTGAGTCACTTAAAGCCAGGGCCACGGAATTATGAGTTTCTGCAGCAGCAGCGTTAGCCACATAATTATCAATCAACTGCATTTGGTACATAATCTGCAGATTTCAACAAAAGAAACTTGATTCTAGCTCAAACGGAACAAAAGTTACTTAAAGCATGACAAAGTGTTCCGGAGCAGTGGAAGGCCCTTTGCAAAGATTGACTGGTAATCTTGTAGTTGCTTACTGCTGTATTTGGGTGTTAAACTGGTACTAATGAGGTGAAATATTTCCCCTGACAGCGTTACCCTGAGTTAAAATGACAAAATAATAAAGTAATGCTAACCACAAAATGTGGCGCATTGTGCCGCATAATTTACCTTTTCTTGCTGCATAATTTAGTCAAACCTGCCACATATTGTTGTCCTCTTCTGCTGAATAATTCCAGTGGCTCTGCTTAAAGCTTCATGGTGGCAAAGATCGATTCTTTTTGAGATGTAATGTAAGGGTGTTATCAGCTGAGATCTGTGGAGACACTTACAAAAATGTCTGCATTAGATAGTTTGATTACTTATTACTAAAAAGTATATTTTGTAAGAACTTGTTTTATCTCGATCACTGCATCATTTTGCAGCAGCCTAGCTTAGAGTATGTAAATACTGTTTTAAAATAATGACTTGCATATTCACTGTGCTTTCTGCCACAGGATGGGACCTCATAGCACTATAAACAGGGCCATTGGAATTATGCGGCAGGAGAAGGCCAAATTATGCAGCATGGTTGACTAAATTGTTCAGCAAGCAAAGGCGAATTATGCTGCATATTTTGTGATAGCATTACTGCATTATTTTTTACACTTGTTAACACTGCCCTAGCCTTTATCGCCCCTCATAAGTACCACATGAACACCCACATATATCAATAAGCAACAGAAAGGTGACCAGTCAACCTTTAGAAAGGGCCGTCCACTGCGAGGTAACGTGTTGCTGCATTTTTAGTAATTTTTGAACCGTTTGAGCCAGAAACAAGTTTTTTTAATCTGCAAATTATGCAGCAGATGATGGATTATGTGGCAAATGCAGTAAATCCATAACTATGCGCTGTGAGTGCAGGGTGAGCGTGAAAGTGAAGGGTGAGAATGAGGAGTGAGTTGTCTGAATGCAGGTTGCATTCCCAGACACTTGTAGTAAATCAGCATGTTATTGACGGCGGTATAGGGTTTCAGATATAAGTTAAACTATTGCTATTATGGCATTAATCAGGGATCGAGGGTGAAGGAAATAAATAATGTGCTGATCCTGCAACAAACTTCCAGTCTTATGATTAGGGTTGCCAGCTCATTGTTTTGATGTCGCAGACAGTACAAAAATAAACAGTCACCTAAAGCCCTAATTTCAGCACTTATCTGTGCGTACTTCGAACAGCAAATATAAATAGAAAGTACTTTTAATTGTGTTCTAGGGTGGCCTGAATGATTCATGACTGATAAATAAAGGGAACAGACAGAAAAGTCACATTACAAATGAATAAATACTTTTTTATTTATAACCCTATTTAGTGTCAAGATAAGGTCTTTGCAGGCTCTTTAAACATACATGGCTGGCATTTTTTCTATTGGCAACCCTACTTTATATTCCTTTTCATAAAATGCATTTTCACACTACAACAGTATATGTAAAATACAAATGTAAGGAATAGGCAGAGTGAGGGCCCAGGGGATACTGGAAACAGAAAAAAACTAAGCCTCAGAAACCAGTTTACAAAGGTTTGTAAATATGCAAATGGTCTTTAAAGACCTGTGAAAAACTCGGGCGTGCCGGAGATAAGACTCCAGACACTGCCCAGCGAAGCCCCCAGCAGCTCACTCATTGACCTCCGGCCCCACGTAAATGATGACAGCCTGGAAATGCAGCAAATAAACATTGCCGCACTTCCAGGCCATCTTCATTTACATGTACTTGCAGAGGCCTTTGCGCCCCCCTGGGAACCCATCCACGCCCCCCCAGGGGGGCGCGCCCCACAGTTTGAAGACCTCTGGGTTAGAGCATACGGCTATAAACAGTAGGTGCCAACAACTGGGCATAGGGTGCAGGCTGGGTGCAACAGCAACACCACAGGTTAAACAGTAGATGCCGACAACTGGCATATGCAAAAACAACAGTTGATGGACAGAATGCAGAACAATGTCATACATTCACCCCAGTACAGAGATCTGGGCCTAAATCCATCGTTTTTTTGCTCACCATGCCATTCCAGTTTGAACCCAGCCATATGCAAATCAGTCTTGACCCTGTGCCTCATGGGAACAGTCCAGCCCGAACTGCCAAGCCAGGTCCTCCCTGGACTGGAAACAAGCATCCTAGGACCGGCTTCCGGGTTTCACCCTCTTCAGCCAGGATAGCTTGATTCCAGTGGCATGGAGAGCACGGGACCCACGTCTGGGCATACCCGTCCCACTCGGGGTGACAAATGCAAAAACAACAGTTGATGGACAGAATGCAGAACAATGTCATACATTCACCCCAGTACAGAGATCTGGGCCTAAATCCATCGTTTTTTGCTCACCATGCCATTCCAGTTTGAACCCAGCCATATGCAAATCAGTCTTGACCCTGTGCCTCATGGGAACAGTCCAGCCCGAACTGCCAAGCCAGGTCCTCCCTGGACTGGAAACAAGCATCCTAGGACCGGTTTCGGGGTTTCACCCCTCTTCAGCCAGGATAGCTTGATTCCAGTGGCATGGAGAGCACGGGCTATGTCTGAACTGGGGTGGCGTGGTGAAGCAAAATAACGATGGACTAAACCCAGATCTGTGACTGGGGGGTGAATGTTTGCCAATGTGCAGCATTCCGTCCATCATCTTGTGTGTTTTGCATTTTGCCCTAAGTGGGAAGGGTATGCCCAGACGTGGGTCCCGTGCTCACTACGCCACTGGAGTCAAGCTATCCTGGCTGATAGCCTGAAACCGGTCCTAGGATGCTTGATTCCGGTCCAGGGAAGACATTGGCTTGGCAGTTCGGTCTGGACTGTTCCCATGAGGCACAGGGTCAAGACTGATTTGCATATGGCTATGTCTGAACTGGGGTGGCGTGGTGAAGCAAAATAACGATGGATTAAACCCAGATCTGTGACTGGGGGTGAATGTTTGCCAATGTGCAGCATTCCGTCCATCATCTTGTGTGTTTTGCATTTCGCCCTAAGTGGGAAGGGTATGCCCAATTCAATTCAATATATTTATTAAAGATTTGGAACTCCAAGGAGGTCCACATAAAATGCATACATATTATTTCAGATAAAAGAAAAACACATAACAAGCACAATCCACTAACCATCATAAAATTATCAAAATCCTGCCTTAGATTAGCTAAATTTCTTGTAAATAGAAACAAACAATATTGTCAGAGAGCCCAGATCATACAGTACTTAAGACTTTCCACATTACAACTCCTAAGATGTACATAGGACATTAAAAAACTGACAATTCATTAAAAAAAAGTCCAAAAGTTCAATTTCAGCTAGAAAATTAATTTAGAATTAGAGGCAAGATAAAACATGGGCATGTCCAGACCTGTGCAAAAGGCAATTCAGTAGCAGCCGGCTCATTAGCAAAATACCTCCTGAATCCCACTACATTTAAGTTTTTAAAATTAACAACAGAACATAGTGGGAAGCAGACGCAACCTAACCCTATTTTGAGAAAAAAAGGTCGGTTAATAGCTGCCTATCAATGTGCAAAATACAAATTAATAAAAACTAGAATACTGATACTTTGCAGATGGAGAGGCTAGCTAAGAGGATAGCCGCCGGTTTAAAAAGTGTGCTAAAAAGGAAGAATTCAAATATGTACATAAACTCCAAAGAAAATTTTTTTTTAAAGGTTTTAGTCACACTGCTTCATTTTTGTTCAGAAGTGATAGTCTCGGGTTGATACTACATTTTTACACAATCTTGTAAGAACACCGGTACAAGTTTAAAAAATATACATGAATTCCTTAAAAAAATTAAATAGTTTTACACACACTGCTTCGTTTTTAGGACAAAAGAGATAATCTCGGGCTGATGCTACATTTTTAACAGAGTTTTGTAGAAACATCGGGCGAAGCCAGCGATAACGGCTCAATGCCAATGCAGGACATACAAATAAAACATGGTCCAGAGTCTGGGTACTCAACATACACAAATTACAAATTTTCCCATTATTCGGATTCTGAGACCAGTTTGCTGTAAGGTCATTTAAAGGCAGGAGATTCATACGACCTAAAATAAGCAAGCGTCGAATACCGTGTTCTAAATTCCAAAATAAATGTTTTTGTGCAATTCTCGGTGAGTTTGTCCTAATTATTAGTTTTAATCTTTCTTTAGAGTTGCAGAATTGAATGTCTCTATCGAAACTAATTTTGCCACTCAGAGTTTTCAGGAGTGACTTAAATCCTAATGATGGAAGGGTGAGCACTAGTTCTTCTTGTATACTAAAGGCTTTTAGTGCCAATGAGAAGTCACGGTAAAAGGAGTAGTTACCTGCCTTAGCATCAAAGATTTCATGGCATAGAGCACCTCTTAGTGAATCTGGCTCGCTATGTTTTAGCTGATAACCCCAGCGTAAGACCCTGGATAAGCCTTGAGTATAAGAGCTTATCAAACCAAATTCCTACCTAATTGCTGCCGTAGGAACTAACGTGCTAAAGTTACATATTTTACGTAGTATCTGACCTTCAACCTTATCCAAAAACTCCAATCCTTAACAGGGATTGATTCAATCGCATAAAGCAGGGTTGGAGGGATTTTTGCCTTAAAAACCATCAATAAGTGTAAAAAATGTCTTCTACCCATAGCGCTATAAAAAATGCGCAAACCATTGGCGTGCGATGTAGCTTTACTAGTACAGTGTGAAATGTGAGGTTTATTTTTCGAGCTGCTTGTTAAAAATTTCCCTAAATAAAGGTATGAATCTACCACCTCCAGCCTTTCGGGACCGATTTGCCAATTAAAATTATATGATTTTCTACTTTTAGTACTTTTCAAAATTAAAATTTTACTTTTGGATATGTTTATTTTCAAAAAGTGGCCCACAGTATATTTTTGTAGGGAAGCCAACTTTCTATTCAACCCAATAGGGGTTAAGTCCATTACTACTAAGTCATCTGCATAGAGTAGACATGCAAAAGAGCGGGAACTTATCTTCGGGGCATCTCCATCAGCTTGAGCAAAACAATCGGGTAAATCAGCTATATATAGGGAGAATAGCAGCGGTGCTAACAAGCAACCCTGTTTGAGTCCATTTTCAGTAGGGATTACTTTTGATAATCCTTGATTTCCACCCATTAATATCTTGCACCAAGTTTGCGAGTGGAGTGCTATGATCAAGGATAGCAGGGGGAAGGCAAACCCATTTTTTGCAGTTTTCTCCATAATAGAGGTCGATCTACCTTATCGAAGGCTGTGGAGAAGTCAATAAAAGCCATAAATACATTTGAATTACGGTAGATTGTGTATTTTTCCTCTATTAGTTTCAACATAAAAATATTATCTAGCGTAGAGTGATTTTTCCTAAAGCCTGCTTGCTCAATGGGTAGAACTTTCTTCTCTACCACCCATTCCGTAAGGTGATCGAGGATTCTACGTGCGAATATTTTCCCCGTCGCATCCAGTAAGGCTATTTGCCGATAATTACCTGGATGCGATCTAAGGCCCTTTTTGTATAGAGGAATTAAAATACTTCCTGACCAAGATGGTGGGATTTTCCCATTAGAGTAAATAATGGAGCTAAATAGGTAGCCCACAAGAGAGGCTCCTTTTTAATTAGCGTCATGGGAATTTCATCAGGGCCCATTGCTCCCGAGGATCTCATTTTTTTAATAGCCCCGACCACTTCATCGATAGAATGGACATAGTTGGGTACTGAAATTAAAGGCTGGTCCAATGCCACAATATCAGATCTGCAGGAATCGAAATTCACAGAGTACAATTCCAGCAAATAAAGTTTCCAATCCACTTTTTTTATGGGTATTGGGAGAGATTTCACCCTAGTGCCGCAGCAGTCGGAGATTATTTCCCAGTACCTTTTTGAATTATTTTTTGAAGCTGCCTCTTTTAGCTGTGTCCATGCACCATCTTCCTTTATTTGCCTTAGGGAGCGTTTTTCCTTTGTCTTTTCCTCTTTAGCAGGTTTATTAAATTGCTTCGCTCCTGCGAAAAATACATGAACTGGGCCCTCACTAGTTTATTTATTTCCCTATTTAGAGTGAGCAATGGGTTAAAATATGGTCTCCGTTGCACAGGGACATGAGTTGATTTACCAGATTTAGCCAAAAGGCCAATGTTACGGGAAAAGACATCAAGTAAATCAGGTTGAGTACAGTCACATTCAACTGATTCTGAGAGCAGCTGATCTCTTATTAGTGTTGATAAGTGCGCTTTTAGTTTAGAGGTCGCTTGAGTGTTCCAGTGGCTTCTTCCATTTGTTACATTAAACCCTACAGTAGCACCTTTAAAATTCCAGGAGCCTACCTTATCACAAATGAAGTCGATTTTAAAGCAAATCAGCATGTGATCACTAAAAACATTTCCCAAGACTTCCATATTTGTAAGTTTGTGAAAAAAATCTGCAGAGACAATTAGATAATCCAGAATTGATCTCCCAGTAGGAGCCTTATGGGTATAGTTTGCTGGAATATCTTTCCCCAACCTCCCGTTAGCAATTATAAGATCTAAGCTTCTCAGACCTTCTAGAAGTAAAACTCCTCTTGTATCTGTCCTGCTATTGTTCGGGAATTGAGCAGTGGGAATATTTAGGGCTTCATTTTTTCAATGTTAGAAAATACCTTTAGACTATGCGATGAGACTTTAGAGTTCAGATCTCCCACTAATATTGTGTACCTACAGTCTTCAGATTCCAGAATGGAGGAAATAAAGGAGAAAAGATCTTTTAATAGGTGTGAGGAGGATGCGTCGGGAGGTAAATATACGTTTATTATCAACAACGAGTCCAATAGAAGCTGGCCGACCTTATGATCCAACTTAACCGCCTGAATTAGATTAGAGGCGTGAGAAAATTCTTTATAGGACCAACTGAGACTTGTACTTAACATGATTGCAATACCTCCTTTAGCATGACCTCTATTTACATGGAGCGCCGGCCTGCTTAGCACAATATAATCTTCGGTGGACCAGTTCTTAGCTATCCAAGTCTCTTGGAGACAAATTATATCGGGATTCTGCTCTTTCAAGAATATAAGTTTGTTTTTATTTGTGCTAAGGCCGGCTGCGTTCCAAGATATCACATTAATATCCTTGCTAGGAAGAATTCCCACATCTTAGGCCTAAAGGTCTATTTGAATTAAGAGCACCTGCAACCCAACTCCATTTCTTATCTTCCTCCTCTACGGGAAGCACATATTGAATATTTTTTTCAGTATGGAGCGAAACCCTCCTACCATTTTTACCAAGAAAGACCTGCAAAGTACTTTCTTTCTCCGGAAATGGTGTACCTCGTCCGGAGGATTCTACATCAGTATTAGGCAGCTTGATTTGAGACATTTTTTTTAAAGATAGCTCCACCTCGGGAATTAAAACCTCAATGCCGCAGCAGCGTAGTTTATCGCTGTGTGCCAAAATCAGGTGGGAGATTGCTTTGGATGAAAATGTAACTCTTGCACCCCTGAGATTATTATATTTTTGTACCTCCACCAGAGCCAAGTCATTACTTTCAATCATCCGCAGGCCCACAATTTCAGCAAAGCAACCCAACAAAAAAGACCTGTTCATATATAATTCATAATCAAAAATAAACGAGAAATCCAAGCTGTAAGGGGCAGGCTGGAAGTTATTATCAGAGCTAGATACCTCAGGGATGGTATTATTGGAGTTATAAATGACATTGGTACCTAGAGAGGAAGCAAGCAAAGAAGCATTAGGGTTCAGTGTACTCTGAACCGTAGGAGGAACATTTGTATCTAGTGGTACTACATCTTTGGTCGATTTAATAGGAACACATAAGTTCAAAGAGGGAGAACAAGAACCCAATGGATTGTACTCTTCTTGTCCATCTTCCATTTTCGGAACATTTAAATCCAGCTTTGGAGATATAATATGGATAGGTTTAGGGTCGAAGCGTAACTGTTTTGACCTTTTTTTGTTTATCCTTCGACGTTTTTCCCTTTTTTCCTTCTTTTTTGTCTTACGTATGTTGCTACTTTTGTTCATAAGAACTTTTTCCTTACTCAGAGAGCATCCAATTTTAATATCTTCCTCTATAGGCTGCTTTGAGGAATTAATGCCAGATTTTAGAAAGATAGGGAAGACCTTTTGAATTGTATTTGTATTTTCCATCATAGTTTGCGGGCGGAACGAAGATGCGGCAACTGTAGCTAAGGGTTCGGAGTCGAAAAGCTGCAGTAAAGAAGAAGAAAATGATTTATCAAAAATATCACTGTTTTCTTTCATTTTGGTATTGATATTTCTACTGGAAAAAGGCTTGCCAGCCTGAGTGCCAAAGTCCCGCCCTTTAACATGTGGAAAAAAGTCTGTTTGGGTAGAGTGAGACTTGTCAAAGTCTACCTTCAAACGAAGGGGAATGGAAGATCCTTTCTCTGGGTTAGGTATACTAGGGGAAATACACAAACTTTTCCTGACAATAGATTATGTTCAGAGGCAATATGCTTAGTCAGGGCTAAAACGGAGTCCAAAATAAAATCGGAGTTATCTACTGATTTCTCCATTAGGGCTAAGATGGAAACCAACACTCTTTCTAGACAAACCAATGACTCCGACATGGGCCTTTGTGATTCTAGATTATGAATTGAAGGAAGAAAATCTCGGGAGAGATCAGGAGTAATTGAACCCCGTGAGTCTAATAAGCTTGTTCCGCTAGGTGTACTGCTGAACAGTTGCAGTTTCACAGGATGATCCTTAGGGGACGGTAGGGTGGCGGGAGTAAAAACCCTGGATGATTCTTGGTTGTGAGCGTGGAACATTTTTAGAGGCTGATCTAAATTTATATCAGGTAAAGTAAAATCTTCCATTATATATTCTCCCGCTTTTGATACTGATTGCGGAACTCCTTCCAGTTCAGAGACCCCATTCACAAAAGGGTGGATAGTTAGATTTGCCAGCAAAGAGTCAGCCACCCCAGATTCTGAATATTGAAGATCAGAAGGCCGTGATCCCATGATTATAGACGGTGAAATGGAGGGTACTACTGGTGAAGGTACTACTGGGAATAGGTTTCCAGGACTTGCATTGATCTCTACTTGATCAACATATTCTTTTGGAGAAACTCCGACATCCCTACAGATTTAGAACTTATTTCTTTTTTAGGAAAAAAGGAAGGGATGGTATTGAAACACTTCAAAGAGTTTATTTGCAGAGAGTTGTTCCTTAAAGGGTTAGCTCTGGTTTTTGTGCAAGCTCTTGTGTACACTAATCTACCAGAGCGTAATTTTTTTGCAGTCATAGCTTTGTTCAGGAATAACTCCCAAGGCTCGATGCGCCTGAGCGCCGATGCACTGGTGCGCCGCTTATGCTACACCGTGCACCAGGCACTACTTAGCGCTACTTAACTAGCAACCCCCAACTGGGTGGCCAGAATAAACAAAGTCTAGAGAGCCTTTAGAGAATACTCGAAGCGTTTGCGTCTCAACTGCACAAGGAACAACAGACCAGATGCCTGGACACGGTGGACACCTGTATCCACTACTGCTCTAGAGACATGCTGCACTTTGACCAAACATGAGGCATACAGAAGAGGGACACAGGGCAGAAAGTGACTCTAGGCTTTCTCCCACAGATCCAGGAATACAGAAAGCACCACTCCGCTTCACTCTGCAGCGTACAGATTACACGACCACTGCTTGCGCGGGGCTCCTCCTCGTCCTGACGGTGAGACTCCCTTAACAAGGCAGGCAGGGGAGTCTAATATACCTCTGTGGGGAACTACAAAACTACAAGTCCCAAAATGCACCGGGACAATAATCAGAAGAGTGCAGAAAAGCCCCAGGGTCTGCTCAGCGTCATCAGCGGCCTCTACAGACTCCGTGGCTCCCCCAATTCTCCTTCGTCACCGGCACACGGCGGGCTGCAGGGGTCCGGTATCGATGTACCAATAAGATCCGGACTGAAGCTGGACTGGAGCTGGACCGGGCTGGACCAGGGCAGGCAAAAGCAGAAGCACGAGGCACCTGGTAGGGAGGCGGTAGGGGGGCAGCCGGGGGTGCAGGTCTTAGTTCTTGGGTGGCGGATCCCCGGTGGAACAAGCCGGGCCCCGGCAACGCAGCACACCGGGATACAGAGCAGTCCGGCAATCCAACAGTCCCGCCTCGGCAAGCGAAACAAGCACGAAGCCCGGAACAGCCAGCAACAGCCAGCAAACAGCCAGGAAGCAGTCAACACCAAAGCCGTGGACCGCGGCGGCGGCGAGCACTCCGGGCCAATGAGCAGTCCAGCCACAGCACAACGGAGCAACACAGCAGCAGTGGACCGCGGACTGTGAATAGCGGCGGCAGGCACTCCTGCACTCCGGGCGGCAGGAAGGCAGTCCAGGACAATGAGAGGCCCCAGCCACGGGGAAGAACAGCCGACAGCCAAGCCGTGAGCCGCGGACCGCGAACAGCAGAGGCAGCAGCAGCGGCGGAAGCAACAGCAGTCCGCTCGCACTCAGGTACTCAACGTGTTGTCAATAACCAGTCACAGTATAAGAGAATCTGAAGATGGCAGTCATGCACAGGAACGACAGGCTGCCCAGACGTGGGTCCCGTGCTCACTACGCCACTGGAGTCAAGCTATCCTGGCTGATGAAGGCTGATAGCCTGAAACCGGTCCTAGGATGCTTGATTCCGGTCCAGGGAAGACATTGGCTTGGCAGTTCGGTCTGGACTGTTCCCATGAGGCACAGGGTCAAGACTGATTTGCATATGGCTATGTCTGAACTGGGGTGGCGTGGTGAAGCAAAATAACGATGGATTAAACCCAGATCTGTGACTGGGGGTGAATGTTTGCCAATGTGCAGCATTCCGTCCATCATCTTGTGTGTTTTGCATTTCGCCCTAAGTGGGAAGGGTATGCCCAGACGTGGGTCCCGTGCTCACTACGCCACTGGAGTCAAGCTATCCTGGCTGATGAAGGCTGATAGCCTGAAACCGGTCCTAGGATGCTTGATTCCGGTCCAGGGAAGACATTGGCTTGGCAGTTCGGTCTGGACTGTTCCCATGAGGCACAGGGTCAAGACTGATTTGCATATGGCTATGTCTGAACTGGGGTGGCGTGGTGAAGCAAAATAACAATGGATTAAACCCAGATCTGTGACTGGGGGTGAATGTTTGCCAATGTGCAGCATTCCGTCCATCATCTTGTGTGTTTTGCATTTCGCCCTAAGTGGGAAGGGTATGCCCAGACGTGGGTCCCGTGCTCACTACGCCACTGGAGTCAAGCTATTCTGGCTGATGAAGGCTGATAGCCTGAAACCGGTCCTAGGATGCTTGATTCCGGTCCAGGGAAGACATTGGCTTGGCAGTTCGGTCTGGACTGTTCCCATGAGGCACAGGGTCAAGACTGATTTGCATATGGCTATGTCTGAACTGGGGTGGCGTGGTGAAGCAAAATAACGATGGATTAAACCCAGATCTGTGACGGGGGGTGAATGTTTGCCAATGTGCAGCATTCCGTCCATCATCTTGTGTGTTTTGCATTTCGCCCTAACTGGCATAGGGCACTGGCTGGGTTCCACCGCAACACCACAGGTTAGAGCATGTGGCTATGAACAGTAGGTACCAACAACTGGACATCCTAGGCAAGGAGTTCTGAACAGTACAATATATACCAACCCTTGGTGCAAGGCCCATATCAAGACATGAGATGTAGACAGGGGCACAGAAGGAAAATGCTACTTACCCAGTATGCATCTGTTCTTGGCATGTAGAGCTGTAGAATCTCATGCTTATGCATAGATCGCCATCTAGTGTTGGGCCTGGATGTTTGCACTTTATTTTTCTTCGAAGAAGTCTTCCTGGTCACGAGGTAGGTGACTCCTCCTTTCGGTGATAGTGCGCATGGTCATCGACTCCATCTTCAGATTGTTTTTTTACACCATCGGGTTCGGATGTTACTCGCTGCACTCCGGTCATCTGGCTGTGAAGAACAGGTGGTGCATCTATCAACACCTAGCACACGGTCCTTACTCTGGTGTCATAGTAACATCACAAGTTAGAATACGTGGGCTATGAACATCGGGCCCCCGTTCCAAGATGAAGAGACGGCAGGGTGCATGTAGTACTGAGCTGTGAACAATAGTGTACGGACCAGAACACCTGGCACAATCTCCTTTTCAAGCAGAAAGTGTTTGTGGAGAATAAACCTGTAAACAGGAGTGTATGTACCTGTACACCTGACAGTCTCGTATTCCAGCAAGAAGGGTGCATGAAAAATGGAGCCGGGTATGGACCAGCATATCTGACGGTCTCATATTAAAGCAGGAAGAGAGCATGTAGGCTGGCGCAGTAAACAGTAGGGCACAAACCATCATACTTTGCAAAGTCTCGTATTTGAGCAGAATGGGTACATGGAGCTGTGAACGATAGAATACCGATGAGCACATCTGGCACATCCCTATAGTCGAGAAGGTAGGGCATGGGGCGCTATGAACAGTAGTGTATGGACCAGCACACCTGGCAAGGTCTCATATTCGAGTAGAGAGTGTGTGCAGCACAGTTATGAAGTGTGTATGGACCACCACACCTGGCAGAGACTTGCATTCAAGCATGAAGGATGCCTGAAGCTGTGAACAGTAGTTTATGGACCAGCACACCTGGCACAGCCTTGCATTCGAGCATGAAGGGTGCCTGTAGTTGTGAACAGTAGTGTATGGAGCAACACACCTGGCAAAGCCTTTTATTCGAACAGGAAGGGTGCGTCAAGCTGTGAACAGTGTATATGGAGCAACACACCTGGCAGTCTTGTATTCGAGCAGGAAGGTTGTCTGAAGCTGTGAACAGTAGTGTATGGAGCAGCACACCTGGCACCGCCATGCATTCGAGCTTGAAGGATGCCTGAAGCTGTGAACAGTAGTGTATGGAGCAACATACCTGGCACAGTCTTGCATTTGCGCAGGAAGGGTGTGTGAAGCTGTGAACAGTGTATATGGACCAGTACACCTGGCACAGTCTTCTATTCAAGCAGGAAGGGTGCGTGAAGCTGTGAACAGTAGTGTATGGACCAACACACCTGGCACAGACTTGTGTCCAAGAAGGTTGCCTGAAGCTGTTAACAGTAGTGTATGGACCAACACACCTGGCACAGTCTTGTATTAGAGCAGGAAGGGTGTATGAAGCTGTGAACAGTGTATATGGACCAGTACACCTGGAAGTCTTTTATTGAAGCAGGAAGTGTGTGTGTGAAGCTATGAACAGAAGTGCATGGACCACAACACCTGGCACATTCTGGTATTCGAGCAGAAAGGGTGCATGGAGCTGTGAACAGTAGTGTATGGACCAACATACCTGGCAGTTTTGTATTCGAGCAAGAAGGGTGCCTGAAGCAGTGAACAGAAGTGTATGGACCAACACACCTGGTACAGTTTTGAATTTGAGCAGGAAGGTTGCCTGAAGCTGTGAACAGTAATGTATGGAGCAACACACCTGGCACAGTCTTACATTCGAGCAGGAAGTGTGTGGAGCTGTGAGCAGAGGTGTATGGAGCAACACACCTGGCAAAGCCTTTTATTCGAACAGGAAGGGTGCGTCAAGCTGTGAACAGTGTATATGGAGCAACACACCTGGCACAGTCTTGTTTTCAAGCCTGAAGCTGTGAACAGTAGTGTATGGAGCAGCACACCTGGCACTGCCTTGCATTCGAGCTTGAAGGGTGCCTGAAGCTGTGAACAGTAGTGTATGGAGCAACACACCTGGCACAGTCTTGTATTCGAGCAGGAAGGTTGCCTGAAGCTGTGAACAGTAGTGTATGGACCAACATACCTGGCACAGTCTTGCATTTGCGCAGGAAGGGTGTGTGAAGCTGTGAACAGTAGTGTATGGACCAACAGACCTGGCACAGACTTGTGTCCAACAAGAAAGGTTGCCTGAAGCTGTGAACAGTAGTGTATGGACCAACACACCAGGCACAGTCTTGTATTCGAGCAGGAAGGGCGTTTGAAGCTGTGAACAGTGTATATGGACCAGTACACCTGGCACAGTCTTGTATTCAAGCAGGAAGGGTGCGTGAAGCTGTGAACAGTAGTGTATGGACCAACAGACCTGGCACAGACTAGTGCCCAACAAGAAAGGTTGCCTGAAGCTGTGAACAGTAGTGTATGGACCACAACACCTGGCACAGTCTGGTATTCGATCAGAAAGGGTGCATGGAGCTGTGAACAGTAGTGTATGGACCAACATACCTGGCAGTCTTGTATTCAAGCAAGAAGGGTGCCTGAACCAGTGAACAGAAGTGTATGGACCAACACACCTGGCACAGTTTTGTATTTGAGCAGGAAGTGTGTGGAGCTGTGAGCAGAGGTGTATGGAGCAACACACCTGGCACAGTCTTATATTCGAGCAGGAAGTGTGTGGAGCTGTGAGCAGAGGTGTATGGAGCAACACACCTGGCAAAGCCTTTTATTCGAACAGGAAGGGTGCGTCAAGCTGTGAACAGTGTATATGGAGCAACACACCTGGCACAGTCTTGTTTTCAAGCCTGAAGCTGTGAACAGTAGTGTATGGAGCAGCACACCTGGCACTGCCTTGCATTCGAGCTTGAAGGGTGCCTGAAGCTGTGAACAGTAGTGTATGGAGCAACACACCTGGCACAGTCTTGTATTCGAGCAGGAAGGTTGCCTGAAGCTGTGAACAGTAGTGTATGGACCAACATACCTGGCACAGTCTTGCATTTGCGCAGGAAGGGTGTGTGAAGCTGTGAACAGTGTATATGGACCAGTACACCTGGCACAGTCTTGTATTCAAGCAGGAAGGGTGCGTGAAGCTGTGAACAGTAGTGTATGGACCAACAGACCTGGCACAGACTTGTGTCCAACAAGAAAGGTTGCCTGAAGCTGTGAACAGTAGTGTATGGACCAACACACCAGGCACAGTCTTGTATTCGAGCAGGAAGGGCGTTTGAAGCTGTGAACAGTGTATATGGACCAGTACACCTGGCACAGTCTTGTATTCAAGCAGGAAGGGTGCGTGAAGCTGTGAACAGTAGTGTATGGACCAACAGACCTGGCACAGACTAGTGCCCAACAAGAAAGGTTGCCTGAAGCTGTGAACAGTAGTGTATGGACCACAACACCTGGCACAGTCTGGTATTCGATCAGAAAGGGTGCATGGAGCTGTGAACAGTAGTGTATGGACCAACATACCTGGCAGTCTTGTATTCAAGCAAGAAGGGTGCCTGAACCAGTGAACAGAAGTGTATGGACCAACACACCTGGCACAGTTTTGTATTTGAGCAGGAAGTGTGTGGAGCTGTGAGCAGAGGTGTATGGAGCAACACACCTGGCACAGTCTTATATTCGAGCAGGAAGTGTGTGGAGCTGTGAGCAGAGGTGTATGGAGCAACACACCTGGCAAAGCCTTTTATTCGAACAGGAAGGGTGCGTCAAGCTGTGAACAGTGTATATGGAGCAACACACCTGGCACAGTCTTGTTTTCAAGCATGAAGGGTGCCTGAAGCTGTGAACGGTAGTGTATGGAGCAGCACACCTGGCACTGCCTTGCATTCGAGCTTGAAGGATGCCTGAAGCTGTGAACAGTAGTGTATGGAGCAACACACCTGGCACAATCTTGTATTCGAGCAGGAAGGACGTTTGAAGCTGTGAACAGTGTATATGGACCAGTACACCTGGAACAGTCTTTTATTCAAGCAGGAACAGTGTGTGAAGCTGGCACAGACTAGTGCCCAACAAGAAAGGTTGCCTGAAGCTGTGAACAGTAGTGTATGGACCACAACACCTGGCACAGTCTTGTATTCAAGCAGGAAGGGTGCGTGAAGCTGTGAACAGTAGTGTATGGACCAACAGACCTGGCACAGACTAGTGCCCAACAAGAAAGGTTGCCTGAAGCTGTGAACAGTAGTGTATGGACCACAACACCTGGCATAGTCTGGTATTCGATCAGAAAGGGTGCATGGAGCTGTGAACAGTAGTGTATGGACCAACATACCTGGCAGTCTTGTATTCAAGCAAGAAGGGTGCCTGAAGCAGTGAACTGAAGTGTATGGACCAACACACCTGGCACAGTTTTGTATTTGAGCAGGATGGTTGCCTGAAGCTGTGAACAGTAATGTATGGAGCAACACACCTGGCAGTCTTATATTCGAGCAGGAAGGTTGCCTGAAGCAGTGAACAGTAGTGTATAGAGCAACACACCTGGCAGTCTTGTATTCAGCAAGAGTGTGGGAAGCTGTGAACAGAAGTGTTTGGAGCAACACACCTGACAGTCTTGCATTCGAGCAGGAAGAGTGTGTGAAGCGGTCAACAGTAGTGTATGGATCAACACACCTGGCAGTCTTGCATTCCAGCAGGAAGAGTGTATGAAGCTGTGAACAGTAGTGTATGGACCAACACACCTGGCACAGTCTTGTATTCGAGCAGAAAGGGTGCGTGGAGCTGTGAACAGTAGTGTGTGGACCAACACACCTGGCAGTCTTGTATTCCAGCAGGAAGAGTGTGTGAAGCTGTGAACAATAATGTATTTACCAACACACCTGGCAGTCTTGTATTTGAGCAGGGAACGTGTGTGGTTGGAACTGTGAACAGCGGTGTACAGACCAGCACACCTGGCACAGACACATATTCTAGCAGGAAGGGCACGTGGAGCTGTTAACAGTAGTGATGGACAAACACATGAAAAGTTACAATAGTAGCACCCTCCCTTTGAGGGATATACAATTGTTATTATTGATTCGTGTATAGAGCATAGCTACCTGTGAGCTTAGATGAGCTCTGTTTGAAGTAATACTGTTAATACTGGTTGGAGGCGTCTCACCCACACTCGTGGCATGCTTCATCATCACCTAGTCTGTCCCACACGGATAGGATAATACCATCACGGTGGCCTCAACCTTCGAGGGAGCTCAGAATAGAGGATATTGGAAAGGCATAGGATCCAACACAAAACTGTCTCAATGTAGACCTGAAAGATGTACCTTGATTGAGAGGGCAGAGTTCTAAAACTGCCTGGATGACAATTCGGACTAGTAGGTCTCATTCATCCTCTCCTTCTTGGTGGGCCAACCTTTTCTGGCCCATCCTCAAGACCTCAGGCGTCTGCAACATCTCTGTACATGCAACATAAGTTGGCCTGAGCCCTACAGTCAAATTGTGAGCTCACGGACAGAGAATAAGGGTTGGATGGGGGCCGTTTCGTGGTGAATGTTCGACTACAGAAGGAGTTCCTGTCATTGGGAGCATTGGGTCCCTTACCCCTAAAAGGTAGGGGGAGTTATAAATAAACCGTTAAGTAGGACTACAACTTGCTGTAATCAAGGCCCGAGAATCCCTGGGGGCTTGCTTATGGATTGGCCGAAACATGTTGGCACACTAATAACTAGAGGAGGACTAGGACCGAATATTCTCAGTTTTCATCCGAGCAGTTTTTTAACCCTGCCCTGTGTACCCTCTAAATAAAAGGATGTCCTTTAGGTTTACATCGTTTTCTCTTGGATCCTACACCTTTATCATTATAATGTATTGTGAGGGTCTTTCTCTGGAGGTAGCGGCCCCCTTGATGATGATGATGAAGCATGCCACCGAGCATGGGTGAGACTCTTCTGTCCAGTGCCAACAGTATTGATTCTAACAGGGCCCATGTACCCCTGGATGCACCAGCACACTCGGAACTCTTGCCTTTGAGCCGGGTGGTAACAGTGATGCACGGACCAGCACAACAGCAGGTCAGAGCTTCGAACAGCAGGCAGATGTGCCGGCGCCTGGCACTAAGCCGCATATAGGCAGACCAAGGTAAGAAAGTGCATGCGGACTGGTAATGCGTGCATGGGAACACCGCCCCCTTCTGAACTCCCTGCACTAGGCCTGAGGCGCAGGCATGGTGTCGACCACGAACTTGTTTATGTATTTGACGCAGGCATGGAGTTGTGCGCAGGGGACTGTGTATGCCTCGGACCCATGCATGAAGGTTAAGCAATGAATTCTAAGCAGGCGCTTGTTATCCATCTGACACAGGATGGAGCTATGAACACTGGCCTGTGTGACAGGTATGCAGACAGGCATGGAACGTCGAGCAAAGAGTTATGAATAATTAATTGTGCATTAGGCGGGTGCGTCCGACAGAGAGTTACAAGCAGTGAACTGTCTGTATATGAGACAGGCACTGAAAGCAGGCGGGAGCGGTGGGCACGGAGTTACAAGCAGTGAACTGTAGGTTTACGAGACAGGCACTGAAAGCAGGCGGGAGCGTTGGGCACGGAGTTACATGCAGTGAACTGTGTACACATTTGGGACAGGCACTGAAAGCAGGGGATGCGTCCGACAGAGAGTTACAAGCAGTGAACTGTCTGTATATGAGACAGGCACTGAAAGCAGGCGGGTGTGTCGAGCACAGAGTTACAAGTAGTGAACTGTAGGTATACGAGACAGGCACTGAGAGCAGGCGGGAGCGTTGGGCACGGAGTTACATGCAGTGAACTGTGTACACATTTGGGACAGGCACTGAAAGCAGGGGGTGCGTCTGGCACAGTTACAAGCAGCGAACTGTATGTATATGAGACAGGCACTGAAAGCAGGCGGGTGCGTTGGGCAGGAGTTACATGCAGTGAATGAACTGTGTACACATTTAGGACAGGCACAGAAAGCAGGCGGGTGTGTCGAGCACAGAGTTACAAGCAGTGAACTGTAGGTATACCAGACAGGCGCTGAAAGCAGGCGAGAGCGTTGGGCACGGAGTTACATGCAGTGAACTGTGTACACATTTAGGACAGGCACAGAAAGCAGGCGGGTGCGTCAGGCAGCGAATCACAAGCAGTGAATTGTATGCATATGAGACAGGCACTGAAAGCAGGCGGGTGCGTCGAGCACAGAGTTACAAGCAGTGAACTGTATGCATATGAGACAGGCACTGAAAGCAGGCGGGTGCGTCGAGCACAGAGTTACAAGCAGTGAACTGTATGTATATGACACAGGCACTGAAAGCAGGCGGGTGCGTTGGGCAGGAGTTACATGCAGTGAACTGTGTACACATTTAGGACAGGCACTGAAAGCAGGGGATGCGTCTGGCACAGAGTTACAAGCAGTGAACTGTATGTATGAGACAGGCACTGAAAGCAGGCGGGTGCATCGAGCACAGAGTTACAAGCAGTGAACTGTATGTATACGACACAGGCACTGAAAGCAGGCGGGTGCGTTGGGCAGAGTTACAAGCAGTGAAATGTGTACACATTTGGGAAAGGCACTGAAAGCAGGCGGGTGCGTCGGGCAGAGAATCACAAGCAGTGACTGTCTGTATATGAGACAGGCACTGAAAGCAGGCGGGTGCGTTGGGCAGGAGTTACAAGCAGTGAACTGTATGTATATGACACAGGCAGTGAAAGCAGGCGGGTGCGTCGAGCACGGAGTTACAAGCAGTGAAATGTGTACACATTTGGGAAAGGCACTGAAAGCAGGCGCGTGCGTAGGGCACAGAGTTACAAGCAGTGAATAAACTGTGTGCACATTTGGGAAAGGCACTGATAGCGTCGATCCCGGAGTTGCAAGCAGTGAACTGTGTACACATTTGGGGCGGGTCCGCCGGACACTGAACAGCAGCTCAGTCACAGGCATGGCGAGTAAGCATAGTCTGTGGTGCCACCCGGCACAGGATTCCACAGTCAACTGTGGCGAGGCAGGGCTTGGAGTTCAAGGGTAAAGAGGCGGACGGAGGTATTTGGAACACACAAGTGTAAAGGGAGCTATGGGGTAAAGAGGCGGACGGGGGTATTTGGAACACACAAGTGTAAAGGGAGCTATGGGGTAAAGAGGCGGACGGGGGTATTTGGAACACACGAGTGTAAAGGGAGCTATGGGGTAAAGAGGCGGACGGGGGTATTTGGAACACACGAGTGTAAAGGGAGCTATGGGGTAAAGAGGCGGACGGGGGTATTTGGAACACACAAGTGTAAAGGGAGCTATGGGGTAAAGAGGCGGACGGGGGTATTTGGAACACACAAGTGTAAAGGGAGCTATGGGGTAAAGAGGCGGACGGAGGTATTTGGAACACCCAGTGTGAAGGCTCAACGGGTTTGACATTCAAGAACTGACATGAGACGGGTGTAGTGCATTTCAGCAAACCATTGCAACGAGGCATCTTTACTGCGCTCAGACTCGGACCCCCAAAAAAGCAGCGCAAAGTTTCACTTTTTATTCAGGTTAAAAATTTAAACAAATAATCCTAACAGTTTACCCGGTGGTACACGATCTGCACAGAACGGGGTACAAACACAATTTGGCAACGTCCTTTGTACACATAGTGCTTATACTGAGAAGGCTTGCATGGCGAAGTGACCAAACTCCTTTTTACAACAAAAGGGGTTTACACTATCAAGATTCAACACGGGCCAAAGATGTGCTTCACAAGACCAAACGATGCTGGTTTTATGACCTGACATGAGCTGGGATGGAAAGTGTCACTTTTGGAAAGTCTGAGCGGACACCCAGCACACCTGGCTCCGAGCAGCGCGGCTTCCAAGCGCTTACAGCTCAACATGAGCCCCCCGCCAGCAGGAGGCCGCCACCCTGCGGAAACGTCAGCGGTCCGGTCTCCCTCGCCTGGAGGTGCCAAGGCGCAGCGGGCCGAGCTGAATGTCCCCGCTGTAAGCAGGGAAGTCAGGACTCCGGTTCTACAGAAGGCTGACGGTCGGTCTGTCCCCGCACCAGGAGCTGCTAGACGCACAGGGCGACACCCCAACCCTACACACATGTACACTCCAGTGATGGCCGCACCGAGCCCGGCAGAGTGCGCCATCTCCAGATCTGACCCAGGGACAGTGGAACTCCCAAGGCGGCGAGTCCCCGGCTTGGATCGAAGCTTTACCCGTCTGCTCCTCCCCTAGAACACAGTGGCTTATAGGGTCAGCCCCCGGGCCACCCACACATCCCGTGAAAGAGCTGCCCCTCCCGCGGTGCCAGCTCCAACACTCACCAGAGAACAACAGAGGAGCCGGAGTTCATGAAATAGGTGTTCCATTTGGTAAAAATGAAGTCCGAGTGCGAAATAAAAGAGGGCGGAGGGGCTAGAAGGCCACGATGGGCCGCGTCCAGGCGCCCAGGCTGCTCAGCGCCTGCTTGGCGCACAAGAGCTGCTCGGCGTCCGCATGCTGCTGCCGCACCAGCCCAGAGAAGCCCGAGCCGAAGATGGAGATGAGGCTGGAGATGGAGGGTTCGCTGCGGGCGCGCTTGCAGGGGGAGTCTGTGGGGGCTGTGGGGGCCTTGCGCTTGGCCGCAGAGTGGCAGCAGTCCTGGTGCAAGAGGCCACCCTCCACCGTGGTCACCACGTGCGTGTCCAAGTCCAGCACGGTGGTGTGCGAGCAGTGCGAGAAGTCACAGTCCGGAAGCCCGGGGAGAGGCGCATCCTGCGCGCCCGGCTCTGGGAAGTCCTGGCGGCGGCTGAGCGCGGGCAGCTGTTCGGGGAACGGCCGCAGCCGGGCCTGGAGCTCCTGCGGGTGCTGGGCATGGACCAGGCGTTGCTGCATGTGCTCCCCTGGGTTGTTTGGGGGCTGGTGGCGGTGGGCACACATCCCTGGCGGATAGGACAGTTCCTCCACGGGACCGTGCGGATGCGGAGCCTCGGGCAACCCTTGGAGGTGGAGTGTCCGACTGCACGGCCCCACTGCTTGCGGCATGGGCTGGCGGTCCTCTGTCGGGGTCGAGAGCAGACGTGTGCGGGCGCCCAGGTCCGGGGACGACAGCCGGAGGTGGAGGTTGTCCATGCGCTGGTGGAGCTTGAGCGCGCACGTACCATGGACCTGCGGCGGGCCCGGCTCCTCCGCCATGCGGGAGCAGACGCCAGCGAAGTGCGGTAGATGGAGCAGGTCCCCTCCCGGCTCATGGGGCTGCGATCTTCGAGCGCACAGCGGCGGACGGCGAGTCTCCTCTCCCGGCTCAGGAGGCTCGGACCTGCGGGCGCACCGCGGTAGAGGCAGAAAGGCTTCTTCGTGCTCCTGGCTCTGGGACCTGCGCGCACACAGCCGCTGGAGAGGGGGCAGGTGCTGAGCCCTGCGGACGCACAGTCTCTGTGGGTTAAGGGGGACCTCGCCGAAGTCCTGGGCTCCGCACCTGGAGAGGTGCGGTGGATGCATGTCCTCCCTCGGCTCTTGGTGCAGGGATCGGAGGGCGTACATGCTCGGGTGGTGCGGCAGGTGCTGCGGGGCTTCTGCCGGCACTTGGAGGTGAGATCTGCTGGCGTACAAGCTGGGAAGATGAGGCATCTCCTCCGCGGGCTCCTTGGAGTGCGCTCTGCGGACGCACAGCTCCGGGAGGTGCACCTCGTCTCCCGGTTCCTGGAGCTGGGACATTCGGGCGCAGAGTTCAGGCAGGCTTGGCGTGTTCTCTGCCGGCTGCTGGTGGGAGCATCTGTGACCGCAGGGGCGATAGGGCTGGTAGGGGTCCTCTGCGAACTTCAGAGCGCTATAGGCACAAAGGTCCGGGAGATGCGGGCACTGGTGAACGCCGTCCACAGCCTCCCGGGGCTGGGACCTGTGGGCGCAGTCTCCACGGGGGTGGTACACGTCCTCGCCGGGCTCCTGCGCTCTGCGCTTGGAGAACTGCGCGTCCTCCGCGCTCTCTTGGATGTGGGGTCTGAGGGCGCACAGCCGAGATGGGTAGGGTGGATGGAGCGGCTCCCGTCCCTGGGACCTGTTGGCGTAGAGTCCCAGGGAGTGCGGGGAATAGTACACGTCCTCTTCCGCCTCCTGGCCGTGCGCTCCGGAGGCGCAGGCACCCGACAGTTCCATCTCTTCTTCTTCCTCCTCCTCCTCCTCGTCGTCCTGAGGCTGAGGCGAGCGGAGGCACAGTGCGCCCAGGTGCGGCACCTCCTCGTGGGGCTGGGAGCAGGACTGCCGGGGCGCGTAGGGCAGCTCCTCGGGGCGCCGCAGCTGCGCGTAGCGCTGGCTCAGGTAGAGCTGGCGGGCGTTGCGCAGCACGTAGGACACCAGCAGGTTCTTGTGCAGCTTGATGCCGCCGCGCTGGCTGCGGGAGCTGTGGATCTTGCGCAGGGACAGGCTGATGAGGGTCTGCGCGTCCACCGCCGAGCCCTCCATGGCCGGGGGAAGCATGGCGCTGCCAGTCTGGGCGCTGCCTTTCCGGGGCACGATTTCGGCGAGTCTCGCACACACTTTTCGGCCTTCCCTGCCTAGCCTGGTCTTAAGTAAGCCGAGAAGCAACACGCCCCGCACCCTCGGCCAATCCGCGGCCCGCACGGTCCTGACGGACAGCGCACTTCCGCCCCCGGGGAGTCCAGAGACCAATCGGAAAAAGGCGGTTCCTTTGTGCTATTCAAATACCGAAAGAACCGGCAGCGCACAGAAGCATCGTGACAGCTGAGCCCCGGGAGGGGAGCACAGGGACGGCGGGCACGGGCACCGCTGGGGAGGGGGAGGAGGAGAGCGGGGGCACGGAGGAGGAGAGCGGGGGCACGGAGCAGTGGCACCTGGAGGGGAGGCAGGGACTGCAGGGGCACTGAGCACTGGCGGAGTGCGCGCATACTTGGAGGAAGCACAGAGGCACCGAGCGCGAGTATCTGGAGGGAGCACAGAGGCACTGAGCGCTGGCACCTGGAGGGAGCACCGAGCGCGAGTATCTGGAGGAAGCACAGAGGCACCGAGCGCGAGTATCTGGAGGGAGCACAGAGGCACTGAGCGCTGGCACCTGGAGGGAGCACCGAGCGCGAGTATCTGGAGGGAGCACAGAGGCACTGAGCGCTGGCACCTGGGGGAAGTGTAGGGGCACCGAGAGCGCACACTTGGAGGGAGCACAGAGGCACCGAGCGCGAGTATCTGGAGGGAGCACAGAGGCACTGAGCGCTGGCACCTGGAGGGAGCACTGAGCGCTGGCACCTGGAGGGAGCACAGAGGCACTGAGCGCTGGCACCTGGGGGAAGTGTAGGGGCACCGAGAGCGCATACTTGGAGGGAGCACAGAGGCACCGAGCGCGAGTATCTGGAGGGAGCACAGAGGCACTGAGCGCTGGCACCTGGAGGGAGCACTGAGCGCTGGCACCTGGAGGGAGCACAGAGGCACTGAGCGCTGGCACCTGGGGGAAGTGTAGGGGCACCGAGAGCGCACACTTGGAGGGAGCACAGAGGCACTGAGCGCGTGTATCTGGAGGGAGCACAGAGGCACTGAGCGCTGGCACCTGGAGGGAGCACAGAGGCACTGAGCGCTGGCACCTGGGGGAAGTGTAGGGGCACCGAGAGCGCATACTTGGAGGGAGCACAGAGGCACTGAGCGCGTGTATCTGGAGGGAGCACAGAGGCACTGAGCGCTGGCACCTGGAGGGAGCGCAGGGGCACTTGGCACCTGTGCCCATGGGCACAGAGCACTGGCACCTGGAGGGAGCGCAGGGGCATAGAGCACTGGCACCTGGTGGGGAGGCAGGGACTGCAGGGGCACTGAGCACTGGCACCTGGGGGAGTGTAGGGGCACCGAGCGCGCATACCTGGAGGGAGGGCAGGGGCACAGAGCACTGGCACCTGGTGGGGAGGCAGGGACTGCAGGGGCACTGAGCACTGGCACCTGGGGGAGTGTAGGGGCAGCGAGCGCGCATACTTGGAGGAAGCACAGAGGCACCGAGCGCGTGTATCTAGAGGGAGCACAGAGGCACTGAGCGCTGGCACCTGGAGGGAGCACAGAGGCACTGAGTGCGCGTATCTGGAGGGAGCACAGAGGCACTGAGCGCTGGCACCTGGAGGGAGCACAGAGGCACTGAGTGCGCGTATCCGAAGGGAGCACAGAGGCACTCAGCGCTGGCACCTGGAGGGAGCGCAGTGGCACTTGGCATCTGTGCCCCTGGAGCACTGGCACCTGTGCCCAGGGGCACAGAGCACTGGCACCTAGAGGGAGCCCAGGGGCACAGAGCACTGGCACCTAGAGGGGAGTCATGGACTGCAGAGGCACTGAGCACTGGCACCTGGGGGAAGTGTAGGGGCACCGAGAGCGCATACTTGGAGGGAGCACAGAGGCACTGAGCGCGCATATCTGGAGGGAGCGCAGAGGCACTGAGCGCTGGCACCTGGAGGGAGCGCAGGGGCACTTGGCACCTGTGCCCAGGGGCACAGAGCACTGGCACCTGGATGGAGGGCAGGGGCACAGAGCACTGGCACCTGGAAGGAAGGGCAGGGACACTGAGTGCGCGTACCTGGAGGGAGTACAGGGGCACTGAGCACTAGCACCTGGAGGGAGGGCAGGGGCACAGAGCACACGTACCTGGAGGGACTGCAGGGGCACAGAGCACTGGCACCTGGAAGGAAGGCAGGGGCACAGAGCAAGCGCACCTGGAGGGAGTGCAAGTGGACAGAGCACTGGCACCTGGAGGGAGGGAGAGCCACAGAGCACTGGCATCTGGGGGGAGGGCAGGGGCACGGGGACTGCTGGAGGAATAGGGGCACAATGTACTGGCACCTGGAGGAAGCACATGGGCACTAAGTGTGCTTATCTGGAGGGAGCGCAGGGACAGCGGGCACGGGGGCACTGAGCACTGGCACCTGGAGGGAGTATAGGGGCACTGAGAATTGGCACCCGGAGGGAACGCAGGGGCACTGAGCGCGCATACCTGGAGGGAGTGCAGGGGCGCTGAGCGCGCGTACCTGGAGGGAGGACAGGGGCACTGAGCGCGCGTACCTGGAGGGAGGACAGGGGCAGGGAGCACTGGCACCTGGAGAGAGGGCAGGGCCACTGAGTGCGTGCACCTGGAGGGAGACACAGGGGCACTGAGCGCGCATACCTGGAGGGAGGGCAGGGGTACTTGTAGGAAAGTGCCCATTTTTGCATGCTTGCTCCCCACTTTTTGCCTAAGTGTGCCCTGGGTTTCTGCCAACCAGGTACCCAGGGCCTATGTTCTTTTCCTAAAACTGTACTGTTGTACACCCAATTGGCAACTCTCTTGCCACATGTATGTCCCTTGTAAAAGGTACCATGGGGACCAAAGACCCTGTGACCAGGGAAGGCCTCTAAGAGCTGCAGCACCTATTGTGCCATCCTTAGAGGCCCTGTACCATTACACTCACACACTGCCTTTGCAGGCTGCCTTTTTTGAAGCAGAACAAAGTGAAGAGTCGACATGGCACACCTCCCCGTGTGCCATGCCTATAACCCACTGCCCTGGCATAGATCAGTCACCCCTCTAGCTGGGTGCACTATGCCACTGGTGAGGGTACAGTGGCATGAGCCCTGTACCCCTGCAGTGTCTAAGTATATTCTTAGACATTGTAAGTGCAGTGCTGCCATAAAGAGTATATGTTCTGGGAGTTTGTCATTACGAACTCCACAGCTCCATAATGGCTGCACTGAAAACTGAGAAGTTTTTCATCAAACTTCTCAGCACATTAAACCCACACTGATGCCAGTGTGGGATTTAATGAAAAATGCACACAGAGGGCATCTTAGAGATGCCCCCTGAAAAACGACCTAACTCTAGTGTCCAGGCTGAGTGGCTGCTTTCAGCTGCCACCACCAGACATGTTTCTGGACCCCTGGTTCGAGAGCCTGCTGCTCTCTGGGTCTGAAACAATGCACATCCTGGGGCGAGGTGCCAAGCCTCCTCCCCCAGGATGGGCAGGGTCCACGAAGGGGAAGCTTCAAAGGCTTGCCGCCTTTGTGAGCTTCCCAGGCCACTTGCTGATTTCAGCAACACGTCCCCACTGGATCTGACCCCCACTTTGGGGGGGAGAATCTGCGGGAAAGCCAAGGGAGGTGTGCCCACCTTTGCCAACCCCACCCCTCAGATTGGGGAGGCGAAGCAAATCGTAATTTTCAGTCCCCGCCATCTTGCAGATGGGGGACCCAGCCAACCAGAGTGAGGGTTATGCCCGCCTCCCACCGGAGGGTGGCATTATAGGAGGTTTACCCACCCCAAGGAAGGGACCCATTGGTCCCAACCAGTACCTACCTGAAACGCCCCTAAATTTAGTATTTAGGGGCAACCCCGAACCTTGCCTCCTGAGACAAGAAGAAAGAAGAAGAAGGACCGAAGAGCTGTGCTGAAGGAAGAAGAGGAGGACACCAACTGACTTGGCCCCAGCCCTACTGGCCTGTCCCGACCTCGACCTGCTCCAGCGGAATCCAGGTGTGTTCTGCAGCCAGCAGCCCCCAGATCCCGGAGGACCTGCCCTGCCTTCACCGAAAAGACTTTGTCTCCCGTGAGCACTGGATTTGCTCACCAACAGACTCACAGACTGGCTCCGGCCAAAACCGCGAGTCTGCACCCAATGCCCACAGCCCGAGTTCGAGTGGCCCAACACCACGAGGAGGTCTTCCCGGCGATCCTGACCTGGGATTCGGTGATCTCTGACTAACCAAGTTTCTTGAGGACGTCTGCAGCCCCTTTCTAGAGGACCCCCCCCCCCATGACCGGAGCTGGTAAGGAAAACCTGACTCCAAAAGACACCTCTGCACACGACGCCTCACTGCCTTGGGTGGCCCAACCAATGGTGTACCGGCATCCCTCGACATCACAACTTACCTCTCCAAAAGTGGTCACCTCCAGAAGATCTTCGTGCCTGAGCCTGCAGTGTTTGTTCTGACCGGAGCTTCCCCATTGAAACCAACAGGGCTCCCTACGTCGATCCAGCACCCGGCCGCCCCTGTGGGTGCACCTTGTGTGCTAGCTTGGATCCCCCTTTGCCCTGAGCTAAACCCTAGGAGCTTTGCTCCCACATCCAAGTGGCGTGCCGGTGAGCAGCCACCAACCGGAGGCTCCCTATCCCCCATTGGATAACAATGGGCCTCAGCACTCTGCACCTGGCCGCCCTAGTGCCGCTGAGGGTGGTCTTTGAGTGCGTCCTTGACCATGGGGAACCCTGGTCCTAACCCCAAAAACCCAGTTCCCACAACCAAGTACTTACCTTTAAACCGATAACTTCATTTCCTTCCATAGGATTGCATTGACTGCTTTTCTGTGAAAAAGTTCCAAGTGTGGAGTTGGAAATAGTATGAGAACCTAAGAAACTGTGTTTACAAAATCTGACTTACTTACCTTTTATCTAGGAAATGTCTCAGTGTGATATCTAGGCATATCACACTGAGTAGAAAAGGTAATCTGAAAAGTAGTCTAAAAAGTAATCACAAAGTAATTGCAAAGTAACTGAAAAGTGATTTCAATTGTTGCTGACCATTTGACCTACCTGTAACTGCATTCCACTGTATTATACCAGAAAAGTACTCTTTTACTTACCTGCACCAAGTTTGGCTTGGTTCTAAAAATAAAATACAACAAAGAAATATTTTTTAGACAAAACAATTTGTCCGAGTTCAGTCTTTTGAGTGTGTGACATCATTTCTTGCCTGGTTGTGTACAATAAATGCTTAACACTACCCTCTGATAAAGCCTCACTGCTCGCTCACACTACCACAAATCGAGAGTAAGGTATTATCTACTTTTACCTCTGTAAGTCTTTGGGGATCCACTGGACTCTGTGCACACTATACCTTACTTTGGTGTAGTATATACAGAGCCAGCTTCTGACATTGGTGGATCAGCGGTGGGATATACAACTTTGCATTTTGTGGACTGACTTGGTCAACACCTGATCACACGACAGAACTCCTAAATTGTCTTTAGAATTCTGAATTGACAATTTTTTTTCCGAATTACTATAAGTCTTGTTAGGGCATTGGTTAAGTTCCTTTTAGAATTTTTTTAGAAAAATAAAAACTCACCATAGTTCGGGGTAAGAGGGTTTAGATTTTTCTCAGAATGTCTCTTAACAAGAACCCAACTATTAGTGAAAAAATGCCAAATGGCATAGAGAACATGATTGAGGAGCTCAACCTCACCCCTTACCTCCATCTAGAATTTAGGGAGTTAAGGTCTCTATGCAAACTTAAAAACATTGTCATGGGGTCCCATCCCTCCAAACAAAAGCTCCAGGAGCTGTTGGCAGGGTATGCCAAGGACCACCCATCTGAGCAAGGTGAGGACCTCTCAGATGGGGAAGAAGATGTAGGGGATGATGATAACTTCCAACCCCCCTCACTTCCTAGGGAAAACAGGGCCCCTGTGCCCCTGACTCCAAGAATATTTCTCACTACACCTAGATCCCACACAGGTGGGTCAGGTGCTTCTGAGACCATTGAGGACAACCTCAATGAAGAGGCCAACCTCTTAGTAAGGTTGACCAAAAGATTAGACCTAGAGACCAGACTCTAGAAAAAGAAAGAGCAGAGATGGGCTTAGCACCCATCAATGGTGGCAGCAACGTAATAAATAGGGACAGAGAGCACTCTTATGATCCCCAAATTCCCAAAGGGCTTGTCCCCAAATCTGAGGAAGGTGATGCCATCACCAAATGGTTCACAGCCTTTGAGAGGGCCTGTGAAATGAGAAAAGTGAGGAAGTCACACTGGGGGGCACTCCTTTGGGAACTGTTCACTGGTAACTGCAGGGACAGACTCCTAACCCTTACTGGGGCAGATTCTAGGTCTTATGACCTAATGAAGAACACTCTGATTGAGGGCTTTGGGCTCACAACTAAGGAATATAGGATTAGATTCAGGGGGGCTCACAAAACCCCAAACCAGTCCTAGATTGACTTCGCAGACTACTCAGTTAAGCCACTAGATGGATGGTTAACTGGAAATAATGTGCATGATTTCAATGGACTTTACAATCTTTTTATGAAAGAACATATTTTAGATAATTGCACTAATGAAAAGTTGCATCAACATCTGGTAGACCTAGGTCTAATTTCTCTCCAAGAATTGGGAAAGAAGGCAGACCACTTGGTCAAGACTAGGGTAACAGAAACAGCCACTGGGGGTCATCAAAAGAAAGGGTTACCAAACCTCCCAAGGGGAAAGGGGTCAGAACCCCAAAGACAAAAACCAAGAGTCTTCAAAAGGGCCCCAAAAACCTGCTCAGGGGGGTGGGTCCCAAAACTCTTCCCAGTCCAATGGTAGGTACAAAGGAAAAACATTGATCCCCAGAAGGCCTGGTGTTTTAACTGTAAGAAGTTGGGACACTTAACTGGAGATGCTATTTGTCCTAACAAGAAGCCCCCTACTCCTCCTCCAGTTAGTACGGGTGTAGCCAATCTCCAGTTGGGATCGACAGTGTGCCCAGAGCAAATCAAGGTTCACACTGAAGCAGTTCTAGTCACTGAGGGTGAAAATGAGTTTGCCACTTTAGCTGTGTGGCCTCCCAACTTAAAGAAGTATTTGCAATACCCCTGGTTTAATGGGGCTAGGATAGAAGCCCTGAGGGATACAGGTGGCAGTGTCACCATGGTGAGAGACACACTGGTTTCCCCAGAGCAATACCTGATTGGAAAGTCATATCCAGTCACCAACGCTGACAGTGTTACTACTACTCATGCCATGGCTATGGTAACATTAGACAGGGGGTGGGTTACCGGCCTGAAACAGGTAGTGGTCTCTCCAAAACTTCCAGTTGCCTGTCTACTTGGAAACGATCTGGAGACCTCAGCATGAGCTGAGGTAGAATTGAAAACCCATGCAGCAATGCTGGACATCCCTGAGATTGTGTGTGTCAAGACTAGAGCACAGAGCCGAGCACAAGGTGAAAAAGAAGTGTTGGAGCCTGGAAGAATGGCCCAACCATCCAAGACAAAAGGCAAGAAGACTGGGGAACCAGCTTCTGGACAGTAAAAGATTCAGGACCCCTCTCCTCAGGGAGAGGACTTGTAAGCCCCAGAGGGAACTGAGCCTATGGAACCTGACCCGTACCAGGTTGAGCTCTTAGGCCCAGCGGGACCCACTAGGGAACAGCTGTGCCTTGGACAGCAGACCTGTCCAACTCTCGAAGGCCTGAAGCAGCAAGCTGCTGCCCAGGAAAAGGGAGATGTTAGTGGTACCTACAGAGCCTATTGGGAGGAGGGACTCCCGTATACTGAGGCCAGAGACCCCAACCCTCATACCACTAGGAGAGTGGTAGTGCCTCAGATGTACAGAGAGTTTTTACTCACTTTGGCCCATGACATCCCCCAGCTGGGCATCTTGGCCAGACCAAGACTTGGGACAAGCTAGTTAGCCATTTTTACTGGCTCCAGATGTCCCAGAAAGTAAAGGAGTTTGTCAGCTCCTGTGACACCTGTGAAACAGGTGGACACCCAAAGGCCCCCTTAATTCCACTACCAGTGGTTGAGGTTCCTTTTGAAAGGGTAGGTGTGGACATAGTGGGTCCACTTGAACCTCCCACAGCCTCAGGAAACAAGTTTGTAATGGTGGTAGTGGATCATGCCACCAGGTATCCTGAAGCAATTCCCCTTAGGACTACTACAGCTCTTGCAGTAGCCAAGGTCCTCATCTTCACGAGGGAAGGATTTCCTAAGGAGGTGGTGTCAAACAGGAGGTCAAACTTCATGTCTGCATACCTCAAACACACGTGGAATGAGTATTGAGTGCAGTACAAGTTTACTACACCCTATCATCCACAAACCAATGGTCTTGGTGAAAGGTTTAACAAGACATTGGAAAGGCATGATCATGGGACTCCCTGAAAAACTCAAAAGGAGATGGGATGTCCTTTTGCCATGCTTGCTTTTCGCCTACAGGGAGGTGCCTCAGAAGGGAGTAGGGGTTTCCCCGTTTGAACTTCTGTTTGGCCATCCTGTTAGGGGACTACTCTGTCTTGTTAAAGAGAGTTGGGAGAAGCCTCTCCAAGAACCCAAAAAGGATATTGTGGACTATGTACTAGACCTAATTCGAGAATGGCAGAGTACATGGAAAAAGCTTCCAAGAATCTTGAGGCCAACCAGGAGCTCCAGAAGCACCATGACCAAAAAGCTGCACTGGTGGAATTCCAACCAGGGCAAAAGGTGTGGGTTTTGGAGCCTGTGGCACCAAGGGCCCTTGAGGACAAATGGAGTGGCCCTTACCCCATCGTAGAAAAGAAAAGGTAGGTCACCTACTTGGTGGGCCTGGGTACAAGCAGGACACCCAAAAGGGTGATCCATGTGAACCGCCTAAAGCTTTTCCATGACAGGGCTGACATAACCATGTTGATGGATACTGATGAGGATCAGGAGACAGAGTGAACCTCTCTCTGACCTCCTCTCTTACAGTCCAAAGATGGGTTAGTGGATGGAGTTGTCTATTCAGACACCCTCACTGCCCAACAGCAGGCTGACTGTAGGCAAGTCTTACAGCAGACACACTGGTGTACCCATGATGTGGATACTGGGGACAGTGTACCTGTCAAAAACAAAATCTATTGACAGTCTGATCAAGTTAAGGAGAGCATCAAAGCTATGGTCAGCAAGATGCTAGAGTTAGGGGTTATTGAACCCTCTGAGAGTCCCTGGTCCAGCCCGGTGGTTTTAGTCCCCAAACATCATCCACAGGGTGGAAAGAGAGAAATGAGGTTCTGTGTGGACTACAGCAGTCTCAACTTTGTCACCAAGACAGATGCTCACCCCATACTAAGAGCTGATAAGTTGATAGATAAATTGGGTGCAGCCAAATTCCTTAGTACCTTTGACTTAACTGCGGGGTACTGGCAGATTGGCATGGCCCCAGGAGCCAAAGAAAAAACAGCATTCCCAACCCCGGATGGGCATTATCAGTTTACTGTTATGGCCTTTGGTTTAAAGAATGCCCCTGCCACCTTCCAAAGGTTGGTGAATCAAGTCCTTGCTGGATTGGAGGTCTTTAGTGCAGCATATCTTGACGATATTGCTGTCTTTAGCTCCACCTGGCAGGATCACCTGGTCCACCTTGGGAAGGTTTTACAGGCCCTGCAAACTACAGGCCTAACTATCAAGGCATCCAAATGCCAGATAGGGCAGGGCACACTTCTATACTTGAGCCACCTTGTTGGTGGAGGCCAAGTGCAACCCCTACAGCCCAAGATCCAGGCTATCCTGGACTGGGAGGCTCCAACAAGTCAGGGCATTCCTTGGCTTGACTGGGTACTACAGGAGGTTTGTGAAAGAGTATGGATCCATTTTGACACCCGTCGCAGAACTCACCTCCAAGAAAATGCCCAAAAAGGTAAACAGTTAGCTGTCAAAAGGCTTTTGACACCCTGAAGGAGGCAATGTGCTCAGCACCAATTCTCAAAGCTCCAGACTACACCAAGCAGTACATTGTGCAGACTGATGCCTCTGAGCTAGGGATAAAAGTGGTCCTATCCCAGACAAATCATGATGGCCAAGACCAGCCTGTTGCTCTTATAAGCAGGAGGTTACTCCCCAGGGAGCAGTGTTGGAGTGCCATTGAGAGGGAGGCCTTTGCTGTGGTCCCTGAAAAAGTTTAGACCATACTTGTTTGGTACTCACTTCACAGTTCAAACTGACCACAGACCTCTCAAATGACTAATGCAAATGAAAGGTGAAAATCTCAAACATTTGAGGTGGTCCAACTCCCTACAGGGAATGGACTTTGCAGTGGAACATAGACCTGGGACTGCCCATGCAGATGGACATTCCAGGTTCTTCCACTTAGACAATGAAGACTCTCTAGGGAAAGGATAGTTTCATCCTCTTTCGTGGGGGGGGGGGGAGGGAGGGTTGTGTAGGAAAGTGTCCCTTTTTGCATGGTTGCCCCCCACTTTATGCCTTATGTTGATGCTCTTTTGACTAAGTGCCCTGGGTTTCTGCCGACCAGGTACCCAGGGCCTATGTTCTTTCCCAAACACTGTACTGCTGCACACCCAATTGGCAAATCTCTGGCCACATGTAAGCCCCTTGTAAAAGGTACCATGGGTACCAAGGGCCCTGTGATCAGGGAAGGCCTCTAAGGGCTGCAGCACATATTGTGCCACACTTAGAGGCCCTGTACCCTGACAAACACACACACTGCCATTGCAGGCTGCGTGCTTTGGTGCAGAACAAAGTGAAGAGTCAACATGGCACACATCCCTGTGTAAATCCTGAACAACAGTAGCAAAATATCACTCCTGATCCCAGTGCACAGCTTTAGATGGGGATTGTCCCACTTAATAATTCAATTTTTTTTTCCAATTTATAGCGAAAATGATCAAGTACTCCGGCATATTAGTGATGCTTAATTTATTAATCTTGCTTTTTGCACACGTGAGCTGCTTATGCATTTCATTGCTTCTCATGTCCCAGATATGCTCATCCGAGCCTTTGTCTGAGCACGTCAAAACACAAATACATCCTTGGTAGCGAGTCACATTATACCCAATGCATTTCGGATTGTAAAAAATCCTTCTTCAGGGGTTCACTACAATAAAAGGATATTGCAATTAAAACGAGGCTACAAACCCCATGATAAACAGCAAATATATTACAACAAACACATTACATTGCCCTGCTTGTTATCAACGATTTCCCGCTAAAACACCGTGCATAACCGAGGTGTTTAAAAACTAAAAACTGAAGTGTAAGTTAGGCTGTTGTCCAGGCAGAGGTGTGGCAACATCATGCACGGTGTTTCAGCGGAAGAGAACAACTTCTTTCCAAAAGAGTCCAGCCTCTTGGATTCCCTATCCGGAGGGGAACGCGCCCTGGGACACAGAGGCCTGCACCACCAAACTTTCTGGGGTGGGGTGTTGGCTGAGGAACTTTGGGTCGCCCGGAGCTGGGTGATGGCGGCGTGCAATCATCCTATTCACAGGAGCCCCTGTGCTAGGCTTGGGCCACGTGCCTAGAAGGACGTCCGTAAGTGCCTCATTAAAGGGCAAAAGGGGTTCAGAGGTAGAAGCCCCCGGCTGAAGCTCCTCGGTCAGGAGATTAGTCCTGACCTGCACTGAGGGCAGCTCTATCCAAGGACCTCACCTTCACTCTTTACCAACATGGCATTGGATGCCCCCTCCTCCATAGCCACGGTTGGTGGAGAAAGCATGCCAGTATCTGGGGAAGTGTCCAGTCCACTGGCCTCCCCAAGTTCCCCATACCAGTCCAAGTTCTCCTCAGAGACATCCTGATGTTCCAGAGGGTCCATAGACCCCTCCCATTCCTCTCCTTAGCCTAGCACATCTTCAAAGTGCTCAGGCGACAACATAGAACCCCTGGGTTCAATCGACGTCTGAATCAGCATAGAGCGACATTGTTCCGGCTCCGTGTTGTCGGAGATAAGGATGGGGCTGGCACCGCCGATGGGCACAGGTTGCACCGACTTCGGGTCCGATGCCGGATCCTCGAGGCCCCACTGGCGCCGGAGCTAACGGCATCAAACGCGATGGGGCCCCTTCTGACTCCGCAGGGCTTAAGGGCTCACCAGTGAGGTCGTTCCACTCAGATATGCGGCGCATGGCCTCGTAAAATTCTTTTATTTGAGCGTGAGTCGCTCCAGCTCCCGGAAATGGAAGGAGGCGCGAAGTCGACTCAGGCTCTGAGGAACCGTGCCTAGAGCTTCGGTGCTCTTACCTTTATCGATGACGGACGCCAGCCGAGGTGAAGGTGAAGTCCGCTTGGACTTCCTCTTCTTTTTATGCCTTCCTCCCCCCCCCCCCCCGAGTGTCCCGAGGACCTCGAGTGGGAGGAAGAGGGCTTAGGGCTCCAGGAGCGGTCCCTCGACCTCCTCTTCTTCGATCGGGACCGGGATCTCCACAGAGTCTCGCTGGACGGTGAAGACTGCCAGGCCGCGAGAAGCTTCATCGCTCTCTACCTCAAGGCCTTCGTAGCCATGGCCTGGTAGTCCGAGCACGACTTCGAGTCGTGGTCGTGCTCGAGACACCAGAGACAGACGAGGTGGGGATCGGTGACCGACATCATGCTGTTACAAGCACCACACGGCTTGAAACCTGTCTTCTTCAAAGTCATCCCTCGCACACGAAGTGGATTTTTTTTTTAATTCGACAAAAGTCGAGAAAAAACCTGCCAAAAAGCGGCAGAGGGATAGCTCTTCCCAGATCAGTGCTTAACTGCCGCGGAAAGAAAAGAACTGACGTCCGCGCTCCTGGGTTGCGCATATATAGGCACTGTGACGTCATAACAGGCGCCGTCACATGGAGCCAAATGGAGCCACCCGACACCGCGCGCAAGGGGTATTGCTCAGCAAAAGTTTCCAGATCCAGTCTGACGCCTGGGAAATACAAAGGTAAGGAATCTGCAGGTAGAAGTCTTTATCAGATACTTCATTTCCTCCCATAGGATTGCATTTCTGTGAAAAAGTTTTAAATGTGGAATTGGAAATTGTATGAGAACCTAAGAAACTGTGTTTACAAAAACTGACTTACTTACCTTTTATCTAGGAAATGTCCCAGTGTGATATCTAGGCATATCACACTGAGTAGTAAAAGTCATCTAAAAAGTAATCACAAAGTAATTGAAAAGTAATTTTAACTGTTTCTGAACGTTTGACCTACCTATAACTGTATTCAACTACATTCAACTGTATTATACCAGAAAAGTACTATTTTACTTACCTGCACCAAGTTTGGCTTGGTTCTAAAAATCAAAATACAACATAGAAATATTTTTATACAAAACAATGGGTCTGAGTTCAGTCTTTAAGTGTGTGACATCATTTCTTGCCTGAGTGTGTACAATAAATGCTTAACGCTACCCTCTGATAAAGCCTCACTGCTCGCTCACACTACCACAAATAGAGAGTAAGGTATTATCTACTTTAACCTCTGTAAGACTTTGGGGATCCACTGGACTATGTGCACACTATACCTTACTTTGGTATAGTATATACAGAGCCAGCTTCCTACAGCACTGAGCACTGGCATCTGGAGGGAGAACAGGGGCACTGAGCACTGGCATCTGGAGGGAGGGCAGGGGCACTCAGTTCACGTAAGTGGAGGGAATACAGGGGCACTGAGCGCATGTACCTGGAGAGAGTGCAGGGGCACAGAGCACTGGCACCTGGAGGGAGGGCAAGGGCACAGGCGCACAGGGACTGCTGGAAGGAGAGAGGGGCACAGAGCTCTGGCACCTGGAGGGAGCGCAGGGGCACTGAGCACGTGTACCTAGAGGGAGCACAGGAACTGCAGGGGCACTGAGCGTGCGTACCTGGAGGGAGGACAGGGGCACTGAGCACGCGTACTGGAGGGAGGACAGGGGTACTGAGAACTGGAGGGAGGGCAGGGGCACATAGCGCACATACCTGGAGGGAGTGCAGGGGGACAGACCACTGGCACCTGGATGGAGGGCAGGGGCAGTGAGCGCTGGCACCTGGAGGGAGGGATGGGGCAGTGAGCGCTGGCACCTGGAGGAAGTGCAGGGGCACTAAGCGCACGTATCTGGAGGGAGCGAAGGGACAGCGGGCATGGGGACTTCAGGGGCATGGAGCACTGGCACCTGGGGGGAGAGCAGGGGCACTGAGCACTCATCTGGAGGGAATGCAGGGGCACTGAGCACTGGCACCTGGAGGGAGGATAGGGGCACTGAGCACGCGTACCTGGAAAGAGGACAAGGGCACTGGCACCTGGGGGGAGAGCAGGGTCACTGAGTGCGCGTACCTAGATGGAGCACAGGGGCACTGAGCGCGCATACCTGGAGGGAGTGCAGGGGCTCAGAGCACTGGCGCCTGGAGGGAGGGCAGGGGCACAGAGCACTGGCACCTGGAGGGAGCGCAAGGGCACCGACCACGCATACCTGGAGGGAGCGCAGGGACAGCTGGCACGGGACTGCAGGGGCACTGAGCACTGGCACCTGGAGGGAGGTTAGGGGCACTGAGCACTGGCACCTGGAGGGAGTGCAGGGGCGCTGAGCGTGCATACCTGGAGGGAGGACAGGGGCACTGAGCGCGCGTACCTGGAGGGAGGACAGGGGCAGGGAGCACTGGCACCTGGAGAGAGGGCAGGGCCACTGAGTGCGTGCACCTGGAGGGAGACACAGGGGCACTGAGCGTGTGTACCTGGAAGGAGGGCAGGGGCACAGAGCAAGCGTACCTGGAGGGAGAGCAAGTGGACAGAGCACTGGCATATAGAGGGAGGGAGAGGCACAGAGCACTGGCACCTGGAGGGAAGGCACAGTGAGCACTGGCACCTGGAGGGACTGCAGTGGCACCGAGCACTGCCACCTACAGGGAGTGCAGGGGCACTGAACGCTGGCACCTGGAGGGAGTGCAGGGGCACTGAGCATGCGTACCTGGAGAGCGCACAAGGAATGCTGGGTGGGAGAGCGGAGACACAGAGCACTGGCACCTGGAGGGAGTGCAGGGGCACTGAGCGCAGGTACCTGGAGAGAACACAGAGGCACAGAGCACGTGTAACCTGAGGGAGTGCAGGGGCACTGAGCGCTGACATCTGGAGGGAGCGCAGGGACACTGAGCATGCGTACCTGAAGGGAGCGCAGAGACACCGGGCAGCGGCGCACAGGGACTGCAGGGGAGAAAGCGGGGGTACAGAGCACTGGTGTAGGAAAGTAGGTTCCACTTTTTGCTTGGTGTCAGTATGTTTTTCTGACTAGTCTGACTGGGATCCTGCTAATCAGGACCCCAGTTACTGTACTTTATCCCTAAATTTGACATGGTAAGTACTTCTGTACGTCCACAATTGGCTACTGGTGTATACCCTTATAAGTCCCTAGTATATGGTACTATGGTACCCAGAGCATAGGTACATCAGGGGTCCCACATGGGCTGAAGCATGTATTATTCCATCCATGAGAGAGCATTCAAAATGTGACTACAGGCCTGCCATTGCAGCCTGTGTGGGTTGGCGCAAGCACCCATCACAACAGTTACATGTTTTCTTATATCTGAGGTCACTACACTTAAAACCTATAAGTCCCCCCTAAGACAGGTCTTTCAATCCTGAAGGCAGGGTGCTGGGTTATAAGTGTGTGGGTGCCCCTGCATGAGCAGGACACCCCTACAAACCCCGGAGTTCATTCTCCATGCTTTGTAAGTGCAGTCAGCCATTGTGATACATATAGCGGCCATCCTTCATTATGCGATGGCTAACTATATAGTGGCTGTGCCGAACCTGGGCATGTTTGGTATCAAACATGTTGGCATCATAACCCAACACCGTTACCGGTGTTGGAAGTATGATTCCATGCACTGGGGGGCTCCTCCGGGAAGCCCCAGCCTTCCAGGAAACTAGTGCTGCTGCTGACCCGAGACACGATTTTGCCCTCCTGCTGCCGAGCTCGAGCAGGGGAAGGCAGAACAATAGGTTTCCTGTCACAGGGAGGTGTGACCACCTCCCAGAAAGGACTCCGTGTATTGGCCTGGGGTGGGGGTGCTTGCCAGTGCCACCAGACTGCTCTGAAGGGCACATTTGGTGCCCTCCATGCATACTCCAGTTGGAACCAGTTCTGGGAGCCCTTGGCTCCCGCTCTGGTGCCAAACTGGACAAAGGACATGGGAGTATCCGCCCCTCTGTCTAGCCCCTCCTCTGGGAGGGACCGCTGAGTCGTTCCAACTCCATTCCTGGGGTATAAAATGGCTCACCTGTGGGTGGGTTTTCAGATTAGTCATGGGACAAGACTCAAGCCTGAAACCACGACACTCTTCGACCGTCTGGACACTTGGACTTCGCCTGGAACCGAGACTGCATCAAGGAAGACTCCTGCTGCTCCTGGTGTCCCTGTTCTTCAAGTTTTCTGAGTCGTTTGTGTCTGTGCTTCATCCAGGATCTTCAACAGACCTGTGGGAATCAAAGACACCCAAAGTAATCTCCAGTGGAGTGAAGGAGTCACTCCCCTGCATCTGCTGGCACCGCAACTAAGCTGACTGGTCTGTTGCTCCAGATGTCCCACGGACTTCGAAAGGCTCAGCTACATAGGTAGTGGTTCTGCAACTCCCTCGAGGCCTGACCTGTCCTCTCTGCAATTTTGAGGCCCGTATCCCTTGTCGGAACCACTGGGACCGAAACCCCGTGCACTGTGTCAACTTGCTGGTGCCAAGGCTTGTTGGTTCTGCACTCCAGAGATCTTTGGGCTACAAGAAGCTCCAGCATCTCTTCCTGCCAAGATAAGCGTCCTCACAGCATTCTCTGCACTGTGGGCCTTCATCTTTGGTGAGCTGCTCGAGGTCCACTTGCGACTCCTGTGCCTTTGGCCTGTGGGTCCTCTCAAGGGTCTTTTTCTTGCTTCAGTGGGCTTGCCTACTTGCTCGGGGCCTGCTCTGACTCCCCTGCTTGTGGTGAGTCCCTTGGACCTTGCTGGTCCCAACATTGCTCCTTCTTCGCTTTCCACGCCTGTTGCAGCTGCCAAGGCTTGTTGGTTCTCCCGCCGGACACTAACCTCCTGTTTCTCGACTATCAACGTGGGACTGCTCGTGCATGGCTTCTGGTCTTCCTCAGCGTCACCTGGTCCTCACAGCTGCAGCCACAAGGTCACCGTCATCACTCCTGCATCTCCCGACATTGGTGGGCATTGCTCATCCGTGCCTCCTGGCACCTCCGAGTGGCCTAGACTCTGTCCTCTCTGCTTGCAGGTTCTTCTCTTCAAGAATCCACCCTTGGAGTCTTCTCCAGCAGCATCTTTTTTTTAATTTATTTTTTTATAACTTTATTTATAGTTTCGGCAATAGGCAAGGCAATTCAGGATTACAAATACACTGTCGGCGACGATACAGCAAAAAGAGTATGGAGAAGGAACATAATCTTATGTTTACAAATCAGGCATGACATAGGTGACAGAAAATCAATGATGTAAAAATGTGATATAAAGGATACCAAGTCCCACAGGTCCACCCCTATCTGTATATCATGGTAACAACAAGTGGAGGCTAAAGTCTAGTCCCCGAGTACATCCATAGTCTAAAAATGCCCTAGTGACAGTAAAACCGCACCTTGCAGGAAGTAAGCAGAGCGTGGGTTACAAACATTATAGGGAGAGGAGCCCCTCATCCCACACCCTCCGGGACCAAACCCTGTTCCAATTGGGAAATAGAGGCTTGTCGAATGGTTTCAACATATGATCTGTAGGGACCCCAAATGTCCTTAGGCCGGGCAGAGCTTGGCATAATACCGGCGTATACTTCACAGTTGGTATTACAGTACGCTAGACTACGCAGCCAGCCCTGAAGGGTAGGAGCTGTTTTGCTGCCCCAAAGAAGAGCAATTTCTCTTTTTGCAAGGAGCAAACAGAGGGATGCAAAACGTCTGACTTTTTTGGGGTAGTTCGCCGTGTATCCCAATAGTGCCACTTCCGGTATGGGGGTAAGAGTCAGCTTTGTCATGGCCCCTAGCGTGTTGTGTACTTCTTCCCAGTACGTGTGGAGTTTTGGACATGTCCATGTGAGGTGTGCAAAATCAGCATGTGGGGCAGCGCATTTTCGACAAGTATGTGGTCTGGTGGGGTCTAGTCTGTGAGCTTTGGCTGGGGTAATGTAGATTCGGCGTAGGAACTTAAAATGAATCAGTTTGTGCCTGCTGTTGAGGGAGACGTCCTTTGTTACCGCGCAGCACTTAGCCCACTGGTCGTCTGTTATAGGGTGGCCTAAATCCGCCTCCCAATCCGAGCGAACCTTGTCGTCATTAACAGGCCGCAGTGATGCGCATGCCTTATATAGCTTAGAAATTAAATGAGCCCGTTCGTATTTTCAATTGTCAGTGTGAGAGGTGTAAACGAGTCCGGTTCTAGGGGGAAATTGGGCATCGTGGCGCGCAGTGCCGAGCGGATTCGACACATCACAAAGCTGTCCATAAATGTGATGTCTTGGAAACGGGTATCTTCTGACGGGGAGAAGATATGTCCCTCTGGGTAGAAATCTCCTATTGTGGAAATATTAAATTTTGTTAAGGTGCGTTGTATTAACTGTAAGCCGGTAATTGGCAGCCAGCGAGCGTTAGGGACAGGCAGGGCAGAGGAGTACAGGAAGGTGGCACCGGCGACCCGTCTCAGCTTATCCCAGGCCCAGCTGGTAGTGGAAACTGTCTGTATGTCATTGGGGTCCCGGGGAACCCCTTTGGGTAGAACTGTGGACAACCGCTCACTAAGGACAAAATCTGCCTCCGGGCGGAGATATGGGATCCTGGCGTCTGGGTGAAACCATGCACAGGCATAGGAGCATTGGGCCACCAGGTAATACAATTGGAGATCCGGCACGCCATATCCACCTCTATCATATGGAAGGGTGAGAACCTGCCAGCGAACGCGGGCCTGCTTGCCTCCCCAAACTAATCGTATAAGGTGCGAACGGAATGTCAAGAAAAAGCTGTGGTGAGCGGTAGGGGCATATTATTGAAAAGATACAAAAATTTGGGGAGCACTATCATCTTAAGGATCGCTACCCTGCCAGCCATGGACAAAGGCAGACGCAACCACCGCTCCACCTGGGCTTCAAGGGTGGTGATGGCTTGTCCGTAGTTAAGGCGGAGGATCTTGGCGGTGTCAAGATGGATATGGATACCCAAGTATTTAACCGAATCAGTGCACCATTCGAGAGGGAATTCGCACTCCCACTGAGCTGTGCGCTGGAAGTTAACGGGAAGATCACCGATTTACGCCAGTTAATGCCCAGGCCGGAGAAGTGGCCAAATCGCAGTATTTCCCTAATGAGCGGTTCTAGGTTTACACGAGGATCTCTGACAGAGAATAGTGTCGTCGGCGTAAAGAGAGACCAGGAGTGGGCCAGTGTTGAATTGTAAGCCCCTCTGTAAGTGCCGTATTAAGGGATCCATGGCTAAAATAAACAATAACGGAGATAAGGGACAGCCCTGGCGGGTGCCGCAGGAGAGTGAAAAAGGACGAGACAGGGTACCGTTGAGGCGGAGCCGGGCAGTGGGGCGGCTGTATAATAAGGCGGTGGTGGCTACAAAGCCCGCTGGCATGCCCATGCGGTTCATAACGGAAATGAAAAAGGGCCATTCTAGGGAATCAAAGGCCTTCTCGGTGTCTAACAGAATAGCGGCGGCTGACACCGCGGGATTAATTCGGTGTATGACCGAAAAAAGAGTCCTAAGGTTTAAAGAGGTAGAACGGTGGGGGATAAAGCCAGATTGGGCCGGGGATATGATGAATTCCATCAGTTGAGATAGACGATTGGCGATGATCTTAGCTAAGATTTTATAATCCAAGTTCAATAGGGACAACGGTCTGTAGGACCCACATAGCGTCAAATCTTTGCCAGGTTTGGGGAGAAGAATCACCACCGCTTCCCTGAGTGTGGGGGGCAGAATCTGTTTCTCGAGGGCCTCAGCGTAAACCTCGATCAGCTGCGGGGCCAGAAGCTCTTTGTATGTTTTGTAAAAGTCCCCCGTGAAGCCGTCCAGCCCGGGGGCCGAGGAACAGCGGAGGGTTTCAATTGCACCGAGAACATCGGCTACTGAGATTGGTTCTGCAAGAAAATCTTGCATGTGTTTTTCCAGATAAAACAATGCAATTTCCGACAGATAGTCTTCCTGCGCCTTAGAGTCATGCCCTGTCCTGGTGGTATACAAGGCCGTGAAATAATCCAGGAATTCATCACGAATCTCCGACGTGGAAGAGAGTGTCTGATTTGTAGAAGAACGCAATTCCGTGATGTAGGCTTTACTGTAAGGGGGTCTCAACATTTGTGCCAGCACCCGACCCGGCCTCTCTCCCTCCCCGTATCGCCTGGCTGTCTGATATTTGCCAAGATATAATAGCTCGCGGTCTGCGGCCTCCCGGAATTCCATGAGTAGAGCTAAACGTCGACCTGCCGCGTCTGGAACAGTGGAGTGTAGTGTAGCGGCATCTAAATCAGAGAGGTCATGTTCAATGCGTGCGATCGTGGTGCGGAGACTTTTAAGCACTCCTGCGTGTTTGGCGATGCAGACGCCTCTAATGTACGCTTTGAAGCCCTCCCACAGGACCACCCAAGTGTCAACCGAACCTGTATTAATAGTGAAGTAGTCTTCAATGGCTACGCGCACTTCTTCGGTGAAAAGGTCATCATGAAGTGTGCGGCTTGGGAAGCGCCACTGTCGCTCAAATCCCTTCGGACGTGGGACCCGCAGAAGGAGCTGGACGGGTGAGTGGTCAGAATAGGTCCTCGGAAGCGTCCCAAGTGCCTGAAACCAGTTAGAAATGCCAGGGAAGACCAGCCAAAAGTAAATTCTCGTCCAGGTATCATGTTGGCCAGCATAATGTGTATATTCGGTAAGGGCAGGGTTGTGCCGGCGCCAAATATCATGGAGCGCTAGTTGTTCGCAAAGGGCTTGGAGAGCGCGCCGAGCACGCGGTTTAGTGTCAGGGGTTGTGGCAGTGCTATCTAAAACGGGATTAAGGAGCAAGTTGAAATCCCCCCCTAACAGGAGTAGGCAGGGTTCTAGTTTTAATAGTTGTGCATGTAATGAGTGAAAACATCAGGAGAATCAGTGTTCGGGGCGTACACGAACACTAGAGCCACCCTATGTCCCATAATAGATCCCGCGACAATGATGTATTGAACATCACAATCCCTAAAAACAGAGCCTAAGCTGAAGGGGACCCTTTTATGAATAAGGATGGCTGTACCCCTGGCGTAGCTACTACAATTGGAAAAGTACTCCCCCCAACTCGCAGCAAAGCGGAGCGGGTCAGTTTTAGGTAAGTGCGTTTCCTGTAAATAAACAATGTCTACTCTATGCCTGAGAAGATAATGAATATCGGGTCTTCTTTTGCGATTATCGTTGAGGCCTCGAACGTTCCAGGTCATCAGGGACAAACCCGAGGGACCAGTTACATTACCCAGCTGAACCATTGAGAGAACTTAGCAATAGTGTCATGCATATAAAACAACAACAATAAAAGAGCTGTGACAGTGAACGATCCTGCAGCCAACTATAAGCATTGAAACAAACTTTTTGCCCACACCGGAATAGAACTACATTTCCCCCACCCCCCCCAACCAGCCCCGTCCAAAAGGGAGCGAGGCCTACCCCAAATCCGAATGCATATCAAGATATACCAATAGACTTGAAGCTGCAATAGAAAAACCCTGACACGGTACATCCGAATCTCCAGAAATTAAACAAAAGGTGTACACCACGGGGGTGGCGACACCACACCAGCCTAACAGTCAACAGAAATATTTTGAAGTAATGAACGTTAATATCCCAAAATAGAGATGACCTCAGCCGGGCGCCATGGAGGACTCGACAGTCAGCCTGTGCCGGCGCTTGAAAACAGTTCCATACTAGCGTTGCAACCGCTGCCCAGGGGTGAGGATCTGCTCGCGTCCGCTCTTGCCTGGCTGTTGCTCTGTAAGTGTGGTAGAATTCCTGTGCCTCCGTCGGGGTGTCGAAAATGCGTGACCTGCCGTTGATATCGACTCGCAGCCTCGCCGGGTAAAGCATGCCGTATTTCAGACCCAAGTTCCGGAGCGTGGTCTTGACTCCGTTGTATTTACGGCGGGCTTCCTGCACCATGAGTGTGAAGTCCGGGTAGAGCGCAACTTTGGAGCCCTGCCAATCCGAGTCTCCTTTCTCTCTGGCAAGGCGCAATGCCGTGTCACGGTCACGAAAGTTCATTATGCGGGCAATGATAGGCCGCGGGGGGAGGCCAGGATTAGGCCGAGGGCCGAGCGCGCTCCACCACGAAACCTGGGGTGAAGGACTCTCTGCCAAACAAGTTCGCAAGCAAGGTCTCAACAAAGAGGTCAAGGTGGCCCGTTGGGGTGGTCTCCGGAACCCCTAAAATGCGGATGTTGTTGCGCCGACTGCGTGCTTCAAGATCTTCGTTCTTGATCGCAACTTCCTTGAGGATGAGCTCCACTCGCTCCAGCCTCTTGAGGGATTGCGCCATACCATCCTCTATATCGGAGATACGCGCTTCGGCTACATCCAGTCGTCGATCATGTGTTTGGATTTTAGCCCCCATATCTTCCAGGCGCTTATCCAGAGTGTCAAAGCGCCCGTCAAGTGCACGAAAACCAGCCCTCATCTCCTGGAGAAGTGTAGATGTTGGTTCTGTGTGATCACCAGCGCAGTCTGCGCTCTTGTTACTCTCCGCCATGGTGGGGCAGTCGTCTCGACCCTGCTCCGCCACCTTTTCGGACGGGAGGGTTCTTTGTTTAGGGTCTTTGCGGCCCATGCCGCTGCGGTGCAAGGTTGTGGGAGTTTTAGCGGCATCTAGCCCGCTTCGTAGGTAATGAGGAGGCCAGGAGGGGCAGCAGTCTGCGCGGTAAGGAATCAAGCAGAGGGGCCTAGTGGAGAGACCACCAATGCTGATGAGCCAACACCCCAATCGATCTGCTATGGGGAGGGGGGTGCCTTTCCGGAAAGTGAGCCTGAAGTTTGCTGTACCGATGTAATGTGCCCTGAGAAGGAGATAGAAGGAGTGATCAGGGCCTCTCCCCTTTTGCAGCCATATTCCAGGGGCCAGGAGGAGATGCAGGCAATGCGCTGGCGATGCAGGCCAGAAGACGGACTGTAGAGGCAATGCGGGGTGGAGGGCCAATTGCGGCAGGCAGGGCGTTGGATTACAGAGCCTTGCTGGCGAGGAGCTTGCTGTCTGTTATTCCTGCGACAGGGGGCCCCCAGGGGGGGGGGGATGGAGCGCGTTGTTATAGCAGGGCCTCTCCCCGCGTTTAACGGTGTCTCAGGGCCTCGGGAGGTGAGTGGTAGGCAGCGGTGCAGCAGTATGGGCTCAACAGACGGTCTGCTGGTGAGGAGTCGGACTTAGCGGAGAGCCTCAAGGTCAGACGCCGGGGTTCCAGGCCGTGAGCAGGCCTGGCGCCCGCTTTCAAACGGGCGCCGCCGAGCAACGGGTACAGTGGCTCAATCCCCGCCGCCCCCCGGCCCGCACCTGCTGCAGACAGAATTTGTGCTCCCAATGCCCAACGCAGGCCCTATCCCCGTGGGGCTTACGGGGGAGAAGGATCGAGTGGTGCGGGCCTTGCGTGGCCAAACAGGCCACACACCGGCAGGAGGGAGGCGCACTCGGCGGGGGAGAGCACAGGCCGCAACCCACGCCCGACGGACTCACCCTGGGTCTCGGCGTATCTTCAGGCCGGTAACTCTGTTGTCGCAGGCAGCAGCATCTGAAGTGGGCCGCGCCGGCCGCGGGATCGGCTTCGGGGAAGGTTCAACCCTCCCAGCTGGGCATTGATTGATCGCCTCCAAACCTAGCCGCCATCCGGGACCAAACCAAGCACATCGATGAAATCGGGGCGATGTGGGCAGTCTCCTGACGCCGGGCAGAGCTGTGGTCACGCGCTGACTACGGGGATATTTCTGCTGGACTGTGTACGGCTGGCGGAGCTTCAACGCCGCGCGGCCATGTTGGTCGGCGGCTTGGCCACGCCCCCCTCCAGCAGCATCTTTCCTGAAGTCCTCCATTGTTGTCTACAGCGGTTTCCGACGTCACTTCGCACCCATGCACCGGGCTTCGCTGGTGTAGGTATCCTGGTTACTGGGGTATCCATGGGTGGGGTGACTCTCGTATATTTGGAGTGAGCGCAGGGACACTGAGCACTGGCACCTGGAGGGAGGGTAGCGGCAGGGAGCACGCATACCTGGAGGGAGCGCATGAACGGTGGGCACAGGGACTGCTGGGGGGAGAGCACTAGCACCTGGAGGGAGTGCTGGGGCACTGAACGCACCTACCTGGAGGGAGTGCAGGGGCACAGAGCACTGGCACCTGGAGGGAGGGCACTGGCACATGGAGGGAGGGCAGGGGCACTGGCACCTGGAGGGCAGACCGGGGCACTGAGCGCGCATACTTGGAGGGAGCGCAGAGGCACCGAGTGTGAGTACCTGGAGGGGGCGCAGGGACACCAAGCATGGGGGCTGCTGGGGGGGAGAGCGGGGACACAGAGCATTGGCCCCTGGAGGGAGTGCAGGGGCACAGAGCATGCGTACCTGAAGAGAGCGCAGCAGCACAGGCGCACAGGGAATGTGCACCTGGAGGGCGCACAGGGACTGTGGAGGGGAGAGTGGGGGCACAGAGCACTGGCACCTGGAGGGAGTGCAGGGGCACTGAGCACGTGTACCTGGAAAGAGTGCAGAGGCACTGAGCGGGCATACCTGGAGGGAGCGCAGGGACTGCAGGCACTGGCACACGGGGACTGCAGGGACACTGAGCACTGGCACTTGGAGGGAATGCAGGGGCACTGAGTGTGCGCACCTGGAGGGAGTGCAGGGGCACTGAGCACGCATACCTGGAGGGAGTGCAGAGGCACTGAGTGCACGTACCTGGAAGGAGTGTAGAGGCACTGAGTGCGCGTACCTGGAGGAAGTGCAGAGGCACTGAGCGGACATACCTGGAGAGAGCGCAGAAGCACTGAGCGGGCATACCTGGAGAGAGCGCAGGGGCACAGAGCACTGGCACCTGGAGGGAGGACAGAGGCACTGAGCGCGCGTACCTGGAGGGAAGACAGGGGCACTGAGCGCGCGTACCTGGAGGGAGTGCAGAGGCACTGAGCGCGCGTACCTGGAGGGAGTGCAGAGGCACTGAGTGCGCGTACCTGGAAGAAGCGTAGAGGCACTGAGTGCGCATAGCTGGAGGGAGCGCAGAGGCACTGATCGCACGTACCTGGCAGGAGCGCAGGGACACCAGGCATAGGCGCACGGGGACTGCTGGATGGAGAGCGGGGGCACAGAGCACTGGCACCTGGAGGGATTGCAGGGGCACTGAGCACTGGCACCTGGAGGGAGGGCAGAGGCACTGAACACGCATACCTGGAGGGCGCACAGGGACTCCTGGGGGGAGAGTGGAGGGACAGAGCACTGGCACCTGGAGGGAGCGCAGGGGCACTGGCACCTGAAGGGAGTGGAAAAGCACAGATCGCGCGTACCTGGAGGGAGCGCAGGGACACCGTGCACGGGGACTGCTGGGGGGAAGAGCAGTGACAGAGCACTGGCACCTGGAGGGAGCGCAGGGGCACTGAGCTTGTGTACCTGGAGGGAGTGCAGGGGCACTGAGCACGCATACCTGGAGGGAATGCAGAGGCACTGAGTGCACGTACCTGGAAGGAGCGTAGCGGCACTGAGTGCGCATAGCTGGAGGGAGCGTAGCGGCACTGAGTGCGCATAGCTGGAGGGAGCGCAGAGGCACTGATCGCACGTACCTGGCAGGAGCGCAGGGAGACCGGGCATGGGCGCACAGGGACTGCTGGAGGGAGAGCGGGGGCACAGAGCACTGGCACCTGGAGGGAGGGCAGAGGCACTGAGCAAGCATACCTGGAGGGCGCACGGGGACTCTTGGGGCGAGAGTGGAGGGACAGAGCACTGGCACCTGGAGGGAGCGCAGGGGCATTGAGCACTGGCACCTGGAGGGAGTGGAAAAGCACAGATCGCAAGTACCTGGAGGGAGCGCAGCGACAGCGTGCATGGGGACTGCTGGGGGGGAGAGCAGTGACACAGGACTGGCACCTCGAGGGAGCGCAGGGGCACTGAGCACTGGCACCTGGAGGGAGTGGAAAAGCACAGATCGCACGTACCTGGAGGGAGCGCAGCGACAGCGTGCATGGGGACTGCTGGGGGGGAGAGCAGTGACACAGGACTGGCACCTCGAGGGAGCGCAGGGGCACTGAGCACTGGCACCTGGAGGGAGTGGAAAAGCACAGATCGCACGTACCTGGAGGGAGCGCAGCGACACAGTGCACGGGGACTGCTGGGGGGAGAGCGGTGACACAGGACTGGCACCTGGAGGGAGCGCAGGGGGAGTGAGCACGCGCACCTGGAGAGGGTGCAGGGACAGCGGGCACGGGCCCACAGGGACTGCAGGGGCACTGAGCGCGCGCACCTGGAGGGAGTGCAGGGGCACAGAGCACGTGTACCTGGAGGGAGTACAGGGGCATGGGCACATGGTGGAACCAGTGCTGTGACACAGGCACAAGGTGGAACCAGTGCTGGGGCACGGGAACAAGGTAGAATCAGTGCTGGGGCTTGGGCACAAGGTAGAACCAGAGAAGAGGCATGGGCACATGGTGGAACCTGAAAGGAGTACAGGGGCATGGGCACAAATTAAAACCAGTGCTGGTGCATTGGCACATTGTGGAACCTGAAAGGAGTACAGGGGCACGGGCACAAGGTCGAACCAGTGTTGGGGCACGAGCACAAGGTAGAACCAGTGCTGGAGCACGGGCACAAGGTAGAACCAATGCTGGGGCACGGGCACAAGGTAGAACCAGTGCTGGGGCACACGGTAGAACCAGTGCTGGGGCACGGGCACAAGGTAGAACTACTGCTGGGGAACGGGCACAAGGTAGAACCAGTGCTGGGGCACAGGCACACGGTGGAACCTAAAAAGGAGTACAGGACCATAGGCACAGCATAGAACCAGTACTAGGGCATGGACACATGGTAGAACCAGTGGTGGGGCACAGCCACAAGGTGGAACCTGAAAGGAGTACAGGGGCATAAGGAAAAAACAGTGCTGGGGCACAGGCACATGGTGGGACCTGAAAGAAGTACAGGGCACGGGAACTAGGTGGAACCTGAAAGGAGTGCAGGGGAACCTTTCAAGAGCACATGGAGTCTGAAAGGAGGGCAAGGAAGAGGGCACAAGGTGGAACCTGAAAGGAGTACAGGGACACTGGCACAAGGTAGAACCAGTGCTGGGGCACAGGCCCATGGTGGAACCAGTGCTGGGGCAGAGGCCCATGATGGAACCAGTGCTTGGGCACAGGCACAAGGTGGAACCTGAAATGAGTGCAAGGGGCACAGGCACATGGTGGAACCTGTAAGGTGTGCAGGGACACGGGAACAAGGTGGAACCTGAAAGGACTGCAGGAACATGGGCAATAGGTGGAACCTGTGAGGAGGGCACGGACACAAACACATGGAACCTGAAATGAGGGCAGGGACATGGGCACAATGTGGAACCAGTGTTGGGTCACAGACACAAGGTAGAACCAGTGCTGGGGGCACGGGCACAAGGTAGAAACAGTGCTGGGCCACGGGCACATAGTGGAACCCGAAAGGAGTACAGGGGCACGAGCACAAGGTAGAACCAGTGCTGGGGCACGGTCACAAGGTAGAACCAGTGCTGGGGCATTGGCACATGATGGAACCTTAAAGGAGTACAGGGGCACGAACACAAGGTAGAACCAGTGCTGGGGGCACGGGCACAAGGTAGAAACAGTGCTGGGCCACGGGCACATAGTGGAACCCGAAAGGAGTACAGGGGCACGAGCACAAGGTAGAACCAGTGCTGGGGCCCGGTCACAAGGTTAAATCAGTGCTGGGGCATTGGCACATGGTGGAACCTGAAAGGAGTACAGGGGCATAGGCACAAGGTAGAACCAGGGCTGGGGCACAGGCACAAGGTAGAACCTGATAGGAGAACAGAGGCACGGGCACAAGGTAGAACCAGTGCTGGGGCACGGGCACATGGTGGAACCCGAAAGGAGTGCTGGGGTATAGGTAAGGGCACACAAAGGAACGTATAAAGAGACGAACAAGAGCACAACACTAGGGGACTCTGGAGAGAGTGGAAGAACATAAGCACCAGCACTAGAGGGGACCTCCATGGAGTGGCGCCTGGGCTCATGGGGTGGGAGTACCCAGGCCACAGGAAGGTGGCACTGGGTAGTTGATGGTCACAAGAGGTGCCACTACATATAAAAGAGTGCAAAGTGTGATGTGGGAAGAGACGCACCCTGTGGTCCTCAGAAGCAAGCATCCACTTTACGTTTAATTGCCCAGGCATGAACGTTCCTGACTTCATGTGTATTATATGTACTCCATACAACTGAAAAGAATCCACAGCAAACACACACAATGGTGTCATCAACAATATCATTTGCTTGAATTTATGCAACCACGAGTCAGTTTTCGAATAGAAAGTATGGATAGTAATACGTTGCGTTTCAGTGTCGGTGCCACATTTACATGACGCTCAGTGCACGGGACCATTGAAAAAGTGCGCGACAAACTTTTTTGGCTGTTGATTACAAAACAATGCTGGGCCTATCAAAAATAATATTCTCTTTGCCCCTAACCCCCCCCCCCCCCCAAGATATATTATAAACAGTCCCGAGGTTACCTCCGTTTGTCGATATTCTGACCCCTTACAGTACCTTGTTGGCCAGGGGCTTCATTGGGATAGAAATATGTTTTAAGCTTTAAGGAGTACGTCGTGCCCATGGTGTTATGAAATGCAGATGAGATGCTTTTGAATGATTCTGGGGATACCACTGTGCATGTATTGTGGAAGCTCAGCAGGTTCCCTAGCTACATTTGTAGGAAGAGATGGAGGCTGCAAGAATAGTGGCACAGTGTGATACGGGAAGACAATCACAGAGGCACCAGGACGGGGGTACATGGAATATGGGAAGAGCCAGTCGTACAGGGAATAGAACTAGATTCTATCTATCCTGTCAGATGGTAACAAAACAGGGCCTCTAACGAGAGTGACTCCAGGTGATATGGGGAGCACAGGTGTAATAGGGAGTGGTCACAGGTGGCCTGGGACAGCGTACACAGCGCACAAGAGTGGCACCTTATAATATAGGACAGAGTACCCAAGTAACAGGAACACAGGCATGGGTGGCATGCGAATGAGTAGACGTGGTATTGTTTCTTTCTTGCTTCGTTAATTAAAACCACTGCATCTCGAAAGTGTACAAATAGTAAAAGGAATCAAAAAAGTTACAACTTGTTACATACTTAAAATATTTAAGTTAATAAAAAAGAGGAGGTCCCTGGACGGACTTTAAATAAGGCATCACAATTTGTTTTCGGCTACATTCATAAACTTGACAAAACATATTCCAGCTGGTATCTGACGCATTTAAGGAAGCGATTACAGCTTGTCTGCAGGAACAAATGCCCATTAGATGAAATGATTGTCTTAGCAGGGCTCTTCTTTCGGTTGCTAGAGCAGGGCAAATGCAAACAGTGTGGATGATCGTCACCTCGTTATAATCGCACTGTCTACGGTTGTTACTCGACCATGATGGAATATAGTCTAAAGTGGGTAAACCTCCAAATCGATATAACATAACACGTGTATTTGTAAAGCGCACGTATCACCCAAGGGTATCAAGGCGCTGAGTAACAGACGTTTATTGTTACCCAACTCAATGGTACTCATTTTATCGACCTCAGATGGATGAAAGGCCAAGTGGACTCGCCGGGATTTGAACCTTTGACCATGAGGTCGAACACAGACCCCCTACAGTGGACGCATTAGCCCACTGAGCCACCAGACCCAGCATTATATAACGTAAGTTTTTTTTTAAATCGCTTTAGCGTAACATGTACCAAGGTATGGTTGACTGCTGAGTGTCGAGTAATTGTTAATCAACCAATCACGAGAGTACTTTGCCAGCCTGTTTTTTATCGTGCAAAAGAGAAAAAGTGCCCTCATGTTTTTGGTAAGGAGTTTTTTGATTGTGTTAAAATTAACTGGATTGAACCAGAACTCTCTTACTTGACGATTTGGGGTTTCTTCGAAGAAAGATCTAAAGTGTGTTTTACCTTTTGAGCTTGCAATTTCTGTTCAAACTAAATGGTCTAATGCAGCTGTTTTAAACCTGTGGTCCGGGAACCCCTGGAGGTCCACAAAGCATACTCAGGGGTTCTGCGATTGCTTAGAAAATTAAATTATAACAGATTATTAAAGATATAAATCAAAAAGCAAAATGGGAAATTTTAAAACGTTCTGTAAATGGGAAGGAATTTGAAATTGGAAGCTAAAAACCAAGTGGTATCCTCAGATTGATTAGTGCGAGCAGTGCAAGTGCATCAAACAACATATCATATGGGTGGGTGGTGGCTTCAATTACATTTTTAGAAAACCTCCAAAAATGAAAATGTTGTTATTTAAATAAAGTATATCATCATTTGTTTGATGAATGCTTGTGTCTGTATTTTAATGTATTGTTTTGTGGTTCAGGTCATTGAAATTGCTTAGGCAGGAGTCCATGGCTTCAGTAAAACCTCAGTGGGGGTCCCCGGATTCCAATAATGATTCAGTGAGGGTTCCAGGATTCCAGTAAACATTAAGTGGAGGTCCACAGAAGTCAAAAGGTTAAGAACCACTGGTCTAATGTGTTTTGCTTTGAGGCCCTTAGTTTGAAGCACATTTTTGCTATAGTTTGAAACCAAGTTGTGCTGGAGAGGTATTTCTTGGTAAATGGAATATCAGTCTATAAGTGATGAGAGTAATTTTGTAGAGGAGCTTAGCTTCTTTCCCGCATAAGGCTTTGCCATAATAAGTAATCATTCAAAGTAGTTTTGTGTGAATGATCTTCATCAAGGGTTTCAGGGTTGGGCCCCAAAGGTTCTTATAAAGCACAGAAAAGTGAACGAATGGGCAGCAGCTTTAGATTGGATCAGTTTATGGGGTGAGAAGGACTCCTAGGTATTTATACTCGGGCTGTTTCGTAACCTGAAAACCCTTTACATGCCATGAGCCTGGTTTCTTGATTTTGTTTGCCCATAATCATAATTTGGGTTTGTTAAGATTCATTTTCACGTATTTGTTTCAGCATTGTCATGCAATGTTGAGAGCAGTCACTGAAGACCAATCCTCGTATTGCTTATCAGCAGGACATTGTCAACATACAGGAGGCAAGATATTGGCTTTCCTCCAACTTTTGGGGGGTGCGCGTTGACTTTATCGTATTCTGCAGGTAAATCTGCTAAACAGATATTAAATTACATTGGTGTAAGAACACAGCCCTGTTTTAGACCGGTCCTGGTGGGAATTTAGAAAGAGTAAACAGGTAACAAGATGACAGTCATTAGTGACTTGGGACAGAGAGTACATAGGTCTCAGGAAGACAGTCACAAGTATTATATTGTAATTGCATTTATATAGCGCTTACTACCCCCCGACGAGGCGTCGAAGCGCTTTTTTGGCGAGTAGCACACTACTCCGGAACCCATAAAGGATTAGTGGTGAATTGGTATAGTGAAATATGAAAGTGATTTGAGTGGTGGATATGTTAGTCAGGTATTTGGATGAGAAGGATAGTGGAGGGATAGAAGAGGGGAAAAGGTTTGCATTTTTTTAGCGCTTGCTACCCCTGATGAGGTGTTGAAGTGCTTTTTCGGCGAGTAGCACACTACTCCGGAACCCATAAAGGATTAGTGGTGAATTTGTAAAGTGAAATATGAAATTAATTTGAGTGGTGGACATGTTAGTCTGTTATTTGGATTGAAAAGGATAGTGGAGGGATAGAAGAGTGAAGAATTCAGATTTTTTTTGTGTTAGTTTTGGGCAGTAGGAGTAGGCTTGGGATGAGTAAAAGGGAGGTGGAGTGGGAAGAGTCAGGGGGAGGGTTTAGAAAGGCTTGTTTTGGGGGATCAAAATAGTAAAAGAGATATGAGATGATGCAAGGAGGGGTAGTGGAGGGAAGAGTCTAGAAAGGGTTATTTTGGGGATCATAGTAGCGGTTTCGGATGAATGAGAGAGTGGAGGTAGAGGATATATTGATAGAGGTATAGGGTGAGAAATAGGGTAGTGCATTGGAAATAGTAGTAGAAAGAGGTTTGAGATGAGTCAGAGTTGAGGTAGAAGATATATTGAGAGCGATATAGGGTGAAAAATAGGGTAGTGCATTGGATATGCTGAGTTGAAAGAAAAGTAATAAATATATAGATCCATAAGTACATGGAAGGTATATAGATGCATAAAGGAAGGTAGTATATGTAGATTAAAGATGCATTAAATAAACTCCGGCTTTCAAGGGTTGTTGTACTCTAAATTAATTTTATTTTATTTATTCATATTTGTTTTGTAGATCAATAGTGAAACAATTGTAGATAGTTATGATAAAAGATTTACTTATTTATGCTGCCACTTATACACATGTTGAAAACATAAAATAATGTAACTATCAGTAATATGTACATTTGTTAAGCAGAACTAATGAATATCTATATATATATATATATATATATTTTTTTTAAAAACAATTATTCTACAAGTTCATACAAAGCAATACACATATATAGGTACATATCTACAGTACAAATAAATGCTTATATACAGAGTGATATACTGTATATTTCTGTGTGCATATGGTGGTTATGTGGGAAAAGCCAATTCTTGAGTAGTTTTCTGAAGAGAAGGTGGTTATCTGTGGATCTTATGTTGGGAGGTAAAATGTTCCACAGTTTGGCTGCTTGAACAGAGAATGATGTGCCACCCCCGGTTATGTTCTTGTATCTTCGGATTTTGAGGCCAGGTGCCACTCTAGAGCGGAAGTTCCTTTGTTGAATGTGTTTGGTGATTATATTCCTGATGAAGAGTGGTCCTGTTCCATGTATCGCTTTGTGGGTGATACAAAGCAGCTTGAACGTGGATCCTCTGGCAACCGGTAACCAATGCAGGGCTTTCAAGGCAGGGGAGATGTGGTCTCGCGGTTTTATATGCAAGAGTAGTCTTGCAACCGAGTTCTGAATCCGTTGTAGTCTTTTCATGGTTGTTAAAGGTGATCCGTGGTAGAGGCTATTGGTGTAATCGACAAGGGAGATGGTAGCCTGGACCTTGTGTGGAAATCCCAAAATGGGGGAAGATTTATCGTAGAGTTTTGATAGTAACAAAGCTTGATCTTGCTAGTTTGTCCACTTGGGCATTCATCGATAGCTTGGAGTCCATGGTCATTCCGAGGTTTCTTACTTCCTTCGATACTTTAGCCGGTGTTCCCAGATCATCAGGCCACGCGGCGAGTGGGTCATAATGTTTCCAATCGCCACACATGAATATTTCCGTTTTGGATGCATTCAATTTGAGATGACTCCAAGTCATCCATTGATCCAAGGATCTGAGACAACTGAAAATTGGTGCATTTCCAATGTCTTTGGGGCATTCCAGTTGAAGGAGTATTTACATGTCATCTGCATAGTTATAGCACGTGAGGTGAAATTGATTGATCAGTGCCAGTAATGACTTCATGTAGATGTTGAAAAGCATGAGCGAGATGATAGAGCCTTGAGGGACCCCTGCTTTAGAGAAGATCGGTTTGGACGAGAAAGGTGGGGTATGGATGACATTAGTTCTGTTGCGAAGGTAGGATGCGATCCAGTCTAGAGCAGTACCCTCTATGCCGGCTTCGTAGAGTCTTTGTATCAGAGTGTCATGGTCAACTGTGTCAAAGGCAGCCGAGAGGTCCAAGTAGCGCAGCAATCCCGTTGCGGTCAACTGTGTTCTTCAGGTCATCCCAGATGGCAAAGAGGGCAGATTCTGTGCCTCTTCCTGGACGGAATCCCGTTTGGAAGTCTAAAAGTATGGCATTCTCTTCAATGAATTGTGACATCTGGGCGAATGCTGCTCTTTCTATCAGTTGGCCCAGGAAAGGTCCAGTTGTAATCGGTCTGTAGTTGTCAGGGTTCAGCGGGTCCATGTTTGTTTTCTTCAGTAATGGGCGTATGTATGACTTTTTTAGTTCTTCTGGAAATATTCCGATAGTTAACGCCTGCTTCCTTTGACCAGGTCCATAAATTCATCACGTGAAATGTGTTGGAAGGAACAGAGAGGCTGGGTTAGAGTATTCTTGGATTATTGTTTTGTAAAAGGGTTCGTGCTGATGCTTCGTCTCTGTTTTAACTAGGAGTCCAACAAGTCTGCTTTGTCTGGGTTATGATTTGCCATGTTTGTCTGTGAAATCTTGAGTAATGGGATGAGCCTCTTCTAGGCAATTTGGTTTACGAAATTCATTGAAAATTTTATAGAATTCTTTATTTGCACATTTAGCATTTTGAATTCTGTCTGAATAGTATATGTTCTTTGCTTTTTTGATAGCGGACTTGTATAATCTGTTATTTGTCTGTTGGTGAAGTTTGTCTTAATTGGCGTTTGTTTGAGCCAGGTGCGTTGCAGCTTTCTAATTTGTAGTTTTATCTCTGTATTTCTTCAAGGCGCTTGTTTTCTTTTGTTATGTTGTGTGGTGTGGTGTGGTGTGGTTTTTAGTGGTATCAGGATATCAAAAGCTTCCTGTAGCCACTCATAGTTTTTGAACAGAATGTATTGTTTTTAGATCTGTACTGGATGTTAGTTGTGTTTCTAAGTGTTCCAAATTGAGTTTTTTCCATGGCCGATAGGTGGATGCACGTAAGGTGGTTTTAGGTGCGTCGCTTAGTGTTGTTTTATGTTGGAAGGCAAGCAAATGGTGGTCTGACCATTTGACTGGAGTAATCGTTTTAAAGGGAACTAGTTCTGGATTTGCAAAAATGACATCTAGGATGTGTCCAGCGATGTGTGTGGGTTCGTGGACGATCTGATGCAGGTTCAGTGCGACTAGGCTAGCGGTGATTGTTTTGGGATGAGGCATATTGGGTTTGTCAAACCAAATGTTGAGGTCACCCAGAACGCATAGGTTGGAGTGTAGTGTTATCAGGTTTGAAACTGTGTCTAGAAGTATTTTCTGGAAATATTCCATTGCTAGGTGGAGGTCTGTAAAGGAGCAGGAAGTTACAGGAGGAAGACGGTGTAGGATTGCATCTGGTGAAAAGGGCCTCACAATTTTTAATGGAGACATCGTCAACTTTAGTGATTTGTAATGTTTACCTGAACACAACAATTAGGCCACCTCCTTTTTTGCCTATACGATTTTGGGTGATCGTTTGATAGCCTAGAGGAATGGCTTCATGCAGGACGTGAGCCATATCATCTCCCAACCATGATTCAGTTATGAATAGTATGTCTGATTTTACGTCAGTGAGAAGGTCGTAGATGTGATTTTGTTTTTAGAGAGTGATCGAGCATTTATTAGTAGACAGTTTGGAGAATGTGCTTTGGTGATAGGTTTCAGTCTTGTCCCACGACTAATCCACAGGTAAGCCCTTAAATATCCTTGGAAGGGGGCTAGCACAACTCAGGGGTCCCTCCCAGAGGAGGGGCTGGACAGAGGGGCGGATACTCCCATGTCCTTTGTCCAGTTTCACACCGGAGCCAAGGGCTCCCTAAACTAGTTCCAACTGGAGTATGCAAGGAGGGCACCAAAGGTGCCCTTCAAAGCAGTCTGGTGGCACTGGCAAGCGCCCCAGCCCAATACACCAAGTCCTGTCTGGGAGGTGGTTACACCTCCCTTTAACAGGAAACCTATTGTTTTACCTTCTCCTGTTCAAGCTTGGCTCAGCAGCAGGAGGGCAGAATCATGTCTGTGGTCGGCAGCAGCACTAGCTTGCTTTCAGATTCTGAAAGGCTGGTACCGGTAGTACAGGGGGGTACCCCAAGGGGACCCCCCAGTACCTGGGATCATACTTCCAACACTGGAATCGGTGTTGAGGTATGATTCCAACATGTTTGATACCAAACAGGACCGGGTTCGGCGCAGCCACTATATAGTTAGACATCTCATAATGATTCATGTCCACTATTTGTATTAAAATGGCTAACTGCACTTATAAAGCCTGGAAAATCAACTCTGGGGTTTGGAGGCGTGCCCTGTTCTTGCAGGGGCACCCTCACACTTATATTCAAGTACCCTACCTTCGGGACAGAAAGGTCTGCCACAGGGGTGACTTATAGGTTTTAAGTGCAGTGATATCTGTTGTGAGGGGGGCCAGCACCAACTCACCCAGGCTGCAATGGCAGGCCTGTAGTCACAGTTGGAGTGGTCTCTCATGGGTGGCACAATACATGCTGCAGCCCATGGGAGACTCTGGTGTACCTATGCCCTGGGTACCTTAGTACCATATACTTGGGACCTACAAGGGTACACCAGTAGCCAATTGTGGATGTACAACAGTACTTACCATGGTCAATTTAGGGAGAAAGCACAGTGACTGGGGTCCTGATTAGCAGGATCCCAGTCAGACTAGTCAAAAATATACTGACACCAAGCAAAAAGTGGGGGTAACCATGAAAGCAGGTCCTATTTTCCTACAGTGACCCTTGATCCATCTTCCCTTACTATCAACCATTCTCCCAGCCCTTGAATTAACTGCACTCCCCTCCATTGTCTGTGGCCTCTCTCCTTGTCTTCTTTCTTGGTTTCAGTTCTAGCTGAAACTCTCAGTGCCTGTCCTGCTTACGGTTTTCTGCTCTCATTTCTTTCTTCCTGCCTCTCCCTTCCCTGTTTTTCAAGGTTGCCCTTGCTCTAACTTCTGTTACTATCATCCTTTCTCCCTCCCCTTCATCGCCATTGGCCTCTCTATTCGTTCCCTCTCTCGGTTTCAGTTCTAGCTCTTCCTCTCAGTATCTGTCCTCTTCCTGCCTCTCCGTCGCTTTTTTTAAGGTCGCCCTTGATCTATCTTCCCTTACTATCATCCTTTCTCCCTGCCCTTGACCTCACTGCACTCCCCTCCGTCGTCTGTGGCATTTCCCTTCGTCCTCTCTCTCGATTTCAGTTCTAGCTGTTACTCTCAGGGCCTGTCCTGCTTATGGTTTTCCTCTCTCGTTTTTTTCTTCCTGCCTCTCTTGCCCCGGTTTTTAAAGGTTGCCCTTGATCTATCTTCCCTTACTATCATCCTTTCCCCCAGCCCTTGAACTTGCTGCCATCGCCTTTGGCATCTCTCCTTATTCTCATCCCCTCTCTCAGTTACAGTTCTAGCTCTTACTCTCAGTTCACATCCGCACCGTTCTTGACTAAGGCGAAACTGCTGCCATCATCCTCGTGGACCTCTCAGCCGCCTTCGACACCGTCTCCCACCACACCCTCTGCGCAAGACTCCACGACGTCCCAACAAAGCCCTAGAATGGATCCGCTCCTTTCTCACTGGCCTAACACAGAGAATAAGGCTTCCACCGTTCAACTCAGAACCCGCAGAGAACAGCTGTGGAGTGCCTCAGGGATCCTCCCTGAGCCCCATCCTCTTCAACATCTACATGGCCCCGCTTGCAGCCATCGTCAGAAGCCACGGACTCAACATTGTCTCCTACACGGACCACACCCAGCTGATTCTCTCCCTCACTGACGAACCCACAGCCACCAAGAGCAACTTCCACAATGGGATGAAGGCAGTCGCCACTTGGATGAAGGACAGCTGTTTCTAGCTTAACTCAGACAAGCAAGTCCTCATCCTGGGCTCCACCCTCTCCGCCTGGGACGACTCCTGGTGGCTTGCAGCGCTCGGAACCACCCCACGCCTACGGACCACGTACGAAACCTCAGCATCATCCTGGACTCCTCCCTCTCAATGAACCGCCAAATCAACACAGTTTGGTCCTCCTGCTTCCACACGCTCTGCCTGTTTCATAAGATCTTCAAATGGATCCCCACCGAGTCCAGGTAAAATGGTCACCCATGCGCTCGTCAGCAGCAGACTCGACTATGGAAACTCACTCTATGCCAGCCCACCCAGAAACTCCTAAAGAAACTGCAGAACATCCAGAACGCCTCCACCAGACTTATCCTGAACATCCCACGACGCAGCCACATCACCGGCCACCTGACACACCTTCACTGGCTACCTGTCAACAAAAGAATTACCTTCAAGCTCCTCATGCATTCCTACACAGCCCTCCACAACGACGGACCTGCATACCTCAACCACCCCCTCTCCTTCTACACTCCACCAGACATCTCGGCTCCGCCCAACTGGCCCTGGCCACCATCCCACGGATCCGCAAGACCACTGCTGGAGGAAGATCATTCTCCTACCTCGCTGCGAAGACCTGAAAGTCCCTGCCTTTGCACCTCAGGCAATCACCATTACTGCAGCAATTCAGGAAGGACCTCAAGACCTGGCTCTTCGACTGAACCGCAGATCCACCTCCCCCACTTAGCGCCTTGAGACCCTCCCAGGTGAGTAGGCGCGCTCTATAAAAACCCCGATTGATTATCTGTCCTGCTTTCGGTTTTCCTCTCCTTTTTTTCTTCCTGCCTCTCCAGTCTGTTTTTTTAGGTCGCCCTTGATCTATTGTGCGTTACTATCATGCTTACTCCCTCCTCTTTGTTTCCTTTGGCTTCTCTCTTCGTTCCCTATCTGCTTCAGTTCTAGCTGTTACTCTCAGTATTTGTCCTACTTGCGATTTTCGTCTTTCAGTTTTTCTTCTTTGCCTATTCCGTCACTGTTTTTTAAGGTTGCCCTTGATCTATCTTCCCTTACTATCCTTTCTTCCAGCCCTGACCTCACTGCCCTCCCATTCATCGACTTTGGCATCTCTCCTTGTTATCATTCCCTCTCAGTTTCAGTTCTAGCTGTTATTCTCAGTATCTGTCCTGCTTGAGGTTTTCCTCTCAGTTTTTTCTTTTTTGCCTCTTCCATCACAGTTTAACGTTGCCCTCGATCCAGTTTCCTATACTATCATCCTTTCTCCCAGCCCTTGTCCTCACTGCCCTCCCCTTCATCGTCTTTGGCCTCTCTCCTCGTCCTCTCTCTCTCGATTTCAGTTCTAGCTATTACTCTCAGCGCCTTTCCTGCTTACAGTTTTTCTCTGTGTTTTCTTCCTGCCTCTCCGTATACATTTTTTTAAGGTCTCCCTTGATCTATCTTCCCTTACCATCATCCTTCCTCCCAGGCCTTGACTTTACTGCCCTTCCCTTCGCTGTCTTTGGCATCGCTCCTCGTTCTCGTCCCCTTTCTCGGTTTCAGTTCTAGCGGTTACTCTCAGTATATGTCCTGCTTGCAGGTTTTCTCTCAGTTTTTTCCTTCCTGCCTCCCCCGTTGCTGTTTTTAAGGTCGCCCTTGATCTATCTTCCCTCACTATCATCCTTCATCTTTGGCATCTCTCCTCCTTATGGTTCTCTCTCTCTCGGTTTCAGTTCTAGCTGTTACTTTGTGTCTGGCATGCTTGCGGTTTTCCTCGCTCAGTTTTTTTGATTCCTGCCTCTCCCATCCCCGTTTGTTAAGGTCGCCCTTGCTCTATCTTCCTGTACTATCATCCTTTTTCCCAGCCCTGGCCTCACAGCCCTCCCGTTCGTTGTCTTTGGCATCGCTCCTCGTTCTCACCCCCCCTCTCCGATTCAGTTCTAGCTGTGACTCTCAGTATCTGTCCTGCTTGCAGTTTTCCTCTCGCTGTTTTTGTCTGTCCTCTGCGCACCCTATACCCGTCACTATACTTCTCTCGCAGTCTCTGTCTTCCGTGGAGCGGCTTCACTTACTTTCCTTTCAAGTCCTCACTGCTTCCCGCCCAGATGTTTTTTCTTTCCGTGACATGATCATCTTTGCTGACTCCACCTTGTCTATCATCTCTGCTGCCTTTGCCCTAACCAACGTTCTCTGTTCCTAGGGCACTAGTAAAGCACACAAACTACGAAACCGTATCAGAGAATGCATCCCGGCTGAGCACGTCACACCCCACTAATTGTTAATGCTCTCCCACAAGCCAAGACAGACTGAATCGTGTGATCTTTACATGCGAAGGCTTCCAATGGCAGAGACACCGGCCGAAAAAGGCTCCGTGGAAAACATGGCATGGTTTAGAGTTGGCAAGTCATCTAGAAACCATCCCAAATAGGCCCCTTGGTGGCATTAGCACTGCTGTCTTGTAGTACGGCGGAGATATGCTGGTGGCAGATTTAACACGGACATCAGATGATTTTATATGGATAACGACCTCTAGCCATTTGAAAACGTTGAATATGAAAAAAGAGCAGGGCCTGGCTTCTTGTAGCCCTGTTACCAACCGCGACCTCTATCTGCTCCAACAGATACACGGGGTGAGAGAACAAGGGCTGTGAAAATTAGGCGCCTTCTTAAGGCAGCCTGGGGAAAACCAGTGTGGCGCACAGCTCTGTCGGGCCTCCAAGGCAAGGCTTGATGGTCAACAAAGAAACTCGGAAAACGTGGGCCTTAACAAGCCCAGACAGAGGAATACAGCAATAAAAGGCAGGCTTGAGAAAGAACCAGAGAAGGAACCACGGCTGCAGCTGTAGTGTGATCGAAAGAAAGGAGAGAATAGAAAGCCAAGTCGGTGCAGAAGAACTGAGGCGGTGAAGAATAAAAACCCAGTTTTCACTGAATTTCCTTTCAGATTGGATGCAGAGACAGCCGCGGAGGCGGCAGATGTTTGCCGGGAATTACAACTTTAGATGGCCGTCACTAGGTACGGGTGAACAGGTGTTAAGTGAGTCCCAAGGTGGAACCCCGGGACACCAAACAATGCATGGGCTGGGGGCCTCACAGATAGGTCCAGACCTGAACAAGTCGGCTAGGTCCAAGGCACCATTCACCTGAACAAGTCGGCTAGGTCCAAGGCACCATTCACCTGAACAAGTCGGCTAGGTCCAAGGCACCATTCACCTGAACAAGTCGGCTAGGTCCAATGTGCCATTCCACAACCACCTCGTGCCTCTTTCCCAAAACAGGGCGAGAGACCAGATAAAACCAGGCACACAGTCTAAGGTGCGAAATGCCACAAAGAAGCGTGAGCACCAGGGTATCCCTTCATCCATGCCCACGCGTGGCCCCAAGCGGATTCCCTTCATCCATGCCCACGCGTGGCCCCAAGCGGATTCCCTTCATCCATGCCCACGCGTGGCCCCAAGCGGATTCCCTTCATCCATGGGGCCCCCCCCCCCGGGATTCCCTTCATCCATGCCCACAGATGGCCTGTCAGTGCCACAACGTCCTGAACAGGTCATCTGAGGCCCGGAGGTGCAGACGCTTGCCAGCTCCACACCTGGGTGAGAGAAGCATGGAATCAGGCGGAAACGTAAAACGTCATGGAAACCATTTGCCTTTTAAGCTTACAAAGTGTAGGTTCAAACCAATTAATCAACAAGATCTTGGGGAGCTTGCTAGATTTAAAAAAAAGGAAACCCAATCACTTCCATGAGAGGTGGCTTCCAAAGATGGGGTGCAGAAAACCTTGATATTGCGCGCATAGACTGAAAGTTCTCAGTTATGGGGGAGACCGAACTACTGACTTCGAAAATCCAACCGTTGTTCTTAGTAAATGGGGAGAACGAAAAGGGTTTATGGACACGGAATCAATGCTGTCAGCATAAACCAAATTACTGTTTTTGACGAACTGATATTTATTCATAAATTTGGGGGAAGAAATTGAGTTTATGAATTCTCCAATTACAGAATTTGGAGTGAAGACCATCACGGTGCACGCAATGCACCAGGACATACATGAGGAGCAACATTTGTGATATCTGGACTGCAGCCAGTCAGAATTCTTGGCTCCTTAATGCTTTGGATGCAAAACAGAGATCCCACTGAAGTGACTGAACGCTGCTCCGATTTTCTTCCCTCTACAAGGTGTTCCTCCTGCTGCCTGCATCCTCAGAGGTCTATGGTTCCCTTAGAGATGCTTTTCAGACTGGTTTTACGCCCCAAACCTCCCAAGAAATAGGCAAATGGAGTCCTGAGCAGGGCGGAGTACCCTTTCACTTTCATTTGGACGTGAGTACAATCACTAAGTTCTACCCGGTATTGGCAGTACGAATAAAGATTTGGTGTGGATGGGGCCATCAATATACACCCCAGATCATTCACTGCTGTCCCTCTTCCCATCCCTAGTTTCCTGGGGGAAAAGCCCGCAACGATGTACTTTTAATCAGTTGTAGACTCATCTTCAAAGAAAGGCTGCAACTCCTGTGATTGGGCACTGGGGTTCCTCCAGTGATCACAGTCTTGGAACACTGTGTTGGCACTTCAATTCCCCTTTGATATCTGAAGACGCACAAGCACTGAGGAAAGTAGAAGCCAGTCACAAGGCCGTGTATTATTGTGACCTTGGATGCTGCTGCTGCATCCTGAAGGAGAGGTTGACTGCCATGAGGAAAAAAGCACCTTTTCCTGCATTTGTGGATTACATAAGAGGCCCAGCTGGCAGGCAGTTGTTGTGGGGACCTGCTCGAGGAGAAATAATCTTTCCAAGATCACAGGGTCATCTGCCAAGAAGCAAGAATATCAACAATGAGAACAGAGGCCTGTGGAGAATTCCCTAGAAGGCCATATCTACTTGGTGTGCCAGCTCACCTGCGCTACCAGTTTTGCCACTTTGCACGCTTGCAATCAACATTTGGCAAACCTGGCTCGTGTCCCAATGGTATGGGCACCAGGAGCGGAAGATGCATGATTCTGTCCAGAGTCTCCATCCTTATCCCCTGGTGGGAAAGAATCTTAGAATTATGTGGGTTCCCCTAGTCCTTTGTTCCTCTGAACCAGAGGAATACTAAGGCAAGCCTGTTTGCACCAGAGCATCTCTGGGTGCTGTCCATCGTCTGGACGAGACAATGTAAATTTAGGGACTTTTTGTTTCAACTCTACTCCCAACTTTGCCCAGTAAGTTAATGATGTTATCTCTATCTTAAACCCTGTTGCCCCAATTAGATCTGGTTCTGTAAAAGGAACCCTGGGTGGAAGTTATGCCCAGTTACCTTGTTATATTCCATATAGGTACCCTATATAGGCGCAGGTAACACTGCAACCTTTCACCTATATCCTTCCCTACATTACATACATAACGGTTCTTAGGCACTGACCTTTTACCTAGATATGACACTGCATTCAGAACGCGGATTTTTCCCTGGTTCGATTCTCATACATTATTCATGAGGCTTCTTGGAAGCACAGCAGGACTAACAGTAGGATTACCATCTCCTGTATAATATCTCTGTATAAAGTTCAGGCCCAACGTCATCCTTTAGGCCGACACAGCAAGGTAGGACCCCTGGGGAGACCTATGGGTATATATACAGCATGTCTTGCTTAGAAAGAGAGAGGAGACCGTGACTTCCCAGCTGACACACTGACCAGAGACCTGAGATTCCTGCATGCAGACGCTCCAGCTAGCAGTGGTCTAACATCCCTCGCGGGGTGTCCAACTCGAGACCAGGACGGGGTCCCACATTCTCTAAACTCTCAGGTAATGGGGTGGACTAGATCCTAGAGGGATTCTCGTCCTAACACCTACACAGATGCTAGGTACATTTAGGTACATCTGGTTAGGGAGACATCGTAGGAGTACGCACATTTAGGTTGCTCTTTTTATCATGTATATATTCATGATTTCTGCAAGATGGTAGAAACTATACCATCCATTTACTTTTGTAGTATTGCTAATCATATATCTCTGCTACTGTCTAATGGTTGTTGCAGCTCATATATGCTACACTAGAATAACAACTGTTCAATAAATACTTATTGAAACGCCCAGCCTGTTTATTCTGTGTATCTCTCTGAGACAAACTAAGTGAGCACGAGTGACTGAGCAAAAGGCAGTATATTGTTTCCACGATCCTGGGGGATCAGGGTTGTCATGTTCTGAGGTTGCCAAGAACTATTCTCGCCCCGATAAGAGGAGACTCTAGTGGTACTGTGAGCTAGCTGATACAGATAGGCTAACGTATCCGGTGGGGGGTGCACAGAATCAGTCTGCCACCAAACCCACAGTTTATGTTATCCAAAACACGCAGATCCTGTATAGGTAATATAGGAACTACACGACATGGCGCCGCCAACGTTGGTTGGGTACTTATTTAACAGTAGAATCTGAGTAGTTTAGTCGTGCTATTCTCAGAGACCCCTACTCACAAAACACCAGAGAAGTCTGGAATGGGTGGGCACAAACTCCGCCACAGGTGAGTAGGCTAAAAATCCTATTTATTGGCTGTTGGTTAATCAAGCTTGAAGGGCACAGTGTTCCTAAAATTGTGCATAAACACCGTATCTTGGTTCCCCTGAAAAGTTATTTAGTGTACTAAAACAATGACTAACCAGGTCTTAGACCCACTGCAAAAAAATCTGCCCCTCACAGACGAGGAAGATGCAGACGCAATACAAATTGCACCAAATTTTAGAAATACAGTCACCCTGAGAATGGTTTATCATCTAGGGGTGGCATAGTAGTTTTTGTGATTGAGGCGCACGGATCAAACAAAACAGAGGTATTTTATTCGTGGGTTACATTCCCAGCAGCAAATGCAAGGACAAAACATTTCACTCCTACACGGAAGGAGATGCACCAGCGGAATATTATCCGTTCGAGGATATAGAGGTTCCGCTCACATACCAGGAACACTTATACTGGTTTAAAGGCGCCCTACCCCATACAAGAAGAAGAGTAAGACTCGGCCCACTCGGAGGAGAAGGGGCAACATGACCGATACTAGCAGCCTACACACCACATCCTGACATTGACACAATGCCACAAGGAGACTTACTCATACAACATAAAGATTTAATTAAAATCTATAGAAACTTGACGCAATTCGTCATGAGGACATTTACAGTCCAACCAGCAATAGTTGCAACAAATGGAACACAAATTCAGGGTACAGCAACTAAAATTACACCACAAACATTACACGCGGTAATGGGTTAAATGCCCACAAAACGTGAACAAATGCCATTCTGGGTAACTCAGAAAATAACGCAGCTAGAAGCAGTATTCACAAATACTACCCCGTATGAAAAACACAGAATGCTAACAATCTGCTTGCCCATGGGGATAACAGCACATGTAGAAGATTGCATCACTTGGGGTACAGTCTCTTTAGTTTTTGCTGCCATTTATACCAGAACACATGGTATCCCGTCATTAGCAGTAGTACCAGACGTATTGAGATAAATACAAAATGAGTACGGAGCAGAACCTTCCCTAAACTTAGGGATGAAGTTACTAGGTAACTATGCCCAGGTATCAGCAATAATACTAGCTAACATTAAGGGGGAAGCAGCTTCAGTGGCTATCCGCCAACGCCTAAGGGAGCTCAGTCCTTTAGAACAGGAACACGAACTACCTAAAATAATTGAAACTGCTTCTGCAGAATTAGGCAGAGAGTGTTTGGGTGGGAAAGGTTTAAAACTACAACTAATGGGCAGTCCTGAAAAGGACACTTCCAAGCAGACACCTACTTCAACAAAGAAGAAGTGGGACAATAAAAAACAACAAAACTTTAAAGGAAACCAATCTCAATCCAGAGGTAGATCTCCTCCACAGGAGCCCTCCGAAAAGACGTATAACCTCAGGAATAGGGATAATATTAGGAAACCTGACAGGTATCAGGCTACTGATACACGTTCCTCTTGTTCCTTTCAGGGTTCATCAAAGAATTCTGAGAGGGAAGGACGGTCAGAAAGACAAGAAGAGCGTACAAAGTCCAGAGACAAGCAGCACGCTCAAGAGTACATTTCTAAAAAAGAAGAAAAGCCAAAGCCACAGTTCAAAAAGAAGAAGGTTGCAGGTCTAAAGATCAGACATGCCCAGAATTCTGAGGACTTGACTACTGAACGGGGAATGGGCTCTGATGATGCTAGACAGTGCGGCAGAAATAACAATAGCTCGCCAGAACCTGATGGAATTTCTGGTGACAGCGGACTTGAATGATTATATCACGGTAGAAACACCAGATACTAGGGTAAGTGTCCCACATAAGGTATATGAAATAACACTCCAAATGGAGGGGGACAAATGTAGAACAGTAAGAGGTCTCTTTTGGGAGAACCTGAAGTTTGGCTATGATATTTTATTAGCTGAACAAGATTGGCCGCCAGCATTCGTCATGGATTGCCCGAAAGGAGAAACGGTAATTCTTCCGGCCATCTCAGACCATATTCCCAGGCATTTGCAACACACATATGCGCAGGAGTGGGCGGTAGCCCAGGCTCCGGCATTATACAAAAACCATGTTGGATGGGATGAGGATTCAACCAACCACATAATTCCTTTAAAAAAAATACACTGACTGCACAGAGGCAGTATCCAATAAAGCAAGAAGCTAAAAAACAGGTCAGGGAGATCTTAAATCAACTTGAATACCAAGGGGTGATTGAAACTTGCACCTCACCAATGAACAATCCTTTGTTTCCTGTCATGAAACCTGACAATTCATATCGTCTAGTTTTAGATTACAGACATTCAAACACTTGCACTAAGACATTTGCAGTCCAAAATGCACACAGTGCCGCATTAATGAATAACATTGTGCGGAAAAAATATAAAACACTTGATATCTCGAATGGATTTTTCTGCCAAAATATAGCACCTGAAAGCAGGTATTTGACAGCCTTCTCAGCGCTAGGGACCCAGCGTCAATTTTGTCGACTCCCTCAGGGGTATAGGAACAGCCCAGTGTTGTTTTCGGCCAGAGTAACAGAGTTACTTCAAAAATTGGATGAAGAGGCATTGTCCTATGTGGATGATATTTATCTAACGGACGATGACCTAGAGGAACACTTGAACAGAGTAAATACCATTATTTTGGGATTTGCATTGGAGGGCTACAAATTTAACTTTAAAAAATCAAAAATTGCCCACCTCAGTGTCCTGTTTCTAGGATATGAGCTTTCAAGTGAAGGAAAAAGCCTAGCAGCCAATTTTTTAGAAAAATGCGCGCTGTTCCAATCTCCAAAATCATTGAAAAATTGAGGGCGTGGCTTAGGAGCCGAACATAGCGGACGCGTCTCCGCAGTTCGCTCCCGTAAAAGGGCAAGAATCCTGCATTATCCTGACCCCAGCCACAATTCCTGGGAGCCTCGCGCTGCGGTCCCCGCCGTGCCGCTGTGGGCCGAGTTTTGCGGCGGCGGAGGGCCAGGAACACCGTGTTCGGGCTCCCGGTGATCTGAGGCCTGTCCCGTGACGGTGAGCCGCACGGCCGAGTCCACAGCTGCAGTGTATTACCCTCTTCCGAGGAAGAGGCGACGGCAAGACAGAAGTGCTCCGGAGCTGTCCCGGACCCGTGGAGCTGCAGCGCCGCCGGATACGTTTGAACAGAGGTGCGGAGAGCCGGGGGTAGAGGGCGCGACGCCATTGAGGCGCCCCTCCCCATCTTCATCGCCGCGAGCGCCGGAGGGCCTGAGCAGTGCTGCAGACGCGGCGGGGCTTGCCTGGGACCCCCTGCAGGTGGCTGTGTGTCTGCTGCGGCCCGTGCCTGTGATTTCCAGCCTGCTGAGGTGCCGTGGGCCAGCTTCTGACATCACTGGTTCTTGCGTGGCCACCCCCGGATCAACATCGCTGAGCTGAGGAGAAGAGACCGCCGAACATCCTTGGGTGGGCCTTCGGGGGCCCGCCGGGCTTGTGGCCCGTGTCTGGCAGAGCCTGGAGTGACTGCCGTGTGAAGTGAGCTTGCCTGGGGGCCGGAAGACCCGGCGGGGGCCTGGTACGCCGCGTGGGCGAGCGGTCGGCTTGGCCCTTGGTGCCTGGACCCCCTCCCTGCGCCCAGAGCTGCCCAGAGCCGCCTTGGACGCCCGACTGGCTCAGGTGTCCTGCCCCGTACATTCAGGAGTCGTCGCGGCGGGGGGCCCAGTGGGGGCACACGTCGTCGGATGCCGGGTCGTGGCAGATGCTAGGGTGATCCCCTACGGTTGAGCCTGGTGTGGGGACTACGCTGTGCGGAGCTGCTGCCTTTGGCGCTGACCCCTGGAGAGACAGATCGGGTGAGTGCCCCCCCAGCCAGGGGCACCGGCCAACCATGGGCAAGGGGAGTCGGCCCCCAAGCAGCACACAATGGACCGCTACACCACCACAAACCCTCTGGGGGGGTAGAGAGCGTGTCCTTGGACACGGCGACGCTGCTGGAGGCGATCAATCAATCGAGGACCGCTCTTGAGGCCCAGATTGGCGCCGTGGGGTCAGAGGTATCGTTTCTCCACCAAGATCTGCGGAAAGTGGTCGACCGCATCACTGAGGCAGAGACCAGGGTCTCTACTGTGGAGGACTCCGTATCTGTGCTCCAGCAAAAGGTGGACAAGCTAACCAAGCATACGCAGGACCTGGCGGCCCGGGTCGAGGACGCGGAAGGGCGGGCCCGTCGCAACAACATACGCTTGGTGGGCTTTTCGGAGGGCTGCGAGGGATCATCCATGGACGCGTTCATCTCAGAGTGGTTCAAGGCGCTGTTGCCCCCGGAGGACATGTCCCCCTGTTTCGTAGTAGAGAGGGCCCACCACGCTTTGACCAAGAAGCCGCCGCCAGGGGAGCGCCCGAGTCCTGTGATTGCCCGGCTACTCAACTACGCGGACCGCGACGCCATTCTCCGGTACGTCCGGCTACACAAAGGCAAAATGGTTTATCAGTCACATCCCATCATGGTTTTCCCAGATTATACCAAGCTGGTGCAGCAACAATGCCAGTCCTTCGTTGCGGCCAAGAGACGGCTACGTGAACTAAACTTATCCTATGCATTGCTGTTTCCGGCCCGGATGAAAGTGATCTACAATGCTAAAACTTTCTTCTTCGACACTCCGGAGGAGGTCTTTGTGTGGACAGATGAGCGCAGGGTCCTTAAGCCGCACTCGCCGCTCCCGTTGGACTCGGACTCCTCTCAGAGCTCGCATCGGAGTGGCCGCCAGGGCAGAGACGCAACATCCAGACGCAACAGATCCCGCTCCAACTGGGGTGCCCAGGAGCCGGCGGGCACGGGGGACTGAGGTAGACTGGGGCTCGTTGGCCAATTCTGCTCCCTGCTCATTATCGGGGCGGGTCACGATACTCTACAGTGGTCTCATTGGCAAATGTGGGGGTCAAGGGTTGGTGTCTCTACTACTAGCCCTGGAGGGAACAGTCATGGCACACCCCATCTGTTTGGGTAATTTTGGGTGAAGTTGGGAGGGGGGGGGATCCATTGGAGGAATCGCTTGGGTCATCCTGTTGAGGGCCTGGGGGGGAGGTGGGGGTTCCACCGCGACAGATACTCCATGTTTCTGGAAGTATGGGGGTGGGGAGGTTGGGGACAGTTACTTTGTTGTGGGTTGTTTTGCTTTTTGTTTTCGCACCACGCACACACTCTATTGCTCTGTCGGGCGCACACTGGCTGTCCCTCTCCGTCCTGAGACATGGGAATGGCACACACGTTGGGTAGCTCTACACCGGGGACACTGAATATCCTTGCCTGGAACGTGCTTGGCCTGTTAAATAAAGTCAAACGGGGAGCAGTGCTCCAACAGGCGAAACGCTATGCGGCAATCGTTCTTTTGCTCCAGGAGACGCATCTTCTGGGCACAAAAGCTCCATGCCTGGCCCGTTATGGATACACTACAGTGTATCACTCCGGCTTCTCCCGCGGGCACGGCCATATTAGTACATCGCTCCAGGTTACGCGACACTGGTTAGATCCTGGTGGCCGCTTTACCGTGATTACGGGTACTGTTGCCGGAGAACAGATTACACTAGGCAGTATTTACGCACCCCCGCCGCTAGGCCAGACGTTCGTAGATAAACTGACAGCTCTGGGGTGATCTCCCTGATGGTGCTGGGGGGGCGACTGGAATGATACTATGGGTCCCTCAGACAGGTGGAGAGCTCGTCAGCCTGATGTACCCCCCCATTACGTCTAAACTAAACGTTCTTGCGCACACATTGGGCTGGGTGGACACGTGGCGGGCCTTTCATCCCTCTGAAGTCGGGTTTTCCTATGCGTCGTCGGTCCACCCCACTCTTTCCCGTCTTGATTATTTGTTCATCCCACATAGCTACCTGCATAGGGTGTCACACACCTCGATACTGCCCCGGGGACTCTCTGACCATTCACCGATTCAACTTAAGCTGCGCCTGCAGACTAACCGGGCCCCGTATAGATGGCGCATGTCCCCCTGGCTGCTTCGCGACACGGAATATCGGGAGATGCTGAGCTTGGCAATTACTGATTTCAGTTTTAACGTCGGATCCTGCCAGTCCCCAGTCACTCTGTGGGAGGCGTTCAAGCCCACGATTCGTGGGGCGGATATCAGTTACCGCCCCGGGGAGAAGCGGCGACGCCTGGCCCAGGTGCATGACCTGGAAAATAGACAAGCTGAGCTCCAGTCCCTGGTGGTGGAGGGCTCCGACCCTGCCGCCCAACGGAACCTCCTGCATGTCCAACAGCAGCTTCACCAAACTCACACGGACGCTGCCAGAGGCCTGGCTGGCTACTCAGCATAGGATCTACCAATGGGGGGATAAGTCTAGCCAGATGCTTCATAGGCTCTGTCAGGCTAGGGCGGCCCCAACACAGGTTCCCCACTTGCGGTCCCCCGCGGGGGTCATGTGCGCCTCCCCGGAGACGGTAGTACAGGCCTTTGCAGGTTTTTACGCTGAGTTATATGAGGAACAGGAGGTTATTGCTGAACCCCTTATAGACTCCTTCCTCAATCAATCAATCACGGCATTTATAGAGCGCGCTACTCACCCGGGAGGGTCTCAAGGCGCTGGGGGAGGGGGTAAGTTATTGCTCGAACAGCCAGGTCTTGAGCTGCTTCCTGAAGGAGAGATGGTCCTGGGTTCGCCGAAGGTGAGTGGGGAGGGAGTTCCAGGTCTTGGCTGCCAGGTAGGAGAAGGATCTTCCTCCGGCGGTGGTTCTGCGGATGCGTGGTACGGTGGCGAGGGCGTGGCTGGTTGATCGTAGCTGGCGGGTGGGCGTGTAGAAGGTCATGCGGTCGTTGAGGTACTTTGGGCCCAGGTCGTGGAGGGCCTTGTGTGCGTGGGTGAGGAGTCTGAACGTGATTCTCTTGCTGACGGGGAGCCAGTGCAGGTCTTTCAGGTGTCCGGTGATGTGGCTGTGTCGGGGGATGTCCAGGATGAGTCGTGCGGAGGCGTTCTGGATGCGCTGGAGTCTTTTTTGAAGTTTGGCTGTGGTTCCGGCGTAGAGGGTGTTCCCATAGTCCAGTCGGCTGGTGACGAGTGCCTGGGTGACGGTCTTCCTGGTTTCAGTGGGGATCCATCTGAAGATCTTGCGGAGCATGCGCAGGGTGTTGAAGCACGAAGATGAGACGGCGTTGACTTGTCTGGTCATTGACAGGGAGGAGTCCAGGATGAAGCCCAGGTTGCGTGCGTAGTCCGTTGGCTTGGGCGCGGTGCCCAGGGCCGGGGGCCACCAGGAGTCGTCCCAGGCGGAGGGTGATGAGCCCAGGATGAGGACTTCCGTCTTGTCTGAGTTCAGTTTAAGGCGGCTGTTCCTCATCCAGTCGGCGACGTCTCTCATCCCGTCGTGTAGGTTGGCTCTGGCGGTGGTGGGGTCGTTGGTGAGGGAGAGGATCAGCTGGGTGTCGTCGGCGTAGGAGATGATGTTGAGGTTGTGTTGGCGTGCGATGGCTGCGAGGGGGCTCATGTAGACGTTGAAGAGGGTTGGACTGAGTGAAGATCCTTGTGGAACGCCGCAGATGACTTCGGTGGCCTCGGATCTGAACGGGGGAGGCGGACTCTCTGGGTTCTTCCGGCGAGGAACGAGATGATCCATTCCAGTGCTTTCTCTCGGATTCCGATATTGCTGAGGCGCTTCACTAGGGTGCGGTGGCAGACGGTGTCGAACGCCGCGGAGAGGTCCAAGAGGATGAGGGCTGCTGTTTCCCCGTTGTCGGTTAGGGTTCTGATGTCGTCGGTGGCTGCGATAAGGGCGGTCTCGGTGCTGTGGTTGGCCCGAAACCCGGACTGCGAGGGGTCGAGGGATCCGTTCGTCTCGAGGAAGGCGGCAAGCTGTCTGTTGACGGTCTTCTCGATGACTTTGGCCGGAAACGGAAGGAGCGAGATGGGACGGTAGTTCTTGAGGTCGGTGGGGTCCGCCGTTGGTTTCTTCAGGAGGGCGGTAAGCTCGGCGTGCTTCCAGCTCTCCGGGAAGGTGGCGGTGTGGAAGGAGGAGTTGATGATGTCCCGGAGATGGGGTGCGATGGTGGCGTCGGCTTTGTTGAAGACGTGGTGTGGGCAGGGGTCGGTTGGTGATCCGGAGTGGATGGAGTTCATCGTGCGGGTGGTGTCTTCGGTGCTGATCGGGGTCCAGTTGCAGAGGGTGGTGGTGGCGGGCGTTGGTTCGGCGGTAGGGTGCGTGGTTTGTGCGTCGAAGCTGTTATGTATGTCGGTGATCTTGCGGTGGAAGAACGCGGCGAGTGAGTTGCAGAGGTCTTGCGAGGGGGTGATGTCGTTGTTTCCGGCGCCGGGGTTGGAGAACTCTTTGACGATGCTGAAAAGTTCCTTGCTGTCGTGGGCGTTGTTGTCCAGTCGTTCTTTGAGTGCCGACTTCTTGGTGGCACGGATCATCTGGTGGTGTTTACGGGTGGCGTGCTTGAGGGCGGTCCTGTTGTCTGTGGTCTGGTCGAGTCGCCAGGTTTTCTCGAGAGTGCGGCAGTTCTTCTTGGATTCCTTGAGTTCGTTGGTGAACCAAGGGGTTTTCTTGCTTCCGGGTCTGCTGGGAGGGTTTTTAGTGGTGCGAGGTCGTCGGCACAGGCGGTCAGCCACTTGGCGAGGTTGCTGGCTGCTTCGTTTGGGTCCGTTGTGTTGGTGGGTGTGTTCTGGCTGAGGGAGGCGGTGAGCTGCTCGGCGGTGATCTTGCTCCAGCTCCGGCGGGGAGCCTGTTGCGGGTGGTGGTGGGTCGCAGTCTTTCTGAAGCTGAAGTGGACGCAGCTGTGGTCGGTCCAGTGGAGTCCGGTGGCGTGGCTGAAGGAGATGTGCTTGCTGGAAGAGAAGACGGGGTCAAGCGTGTGGCCGGCGTAGTGGGTGGGCGTGTTCACCAGTTGCTTGAGTCCGAGGTTGGCGAGGTTGTCCAGCAGGGCGGTGGTGTTTCTGTCGTTGTTGTTCTCCAGGTGGAAGTTGAGGTCCCCTAGGAGGATGTAGTCGGCGGAGGGCATGGCGTGCGGGCTGATGAAGTCTGCGATGTCTTCGCTGAATAGTGTGCGTGGTCCCGGGGGTCTGTAGATGAGGGTGCCTCGGAGGGTGGTCTTGGGGTCAGTGTGTATCTGGAAGTGTAGGTGTTCGGCGGCGGTGAAGGTCTCGTCGGAGTTAGTCGAGATGCGGATGGTGTTCTTGTGTACGATGGCGATGCCTCCTCCCGTCTGGTTGACACGGTCCCTCCGGGTGATCTTGTATCCGTCCGGGATCGCTATGGCGATGTCGGGCGCTGAGGAGGCGTTCATCCAGGTTTCGGTGAGGAAGGCGACGTCCGGTGCTGTTGCGTCGAGCAGGTCCCAGAGTTCCACGGCGTGCCTGTGGACGGAGCGGATGTTCAACAGGATGCATTTCAGGTGGTTGCTGCTGGTGCTCGACTTGGCGGAGGTGGTGCACGTCCGGGGGCAGGTGAATCGGCAGGTTTGGCAGGTGAAGGGTCCGTGGGTGCGTCTCGGTGAGGCTCGGTAGCAGGCAGGGTTCCGGCCGGCATTGAGTGCGGTGAGGGTGGCGGCGTCGTAGGTCCGTCGAGTGGTGTTGCATCGGTGGGATCCAGGGGTTCTGGCGCTGGGCGCGGTCCAGTCGCGGACGGGCGCAGACGGGCTTGCCTTAGGCGCGCCTTCGGCGCGCCAGCGGCGCGCCCGCTGCGCACGGCCGCCATTTATGGGGAGGTGGGAGGGAGGAGCAGCTGGGAGGCGGGAGGCAGGGGCAGCGAATGGGCAGTCAGGGGGGCGGGGCCGCAGGGGACGCAGCGGCGGGAATGGCGAGAGGCAGCGGGGGCACAAAGTACAAGGGGAGAGAAAACAGACAAAAATACGGGCACAACGCAAATGGGGCAGCGAGGGGCACAGAAAGGAAAATGGGGGAGAAAACAGACAAAATTACAAGCACAACGCAAATGGGGCAGCGAGGGGCACAGAAAGGAAAATGGGGGAGAAAACAGACAAAATTACAAGCACAACGCAAATGGGGCAGCGAGGGGCACAGAAAGGAAAATGGGGGAGAAAACAGACAAAATTACAAGCACAACGCAAATGGGGCAGCGAGGGGCACAGAAAGGAAAATGGGGGAGAAAACGGACAAAATTACAAGCACAACGCAAATGGGGCAGCGAGGGGCACAGAAAGGAAAATGGGGGAGAAAACAGACAAAATTACAAGCACAACGCAAATGGGGCAGCGAGGGGCACAGAAAGGAAAATGGGGGAGAAAACAGACAAAATTACAAGCACAACGCAAATGGGGCAGCGAGGGGCACAGAAAGGAAAATGGGGGGAGAAAACAGACAAAATTACAAGCACAACGCAAATGGGGCAGCGAGGGGTGGACATCCCTCCTTGCCGCCTCTCTGACGAGCAGCGTGCTGTCTTGGAGGAGCCCATCACCTTGGACGAGCTACAGGTCGCCCTTTCCAACATACACCCGGGACGTGCGCCCGGCCCGAATGGGTTCCCGTGCGATTTCCTGCAGCCCCACCTTGAAACGTTGGGACCTCATCTTTTGGATGCGCTCTACGAAGCCTCGGAGCGGGGCATCCTGCCCCCGAACTGGAGGCATGCGGAGATCGTTGTCTTTCTTAAGCCGTGTCGCCCACCGGAGGACCCGGGCTCGTACCGCCCCATTTCTCTATTGAATTTTGAGCCTAAGCTGCTGGGGAAGGTCCTGGCGGACCGACTCCGTACGTGCATACAAGATCTGGTACATCCAGATCAAGCGGGCTTTATGCCCCACCGGTCTACTAGACATAATATCAGACGAGCCCACAATGCCGTGGCGGAGGCCCACCGGTTGGAGCGCCCCGCAGCTGTCTTGCTCGCGGATATCGACAAGGCTTTCGACTCGGAGTTGGAAGTACCTTTTCAAGCTCCTGGAGGCAGTAAATCTGGGCCCTCGCTTCAGGGCGTATGTACAGTTACTATATACAGACCTCACTGCATCGGTCCGAGTGGCCGGTCATTGTTCGGCCCCCTTTCCCATCCGTAGGGGCACGCGGCAGGGGTGCCCACTCTCCCCGCTTCTATTCGCGTTGGCCATTGAGCCCCTGGCTGTCTGGGTCCGCCTGGACTCTGTCCTTCGGGGTCTAGTTTGGTCACCGAAGTGCTCCGACAAGATCGCGCTATATGCCGATGACGCCTTGTTTTTATGTCGGATCCCTGGGTCTCCGGGCCTAGGGTGCTCCAGATTCTGCAAATTTTCGGAGAGACATCGGGGCTCTACGCCAATCCCTCTAAGTCCATTTTGTTCCCTATCACCGGGGATCAACGGTCTCAGGCCTGGGCCTCGCAGTTGATTGTCGCGGATGAGGGCTTTCGATACCTGGGGGTGTATATTGCGTGGTGCCCGACAGGGGCGTGGTCACGTAACATTGCGCCATTGCTCCCCATGGTGCGGGATGAGACGACGGTGTGGTCTCAACTATCCCTATCGCTATATGGTAGATCTGCCATCTTTAAAATGGTGTCTCTGCCACGTTTGTTATATCGGCTGCAGAACTACCTCTTTCCTATCCCTCCGTCTTGGTTCCGTCAAATCAACGCTCTTCTGAATAGGTTCCTCGGGGGGCAGGGGGGGGTGGTAGTGCGGTTCGGGTGGCGCTAGCAACATGTGTCCAATCTACGTACTGCGGTGGGATTGTGGCAGCTGACGTTCGGGCATACTATTGGGCTTCACACCTTCTAGTGATAAACGACTGGTGGTACAGCTCTCAGTGGAGAGACTTTTCATGGCGGTAACCCCGCTGCTCCACCTCCTCTATAGTTCTTCGCCTTTGACAGGGCTTCCCCCGGCCTGTCGGACAGTCATTCAGATATGGAGGTGTGTGGTCCGCCAGATGGGTTGGTGGGGTAAGCTGACGTGCGCAACACCTCTTTGGCAGGGTTCCCATCTTCGGCCGGTCTCGTCCCTGGTGGGGTTCCGTCGGTGGGATGACATAGGGATCTCTACGTTGGGGGACATAATGTAGGGGTCCACGCTCAAGTCATTCCAGAAGCTGCAAGACGATTTCCAGCTTCATAAAACACAATTTCATAGATAGCTGCAGCTCCGTCACGCCATGTCTCCCCTCATCAGGGATCTCACAACCCTACCCGAGTTTCACCCGCTTGAGGGCCGGTTGCTTATGGGGGATTTGGGGGCCCATAAAATTAGGCAAGTATATCAAACAATCACTACACACTCCACGACCACTATTCACAGGACTCGGGCGGCGTGGGAGGCGGATATGCCCACCTTGACCGATGATGACTGGGCTGAGGCCTTGGCTAGCCCTCGGTACTCCGCTGTATCCACCCGGTACCGGTTGATCCAATTTAAATACCTCCACAGGGCCTATTATACACGCTTACGCCTCTACAAGATGGGGGCTATCCAGTCTCCCATGTGCCTTCACTGTGGCTCGGAAGAGGGGTCGTTTTTACACACGGTATGGAGCTGCGGCACGCTGCAACATTTCTGGTCTGGTATTAGATCTTGCCTGGGGCGGGTCCTTGCGTGGAACATTCCTGCTGATCCGCGACTGATTCTTCTCCATAGCACTGAGGACATCGGGGGGAAAAGATACAAAAGACACCCGCTATTCTTTGGTCTCACACTTGCCAAGCGGGACATTGCACAACACTGGAAGGCGGCGTCCCCACCTAGTATAGGTAATTGGAAGAAAGCAATGGATAGATGCCTGTCGGCTGAAGTGGCGGTGTTTCAGGCACGGGGATGTCCGCAAAAGCATGGGAAAATTTGGGCGGGCTGGGCCACGTACAGATGCATTGACCTGTCGCTCTTGGGGCCTTCGGTTCCCCGGGACCCGGTGGACAGACTAGTAGTGAGCAACTCACCAGTTTAATGCAACGGGGTGGCACGTGTGCGTGGAGCACGATTATGTAATGTTACTTTATGATTGCAGGGTGCGGGGTTGGGGGTTCTGGTCTGATGTTTTGCAGACCCTCGTGGGGTTCCTATTGGGTGCCGAGAATTTCTACAATATGCCTGACACATGTATAATGCTTGCTGGTTTTGCTCCTTTGGCACCTTTGCAAACCAATAAAATTTGTTGTTAAAAAATATCATTGAAAAATTTACAGTCAATTCTGGGTTTCCTAAATTTTGGTAGAACATACATTTTAGATTACGCAGACAGAGTGAAACATTTCTACGATTTAATAAAGCCCGATTTTTCAGTAAAACAATGGACACAGGAACATACAGATACACTTCATTCCTTACAAGCTGACATGATGGCTTGCAAACACACAGACACGCTTAAACGTACGCAACCTGGTGATCCGTATAGTTGCGGGTCAATCTGGGTACACCTATCTAACATATAATGAAGGTGAAACAGTACCAATTGCATACAAAAAACATTTGTACACAAATGCTGAGATGCGCTTCGCATCGACAGAGAAAATTCTAACAGCAGTACAGACTGCTGTAGTGAGAGAAAGAGCACTGGCTCAGGGGAAACGAATAATAGTAGTGACTCCGGTTCCAGCCTTAGAGGCTGCGACAAAGGCAAGCGTTCCTAACGCTAAAGCCTTACATCCAAGATGGATACAATGGGCTAATTCTCTCACTGCAACAGATGTAGAATACAGGTACGACCCAAATTTAAAGACACAAGCATTCCTGCAATACGAACAAGAATATCCTCTACCAAACGAAATAATGCCTCTAGATCAGTATGAATATATTATTTACAGTGACGGATCTGCTCAACCGGCCATAGGGAGTAAGCAACAATATAGCGCAGCATGTGCAATCGTTAAAGGTCGCATGCGGGATGGAAAGTTCCACCCAAGTTGCACAAAAACGCAGTCTATAGGAGACTGCACGGCACAGTTGGCAGAGTTAAAAGCCTTAATACTGGCACTGGTGAACACGGATCGAGAATTCCCCACACTAATTGTGTGCGATTCCTTTTACTGTGTACAGTCATATAATGAATATTTGCAGTACTGGGTTCAAAACAGGTTCAAAGACGCAAAAGGTGGCACAATTAAGCATAAAATGCTATGGGAACAGGTAGTGGAGTTGAAATCCGGACTACCGAGGGCTCACGTGATACATACACTGAGTCATCAGCGTGATGGTGTTCACGTTGAAGGGAATTCATTGGCTGATGAAGCCACAAAGGGGGCTGTACGCACGGCTTCCGTAGCTGCAATCACTAGTTCTAAAACGAGAATAGACGGTGAGATTATGGTAGCCGTCATTGCTTCACGTAAAAACAGCAAAGCATTACCAAAAAGGTTTCCACTCAAGTACTCCTATAAGTTGGATGCCAATAACATTCCATTTGCTCAGATTCCTGGAGTGGGGGGTAGAGTAATTCCAAATATGGATCGTAGGTTAGGTTTAATTCTAGCAGCACACGAAGGGATAGGTTCTACACATGCAGGAGTTACGGCAACTGTTTCATTATTGAAACAACGCTATTGGTGGCCTGGATTAACAAAGCAGACTAAAGACTATGTCTTGAAATGCGACATCTGCCCGCAGATGAAAGGTTCCACCGTAACACATCCAGCATAGACACCATTATTATCTGACAAACCACTAGCGTGTGTTTACTTGGACCACTGTGGCCCCTTACAAAGAGATGGGCTTACAGGTATATTATGGTTGCAGTGGATTCCTGCTCAAGATTCCTATGGGTGTGGCCCCAACGCTTGGCTGACGCTCGAACTGTTATAAAAGATTTGCGAGTCTTCATAGGGACATACGCAATTGGCACATTACATTCTGACCAGGGCCCTGCGTTTAGCTCTCGGGCTTACAAGGAGGCCATGCGAGGATTGGGTGTAGCATGCAGTACTCTTCTCCGTACCATCCAGAGGGAAATTCGGTTGTGGAGAGAAAAAACCAGGACTTAAAGCAATCTTTAACAGCTAGAGTATTAGGCATGGGTGAAAGTTGGGTAAAACATTTGTATAGAGTCCAGCGAGCTATGAATAACATGCCAAGAAGTTCTCTAGAGGGGGTCACTCCATATGAGGTCCTATTTGGGACAAGAATGTGGGTACCTGATCTTGATTGTGAAGGCACAGTGGCGGATGAAAAGCATTTTGACATCCATGATCGTTTGGCTGTTTGACAGGATCTAAATGAATCCAGGACACAACAAAGTAATGTCCACCTGAAGCAGACCGCCACTGGGGAAGTCAAATCAGTCACGGCAAGACCTGTCTGGATCCCAAAAGTCAGGGATCTGGTCAGAGAGAAAATAGGGGACAAGAAAGAATTTGGGCCATCATACAGAAAGCCTGTACCGGTCCTAGCAATTGAAGGAACAAGAACTGTACTTCTACCGCCTCTTGCCGGGAATAAAGGAGAAAAGATTTGTCTCAATCGACTTGATCAAACCACAATATGTGGCCGATACTGAGCAGTAGGCCACGTGGATTCCTTAGTAGCAGACGCCCTCCTCTCGCTACAATCCAAGAAGTTCAAACGGAAAGACTCATCACGTTCGAAGAGCCACCTGTACGGAATGAAGGACTAGGCAACAATGCTATGGAACTCGTTCCCCTTGAACCTGAAGCTCAACTTCAAAATCAAACTCAGAATCATAGACAAATTGCTGTCAGACCAAATACAGATGTCTACGTCAACGTGCCTCGACAAGAGCAAAGTACGATTTCAACAAATCCTGATGCAATTCCAACAACTGATCAAACTGCTTCTGCCTACTTCATAAACTTTGATACGTTTTCTTTGGATCCAAGTGAACCTGAAACGACGGCAGCCCAAAAATCATGCAAGCAGCAAGTAAAAGACTTTATGCACTTTCTTAAAAGAACTTACCTAGTATCACCGTGGGTAGAACTATGGATAATTAATGGGGTGCTTTTCTTTCTTTTCTGGTTAGGCTTAGTGATAGTTTTTAACCTGCTTATTAATGGACAATACATTCGGCAAAGCTCTGCGGCCCAAAAGGTGAATTTAATTTTAAAACCACATCAATCATCTCATCGAGAACAAAGAGACTTGTCCTCAGTGAACATTACAGCAGTTCCTATACCTGATGGTATAGTTTGGGATAAGGTTGATTTCGATATAATTGGTCCGACCGAAATTTTAAGAATTCCACATTTATTTAAAATATCGTTGAGTGATATCATTACCTCAAGTACATTTTCCGATGATTGGGATTTTGAAACTGTTAATAACATGTTATCTGATTTGGAAATATCTGCTGCGTTTTCTAATAGTGAAACATTGGAAAGCACATCAGATTTCGATAGTATGTATTGTTATCAACACTATGGTCATCATTTTCTGCATAAATGTGTAAATCCTAGAACTGTGTTCACTTACCACCAGTGGGAACATTGTCCAACACCGCCGAAAGTCAGTTCAAAAACATTTGCACAAAAGTTTCCATATTTTTCAGGGTTCAATATATCTGACCCAGCCTCATATTATTATAAGGTTACACCAACATCAGCACAGAAAAATATGTTAACAAGCCCCAAACAGATTTACTCTGCTTCCTTTATTGCCCAGTTGTCTGAACAAGGTTTTGACTTATTGAAAGACACCATAGACCTAAAATCTGTCTGGGGTACTTGAGATTGGCAGGTGCAGGGAACAGAAGCTTTGTTTAGAGCATGCTCATCCCTCGACAAATCATGTTTTTGAATGAGACAGTGCAACAGACGTCTCGCCTTGGACTAGCCAAGAACAAAGAACTGAACACATCTAGGTTGCCGACTCCATCACACACCGAGGGCAACATAACATCACAGAAAGAAATTACAGTAGATGACATCATACAATACAACAGATCAGACCCCGATTGGAGAAAATGGTTGATTTGGCCCACAGACACTAATAGTTGTCAGGCAAGATTCATGGGTAAAACCGAAGGGTTTAGTATCCATAGGCCAGATCCACGTTATGTACAAAGACAACATCCAGGGGTAGTGACATCCTACAGTGTTGGGAAGTTGTGCCTTGATTGGCTAAAAACCTCAACACTCACACAGGTGAAACAACACCTATCCTTACTGTCACAGGATGTGGATCTTAGGGATTTTTAAATGGGTCCCAGGAAGCCACGTCAGAAACTTTTCTATTACGCTGTCTACAATGAAATATGGAAAATATCACAACAAGAGGCCGCATAGAGGTTACGTGAAATAGACCGTATAAATCTAGAAAATCTCTAGCAGTGGTAGACAATGGGTTAACTACATTGACCTCCAGGATATATTCCTTAGGCAACATTGTATCTTCTGCGATAGACATACTAGAACAAGATTTGGCCATATTACAACACGGACAATCACAGTTACGTTCTATTATATTATTGAGCTGGATGCTGCAATCTTTGCGTGCAGGCTACGTGCCTTGGCGTTATATCAACAGTACGTCTCTGTTTTCTGAATGCAATCTAACAGATAGAAATGGCACAAAGGGGAGAAAAATAAACAATGCTGCATATCGAAAAACTGGATAGATTAGCATTTACAGTGGCAGAATCACCGTCCACAGAATGGCTAATCCATGGCCACATAACTCTACCGGTCACTACTTTTCAGTTTCAGTATTGCCTTGAACAAAGCAAGTAGGCAGATATGACGAAATGGGTTAGGAATACATTAAGGAATCATGGGTATTAACATACAGATTTCGATGCCGGAGTGGGGATCGAGAAGTGTTTCTGAGCGGTACAAACTGTGAGACCGCTTTAAGTGGATCACTCATATGCCAGGATATAATGCTGCATGGGGCTTGTAATGGTTCTGTAGCGAACTTGTCCTGTCATCTGAGGGGTGCCCCAGCTGCAGTGATTGCTCCAGCATTTAGGCTACTTTCGAATGGGAGTTACTTGATGCTGAACGGTCAAGGCTGCTGAGGCATGCTTCCGGGCATCGCATATCTGGTAACCGTGAGCTCCAGGGTTACTTGTTGTATGCAAGTATTGTTTCCACCGACACATACAGTCAGGGAGGCGCCGTTATGGCCTTCACTGAATGTTTCTTTAATACGGTTTGATACTCTAAGCAGAATGAAAGCCATGCTTCTACAGAAGTCTGTGCCCTTAACCTCCGCTCGAGAGACTTTTGATCGCAAGGTCTTCGGCAGAGATACAGGCGCTCATTCATTCAAACTGCCCTTTCCATTTCGCAGAAATGGTAAATTGCATCTTTAACATCTCTGATACGACAGGCATTGTCCACCTATTTAAGACCATAGGTTCTGGACTTCTGAGCACCTTTCAGGCGGTACTTGGAGTTATACCAAACTTCATACATTCCGTATTTGGAAACATCTTTGGAGGACTTCCGCTCATCCTGTTCCTAGCAGCAGGTATCCTGATTATTTTATATTTACTACGCAATAGACGTCCCAGTCACCAAGGAGATGGAAAAAGTACTCCAGGAGCGTAAATACCGTGACCATATGGTACAACATCTGAGCACACCTCACCTAGGAGAACTAAGTGCATCTTGGTTCTTGTCATTTCGACCAGTCTGGATGGACTGCATCTAACCTGTCCTCCGATGCCTGTTTTGCGGAGAAGAATGGGTGTTAGACCTGTGCTTGACACTCCCATCAGGTGCGCAACCGGACGTGAATGCGATCACGGCCCATGTTCTGCAGTGTCCTCACCATATTCCAATGTTGATGGCGGCATTCCTTGAGCCACCGCTAGTAACTGCACCTGTTGGTATGAACACCGGCTCCTCCACTGACACCCAGGCTTTGGACGGCGCACAGGCTCCCCTAGCACCGGCTGCGGACAGCGTGGATCATCTGTGCTCAATTGACATACTCTGCGAGGTATTACAGGGGCCGTCTACTGCGGAAGCAAGCAACGGAAATGTTGCGTCTACCAGCCAGGACACAAACAATTGACTCATTTGGCTCGTCGTGTGCTGGAAGAATTCGCCCCTTTTTAAACAAGCTCAATTTGGGAACTCAAAAACAAAATTGACATTCCTTTCATTTTTTGGGCACACATGGCTTTTTAATGCTTATAGTGGTTCGGACTATAATTACGGACACTTTTAGAGTTAGGGCTTGAAAAATTTTCTTCTTTTCACATTTTTTAAGTTTTTAGAAGTTTTTAAACATTTTTAGCTAAAGGAATGTTTTTATAAACTTTGTGCGTACCGCTATCTAGTCATACTAGTAGTACAGTAATAGGTTACATATGTCGTCCAGTCGAAAGAAGAGTGGGCGTTATTCCATATAGGTACCCTATATAGGCGCAAGTAACACTGCAACCCTTCACCTATATCCTTCCCTACATTACAAACATAACAGTTCTTAGGCACGGACCTTTTACCTAGATATGACACTGCATTCAGAACGCAGGTTTTTCCCTGGTTCGATTCTCATACATTATTCATGAGGCTTCTTGGAAGCACAGCAGGACTAACAGTAGGATTACCATCTCCTGAATAATATCTCTGTATAAAGTTCAGGCCCAACGTCATCCTTTAGGCCGACACAGTAACACAGCAAGGTAGGACCCCTGGGGGGACCTATGGGTATATATACACATCATGTCTTGCTTAGAAAGACAGAGACCGTGACTTCCCGGCTGACACACTGACCAGAGACGCTGATGTTCCTGCATGCAGACGCTCCAGCTAGCAGTGGTCTAACATCCCTCGCGGGGTGTCCAACTCGAGACCAGGATGGGGTCCCACATTCTCTAAACTCTCAGGTAATGGGGTGGACTAGATCCTAGAGGGATTCTCGGCATGACACCTACACAGATGCTAGGTACATTTAGGTACATCTAGTTAGGGAGACATCGTAGGAGTACGCTCTTTTAGGTTGCTCTTTTTATCATGTGTTTTATGTACATATATATTCATGATTTCTGCAAGATGGTAGAACTATACCATCCCTTTACTTTTGTAGTATTGCTAATTATATATCTGTGCTACTGTCTAATGGTTGTTGCAGCTCATATATGCTACACTAGAATAACAACTGTTCAATAAATACTTATTGAAACGCCCAGCCTGTTTATTCTGTGTATCTCTCGGAGACAAACTAAGTGAGCACGAGTGACTGAGCAAAAGGTAGTATATTGTTTCCACGATCCTGGGGGGAATCAGGGTTGTTATGTTCTGAGGTTGCCAAGAACTACTCTCTCCCCGATAAGAGGAGACTCTAGTGGTACTGTGAGCTAGCTGATACAGATAGGCTAACGTATCCGGTGGGGGGTGCACAGAATCAGTCTGCCACCAAACCCACAGTTTATGTTATCCAAACGCGCAGATCCTGAATAGGTAATATAGGAACTGCAAGACAACCTTCACCACTACCAGCCCATTTTGAAAGACTGGCCTCTTAAGTTTCTAACCGTTGGAAAAGGACCAACGTATCTTTTGGCCTGAGATATTTGTATTGAATCCCCACAGTCCCTTAGCAACCATAAAGGAAGAGGGCTCAACAATAACTCTAGGTTGCTTTACGCCATGGAGCCTAGGGTTCAGGTGGCCAGCTACAATTTAGCTAGAAGGTATCAGAGACACTGTTGTAACAATTACATTACAAGACCGGAGGCTAACATTTTGCATAATCTCCTTTATTATGCCACTCCTCAGCAGCCCCTTTAAAGAACACTAATACAACAATTCAGAATTGGAACAATAAAGAACCAACAAAAGTCTCTAGCATGGAACGTTCTGCCTCTTTTAAATGCTGCTCCTGATGAGATAAGTAGCCTTAAATTCATTTCATATGTTTAAGTTTTAATTGAAGGATGTGTGTAAGTTGTTTGTGGATTGCTTTTAATTTTCAGAAGCAGAGCGTAATGTGTACGAGTGTTGTATTATAAGGAATGGTATTAAAGTGGTATGTGTGTTTTAAGTTTATGATATATGTTTAAAGAAAAAGAATTAAGTAAGATTGCACAATTTTAAATTAGCATATTAACATCAGTTTAGAGAATTTGGTTGGTTTAAAAAGTTAATGTTTAAGAAAGACTTGCAGTTTTTTGGCTTGTGCGGGATTGAACGGCAGCGGTTTCGGAGCGTTGTTGCTCGCGCTGCCCTCTCGTGAGCCTCTGGACGTGCACGCTCGCATTGTCGCGTGCAGATTCAAAGGCAGCGATAACGGAGCACCTTGCTCACGCTGCCCTCTCCGTCTATCTTGCCGGGTGATGTGTGTGCTCGCGTCAAATGACGCGAGCGCGTAGCAAGGATATGATTGGCTATTTGTGATCTCGCGTGATCACGGTATCCATTTTGGATTGGGGAGATTTACATTAAGGACAACAGAGAATTAAGGAAGGAGGGCGTTACGAGGCAACGCGAAAGCCGGTAAACAGTTAGTTTTACCGATCGTTTTGATTTTTAGTGTGGACAGTTGGTTGTAGAGAGATTTGAGGCAGATTTTGGATTAAAGTAACTTTAGGGTTAAAATGAATTCAGAGGAGAATGTTGTTCAAACACAAGTTGTGGAAGGAAGAGTTAGTGAGGATAGCCTTAGGAGGCTAATTCAGAATGAGGTGAAGTCTTCCATGAGGGAAGTGGTGAGATAGTTTTGGATAGCAAAAGAAAGGGAAATAGATCAGAGGATGATTTCTGGTCTTGCTCTGATGAAGATGTAAATAAAGGAGGGAAGAGAGAGGAAGTCCAAGCATTTGGACAAAGGAAGAAAGGATGGTTTTAACACCATCACAAAGAGTGGTGTCCTTGGCAGCACAAAGAGAAAAGGTGTCCTTGGCGTCACGCAGGAGCTGTCTGATGATGATGTTCAGATGGATGCAGAGAATTCTATGATGGAGGAGTCGGGTAGATATTATGATGAGTTTGTGTTTGACATGGACCAGGATGACGATCTTAACGATGACTTGAAGGATGATGTAGCTACATCTAGCAAGTGGGTAATTAGGGATCCTTTAGGAGGAGAAATGTTTAACCCATTTGTTCTTCGTCATCCTAGGAGTGCTGACTGGTGGCCTTTGGACCATGTCAGTAAATTCATTAAAAAATAGATTAGGAAAGCTCTGGAGAAGCAAGTTAGGAATATTTTGAATGCAGAATGTTCGAGGCCACAGATTGAGAATAAGGTCTGTTACACCCCAAACTTGGACCCGGAGCTTATAACTTATTTATATAAGTTGGGCAGCGACCCACGCAAGGGGCTTGAGCGCTCGCTAAAGCAGTGCCAGGATAAATGATTGGATACTCTTGGTCCTCTGGCCAAGATTATGGACATGGCAGAGGAGGCTCATATGAATGGTGAGCTAGTGGATATTGATTTGCTAAGAGGCTGGAGCCAAAGAGCAATGGTGTTTTCAGGAAATGCTAATGCAAGTTTGTTGGCAGAGAGAAGGAAATTGGTGTTGATGAAGATAAACCCTAAATCGGGTGAAATGGCAGAGAAAGAAACTGGTATAGATGCAAAAGGATTGTTATTTGGAGAAGGTATGGTGAAAGGCTTGGGAAAGCATGTTGCCACATATACAGCCTTGGATAAGGCGCAGAATAATAGGAGGAAGGTGTTTGGCAGGCTTTTTGGTAGGGCCGTCAGACGGGGGTCTTATGCCGGCCGCAAATTCCAAAGATCCCAGTACAATTTCTTGCACAGGGGTGTAGGAAGAGGATTTCAAGGCTCCTCTGGATTCTTCCCTCAGCGTGGTAGATTTGGAAGGTCAAGGAGTGGAGCTCGTGGAAGAGGCCAGTCAACGTAGGGTTCAAGAGGTAAGTACGGAGATTTCTTTTGGTTTTTCCCAAAGAAGAGTAGGAGGTCGTTTAAGGTTATTTCAGGAGGACTGGAGAAAGATCACAAGGGATCCTTGGGTTCTGAAGACAGTCCAAGGATTCGAGATAGAATTTATAAGTATTCCAGATCAAACTATAGAACCAAAAGAGTTGATTCTTTCTCAAGAAAAGATGGAGTTAGCAGACAAGGAGATAGAAGCAATGTTGCAAAAGGGTGCCATCTGTCTGGTAGAGGAGGAAATGAGAGGCTATGTGAGCACGTTGTATTTGGTAGAAAAAAAGGAAAAAGGGTGGAGACCAGTAATAAATTTGAGGGGATTGAACCAAAATTTAGTTTACAGGCATTTCAAGATGGAGGGAATCCATCTTTTAAGAGACATTTTACAGAAAGGAGATTGGATGGTAAAGTTGTATTTTACAATTCCAATGAAGGAGAGTCAGAGTTATTTGCAGTTCAGGTGGAGAGGCAAATTATACCAATTTGTTTGTCTTCCTTTCGGGCTTTCTTCGGCACTGTGGCGTTTTACGAAGGTAATGAGAGTTGTCATGGCATATTTAAGAGAGAGAGGTTACAGGTTGATTGTCTACCTGGACGACATTTTGATTATGTCTCAGGATGCAGAGGTGTTGAGGAGTCAGTTGCAGAGTACGATCAGTCTTTTGGAGAAGTTGGGTATTTTAATCAACAAGGAGAAGTCTGTGTTGATTGCGTCACCGAGTATGGAGTTTTTAGGTTTCAGAATAGATTCGAAAGAAGAGATCTTGAAGTTACCAGTGAAGAAGGTGAGTATGATAAAGAAGGAGGTTGTTCGTGTTTTACGAAAAGAAACTTTGTCTTTAAGGGACTTGGCAAGAGTTTTAGGTTTGTTTTCTTCTTCAATCCAAGCGATTTTTCCAGGTCCTTTGCAATATCGTGCCTTGCAGAGGGTGAAGGCGGAAGCCTTGAGAAGAGGTTTATGGTATGGGGACCAAGTGAAGTTGGATTTTAGTGCGAAGGAGGAATTAGGTTGGTGGGTAAACAATTTGGATGCTTGGAATGGAAGGGAGATTTTTGGTTGCGTTCCGGATTCTGTCTTAGAGACGGATGCTAGTGGCTCCGGTTGGGGAGCACGGTTGGGAGAGATGGAGACAGGCGGTGCTTGGTCAGATTTGGAGAGGAAGATGCACATAAATTGCTTGGAATTATCAGCAGGTTTATTCGCATTGAGGAGTTTCAAGAACAAAATTCAGGGGCGTACAGGGTTGTTAAAGATGGACAATGTTTCAGCAGTTTGTTACATAAACAGGTTGGGAGGTTGCAGGTCTAAGGATCTTTCGGATATTGCAAAAGAGTTTTGGAATTTTTGTCTGGAGCACAAGATTGCATTAAGAGCAGAGTATCTTCCAGGGAATTTGAATGTAGTGACAGATTGGAATTCAAGATATGTGAAAGACTAGTGATTAGATGCTAAATCGGGTTTATTTTGCAAAGATAGAAGAGAGGTTGGGTCCATTAGAGGTGGATTTGTTTGCGACAAGACAAATGTCAGAAGGTGAGGTATTACAGTTGGTTGCCAGATCCGGGAGCGGAAGCAGTGGATGGGTTTCAGCTGAGTTGGACAGTAGTGAGGGGGTATGCTTTCCCTCCTTTTGCAATGATTGAGGGTTCTTCTGAAGGTGAGGAAGGAGAGATGTCAGTTGGTCCTAGTGACTCCCTTTTGAGTTTCCCAGGCGTGGTTTCCAGGTGTGTTGGAATTAGCATGCGAGGTACCTCTGTTAATTGCGGCTTCGGAAGGTTTGCTGACCAATGAGTTGGGAGAGCAGCATCCTCTTGTCAGGCGTTCTGGCGCATTCAGAGGACTTTCACAGGGAGCTGCAGAGTTACTCGAGGAGTCTTGGGCCCCAGGTACTAGGAGAAGGTATAAGGGAGTTTGGAAGTTTTGGGCATGTTGGTACTTGGAAAGGAATTTGGATCCCGTGGAGGCGCCTGTGGTAGAAGTGGTTAATTTTTTGGTAGAGAATTTTGAGAAGGGTTTAAGTTATAGGACTATTAATTGTTATAGGTCTGCAATTTCAGCAGGTCATTCGGTGGTCGGTGGAAAGTCAGTAGGTAGTAATGTTTTAGTTTGTAGAGTTTTAAAAAGTATGCGGATTAGGAGACCACCTAGAGCTAGGTATGAGGTTTTATGGGATGTGAACTTAGTTTTAAAGCTTCTTATGGATTGGCCTTCAAACAAGTATTTGTCGAATAAGAATATTTCAGCAAAGTTAGCGACTTTGTTGTGTTTAATTTCATGTAAGAGAGTTTCGGATGTCAAGTGTCTAGAGGTAAGTAATAGAGTGTTCAGTCCTGATGGTGTTTTCTTTGAGATAAGAAAGAGAACTAAGACCATGACAAGTTTGATTTTTTTATCCTAGGTTTGAAGAGTGTAAGAAAGTTTGCGTGGTTGAGTGTTTAAAGGATTATGAGTGCAGGATGCAGGAGAAGAGAGGTCATGGTGTGCATCAGTTATTGATTTCCTTTGTCAAACCTTTTGGGGCGGTAAGTACGGCTACGATTTAAAGATGGGTGAAATTTGCTATTAAGGAAGCCGGAGTGGATGTGGAGAAGTTTAAAGCGCATCCGGTAAGAGGTGCAATGGCAAGTAAAGCTTGTTGGTCTGGTGTAAATTTGGAAAGGATTTTGAAGGCAGCTGATTGGTCTAACGTGGGAACTTTTGCAAGTCACTACTTTAGACCAATCGAGCATATGTCGGATGTTGTGTTGAAGGGCTTTCAATATGCATAATTGTTTTTTGTGAAATATTTTTATTAAAGCAAAGAACAAGCTTCAGATGCGAGCAAATAACATATATTTGCAATTCCTGCCGATGGCATGACAATTACCAGGCATAATAACGCGTAGTACACACTTGTATGATATGCAGTTCCACACACTCCTCAGTGGAATACGTCATTGAGCACTCCCAGGATAACCTTACTCTCACGCCCCGCGAGTCCCATCACAGACCTCTGTACACTGTCCAAGGCCCCCAAATTTTCTTCCACTTGCGCGGGCAACCACAACTTTGATAGACCACTTGCTCCGCATTGTGGCACCAGTCCATGTCGCAAAGCCATGCAGCTACTGTCGGGGGATCTGTCGCCCCCCATGCCCGTTCAATGTTCCTCTTAGTGACCCCCCCCTGCCAGGGCGAGCCACAGCTTAGCCCACTGTGGCCATGTGATCTCTCCTGTGACGCCGAGGATATGCCATCTCGGCTCTAGCGGAACCTGCTCACCCACTACGGCCTCCATTACTCGGGTGACGCCCCTCCAATACTTCTGAATCCTGGGGCAGGACCATAAAATATGGAAGAAGGACCCCCTCTCACCACATCCCTTGGCACACAACTCGGAGCCCCCACCCTTAATATGAGCTTGCACCATTCTGGAGGCATACGACCTATGAAGGATGCGAAGTTGAACCAGTCGAAAGCGCGCTCTAATGGCTAATCCCCTGGGGCACTGGAGGGCCTCCGCCCAATCATCATCCGCCAAAAGACCCACATCTGTTTCCCAGGCCTCCCGCAAGGAACCCAGGCAGTCAGGGGTGTTGTTGACCAGTTTCTTGTAAGTCAGTGACACCGCTTTTTCAATCATAGGATCCAAAAGGAGCCTATCCTCCAGTGGGGAATATTCTGGAAGCACTGTCCCCTCTTTCAAGTGGCGATGGAGTGCCGAACGCAACTGTCGGTATCTCAGCAATTCACCCACCCCCATCTGAAAGCCCTCCCGCAGGCTATCGAACGTCACCATCTTACAACCTTTCCAGACATCACCTAGCACATCGATACCTATCAGGTTCCACTTCCAGAAACCCTGCAGACTTTGTACTTCTTTCAAGATGTCCCCCACCCAGAGCGGGGTCTGTCCAGTGAGTTTCCATTCCCACCCAGTCATTTTAGTTGCTTTGTGCCAAATGTCGATGACCGTCTTTGTGTGTGGTGGTAAATGTGCGGAGTCCCTCCCCCTGCGGTACAGTTCCCCCAGGTGAGTGCGCTCGCCCAGGGCTAGTCTGTCCACTCTACAGGCTGGTTCCTCAAGTGGAGAAAAAACCCAGCCGTTGACGTTGATAAGGTGAGCGGCCCAGTAGTATTTCCTAATATCCGGGACTGGCCCCCCTTCGTACACCCCATTCTGCAGCTTCCTGAGCGCAATCCTGGGGCTGCCCCCCCATAGCAACTTGCGTACCTCGGACTATCGTTCGAAAGAATGAATCCTGGATGCGATACGGAGTGTTCTGGACGGCGTACAGTAAGCGTGGGAGAGCCATCATCTTGACGAGGACTGCCCTTCCCATAAGGGAGAACGGGAGCCCCCTCCAGTGCAACGCATCATCCCGTAGTCTGGTGAGCTGCGCAGGTTCAATTGGGTAAACTCCGCCTCAGTCTTGGTAATCCAAATACCCAAGTACTTAAACTTGTCTTGCAGCACCATCTCCGAGCATGCCGACGTCAGAATCGGAGGGTCTCTCGCCAAAGAAAAAAACCAATGACTTGTCCCAGTTAATACGATAGCCAGAGTAGGAACCAAAGGACCGTATGATATGTATGAGCCTGTGAAACTTGTCGGGCCGGTGCGCGTAGAGAAGGATATTGTCTGCATACAATGATATACGCTCCTCCCAGCCCCCCCTAGATCGATGCCTCTCACTACCGAGTCTCCTCTAATCCACGCCGCAAGTGGTTCTAGCACCAACGCAAATAGCATTGGGGACAAAGGACACCCCTGGCGCGTCCCCCTGTGCAGCGCAAAGGCTCTGGAGACAACCCAGTTAACCCGTACTGAGCCATTGGAGAAGTGTATAACAACCGGACTCACTTTTGCAGCTGCGGGCCAATGCCCACCTTCTCCAGTACGGCAAAAAGGTATGACCATTCGATGCTGTCAAACGCCATCCTTGCGTCTAAGGAAAGGAGAGCGGCTGGGACATCTGGGTACCATTGCGTCATGTGCATGACTCCGTACAAGCGTCTATGGGGCATAAAGCCAGATTGATCCGGGTGGATCAGAGATTGCATGACCGGACCCAACCGGTTTGCGATAATCTTGGCTAGAACCTTAGCTTCGAAATTTAAGAGGGAGATCGGTCTATAGGAGCTGCAAAGGTCATGCGGTTTGCCCTTCTTAAGGATCACTACTATAGTTGCCATTCTCGTGTCTTCTGGAAGTAGTCCCACTTCTAACGCTTCCCTAAACATGTCAAGTAGGTAAGGGGCTAGCTTGCTTGCCACACATTTAAACGGCTCAGTGGGGAGCCCATTCGGGCCCGCCGCTTTCCCGGACTGCAAGTCTCATGGCGTTCTCGACTTCTTCCAGATGGAAGTCAGAGTCTAGCGCTTCCCTGTCATCCAAACCAAGAGACGGCAGTGAGATGTCACGCAGGAAGTCAGTGCAGTCCCACTCCCCCCATGTGGATTGAGACTGGTAAATGTTTTCGTAATACTTGGCGAAAATTTCTGTCAGTGCCGTCCCAGTCCCACCCTGTGTCCCCTCTATGGATCGAATCTCAGAAACCCAATCAATATGCATAATGTTAGCCTCCAGTCTTGTAATGAAAAGGCGCTTCTCAGATTAACATGACAAGAGAATCAGGATTTCATTAAAGACACAGAGGCTAACATTATCCCGCCCACCACTTCCTAGGAGTTCTTTGGTTGTTTGTAATGGATTAAGAAAAAAAGAAAAAACAAATGTTTTGTGGTTTTTCAGTTTAGGATTAAGTTTATGAAGTTTAAGTGAAGTTTTGCACAGTTTGGGTTTAAAGGTTGTGAGTTTTTTAGTTTGTTGTTCTTGGTTTACAGATGCACAAGTGTAACGTCAGGAATCATGGATAAGTGAGATGGAGAAGGTGTGTTATCTGCACAGTTTCGCATTTAAAGAGGCAGAACGTTCCATGCTAGAGACTTTTGTTGGTTCTTTATTGTTCCAATTCTGGATTGTTGTTGTATTAGTGTTCTTTAAAGGGGCTGCTGAGGAGTGGCATAATAAAGGAGATTATGCATAATGTTAGCCTCCGTGTCTTTAATGAAATCCTGATTCTCTTGTCATGTTAATCTGAGAATCGCCATTCCCGACTGTAGTCATCATGGGTCGACACCTCATCTAAGAATCCTGCATAAACTTGGGGGATTCCATCCTGCCAGTGAGTAAACTGCTGCAAGTTAGACTCTTTCACTAAATAGGAGCGCAGTCCCATGCACCAGGATCTTTGCCAGGAGAACGCCACTAATGAGGAGATTTGACCCTACAGTTAATGCAGGCCTCAGTGTCACATCATGGGCGCTCACAGGCACTATCACAGAATAACATGCAGTTCTGGACCTTGGTCCCTCGAGGTGTCAGAATATTCAGTTTGCTACGTTATCCTTTTTTTAATTCTCTATTAATCCATATGATTTCTACTTATATCAAAATAAACTAAGGGAACTTTAATCCTCCTGTGTTACGTTTCTGATGATGCAATAGCCTTCTCCCCATTTTGTTCTTATACCCTCTATAGCACGCTAAATCGACAATTCATGGAATTAGCACTTTACAAAATGAAGTCCACAGGAGAAACAAACTTTAAATTAATTAACTGGAAAATGACACTTGAGTGCCGTTTGGGATTTTTTTTTATCCAAAACCATATCCAAGATGAAGTTGCTAAGAATCTAGAATAGCAAGGAACCTTTACCACTTCTGAGGAGTGCAGTTGAATCCGCGACTTGGGGCAGAAGTGGTAAATAACCGTTCCTCCCTCAAGGGCTCTCCCGTTGCCACAGACAATGCCAGAAACCCTTAGTGCCATTATAGGTAACACTCCCCACCCACTGTCAGAGCATGCATGATGACATAAATAAATACACAACACAACTTTTGTTTGGGAAAAATATTGCTGCAGGTTTATTCCATACAAAAGTATGCAATATGGTGGGTTATCTTATGGGCGATCCAAGGGCAGGCAGCTGTAACCAACCTATGCTGCCCTGCCCGCCTGATGAGCCAAGCACTGTGGAGAACCCAATCAGTGCTACACCTTATGGGGTGATCCTCTTTCCGGATCACGTGACACATTGGTCCCTTATTACTCACGCCCCTTTCAGGGCGGAGCGTAGCAAGACAAGCCCCCGGTTGTTCAGGCCCACAACCGCCCGAAGGACTAACGGGGCGTCGACGTAATTCTTCCAGGAACCTCCCATGAGGCTCCTGGGATTTGGCTCTGGCACCCCTATTGTGCTCCTGCAGAGGTACCCTTCTGTACCCATCTGATTCCAGATCGCCCTGCAACTCCTCCTGCAACGACAAAAGAAAACATTACAACGTTCTATGTACTTTGCCTACCAGCCCCACGCCGGGTAAGCGGTAGGGTGGGAGACGGTGTGTCCGGCGCAAAGAGGACGCCAGAAAGGCGGGGGGAGGTACAAGTACCCTCCCCCTACCTCTGTGCGCCGGAAGTGACGCACCTAGCGCGCCAAGGCAAGGGGGGACTCCTCCCCGAGTCCCACCACTAGAGGGGTGGTGTACGTGCCTAATTGGCACTAAGAGGGCCACCCTTTTAGGGTGGCCCCCTGCGTGGGCCGCGGGCAGCCGCATAGTGCCATTATAGGCAACACTCCCCACCCACAGTCAGAGCATGCATGATGACATAAATAAATACACAACACAACTTTTGTTTGGGAAAAATATTGCTGCAGGTTTATTCCATACAAAAGTATGCAATATGGTGGGTTATCTTATGGGCGATCCAAAGGCAGGCAGCTGTAACCAACCTATGCTGCCCTGCCCGCCTGATGAGCCAAGCACTGTGGAGAACCCAATCAGTGCTACACCTTATGGGGTGATCCTCTTTCCGGATCACGTGACACATTGGTCCCTTATTACTCACGCCCCTTTCATGGCGGAGCGTAGCAAGACAAGCCCCCGGTTGTTCAGGCCCACAACCGCCCGAAGGACTAACGGGGCGTCGACGTAATTCTTCCAGGAACCTCCCATGAGGCTCCTGGGATTTGGCTCTGGCACCCCTATTGTGCTCCTGCAGAGGTACCCTTCTGTACCCATCTGATTCCAGATCGCCCTGCAACTCCTCCTGCAACGACAAAAGAAAACATTACAACGTTCTATGTACTTTGCCTACCAGCCCCACGCCGGGTAAGCGGTAGGGTGGGAGACGGTGTGTCCGGCGCAAAGAGGATGCCAGAAAGGCGGGGGGAGGTACAAGTACCCTCCCCCTACCTCTGTGCGCCGGAAGTGACGCACCTAGCGCGCCAAGGCAAGGGAGGACTCCTCCCCGAGTCCCACCACTAGAGGGGTGGTGTACGTGCCTAATTGGCACTAAGAGGGCCACCCTTTTAGGGTGGCCCCCTGCGTGGGCCGCGGGCAGCCGCATAGTGCCATTATAGGCAACACTCCCCACCCACAGTTAGAGCATGCATGATGACATAAATAAATACACAACACAACTTTTGTTTGGGAAAAATATTGCTGCAGGTTTATTCCATACAAAAGTATGCAATATGGTGGGTTATCTTACGGGCGATCCAAGGGCAGGCAGCTGTAACCAACCTATGCTGCCTTGCCCACCTGATGAGCCAAGCACTGTGGAGAACCCAATCAGTGCTACACCTTATGGGGTGATCCTCTTTCCGGATCACGTGACACATTGGTCCCTTATTACTCACGCCCCTTTCAGGGCGGAGCGTAGCAAGGCAAGCCCCCAGTTGTTCAGGCCCACAACCGCCCGAAGGACTAACGGGGCGCCGACGTAATTCTTCCAGGAACCTCCCATGAGGCTCCTGGGATTTGGCTCTGGCACCCCTATTGTGCTCCTGCAGAGGTACCCTTCTGTACCCATCTGCTTCCAGATCGCCCTGCAACTCCGCCACATCTCTGGAGGCGGCCCCCGTCGCCTAAAGAGCCCCCCCACCAATACAGATAATTTCTCACCTGCAACCTGCTATTTCCCGGGTCTCCTTCATTTCCAGTAGGAACAGGTCTATTCCCACCTGTGACAAGTGCACCCCCAACTTTCCACAATCACCTTTGGTGTTCGTCTGGATTAGCCCATGCCTGATGAAGCAAAGCCCCATGGCTCTGCGAACTTGCGCATGGCGCTGTTCATCCTTCTCCGGGACTGTTCGACTGCCTCACATGACCTGTAGGAATGTGATGGCCACCCAGGAGGGAGTTCTACTCTTAGCCATAGCTATGTTACCCTTCAAGCTAATGTAGGCTCCAACCTCCTGCAACCTGTGGTTGCTATCCCTCTAGCACTTTTGTGCCCAACACCTGTTTCCCTCATTTATGGAACAGCAGCACACTTGTTTAGATGACCGCTTCCACAACCAGCCTGTCTACTTTGGCTATGAGGGCGGGGAATTTTATGCATAACTGAAGCAACCCGTAACTTGCCCAGGGAGCAGCGTGCACATACTTCGTTGAAGTTGACCGGACATTTGTACTGGCATTTTTGATTGCTCAACCATGGCGACCAAGAATGCTCGTATTGCGCACTTTAGTGCAGCCACAGCACCCTGGGCGGAGTGACAACTTCCTCCGTCTACCAGGCTTGCTTAACTAACGTTCGATCACGTGTCCCTTGGAGCTCAATCCAGCTATAGACCTAGTTCACTTTGTTATCCCTGGAATGATTGCTCTCCCTTAAATCAAAGCCGCATTCGGCTTACCTTTTGGGTCACCTTAAAATTCAGGGTGGGACATACATACCCCACATGGCCAGGGAGACGTGCGTATATTAACAATGATACTGTTAGAATCTAATATTCCCAGTTGCAAGTATTGCCACAGCCCCCTTTTGCGAGCACCGGGGACCACACTGCCTCACCACACGTTACCTCCTACCTCATGCAACTCCATTATGCTCTTGTGGTCCCTGAAAAGCATCTGGCAGGCTACTGATGAACTAGGAGTAAGTGACAATAAGAAAGTGTGTCCTCTTGTACTTGCCATGAATCCCTCATTTCTTACAGAAATTACACCTGGTCGGTGGGAGAGGGAGGTCTAACCTTAACCACGGCTATATTACCCTTCAGGCTAATGTAGGCTCCAACCTTCTGCAGCCTGTAGTTGGTCCATCTAGCACTGTATGTGCCTGAACACCTGTGTCCCCAATCTATGGGACAGCAGCCCACTTGTTAGGTGACAGCCCCCACAACCCGCCTGTCTACTTTGGCTATCAGGGCGAGAAGTTTTATGCTTAACTGAAGCAACCCGTAACCTGCCCATGGAGCAGAGTGCACATATTTTGTTGCGGTTGACTCGACATTTGCACAGCCCTTTTTGATTGCTAAATCATGGCCGCACAGGAATGTTCATAACTAGAAGTACGTGACAATGAGCAAGTGTGTCCTCATGCACTTACCATGTATCCCTTATGGGAATTTCGCCTGCTCAGTTCCCTCTGTGGTGAAACCCCCTAGGCTTTCCAGGTTTGTGATTCTGTCTGATTTAATCCAGTGTGCACTGTCTGCAATATAGTGCTTAACATTCAGGATTGACTAAGCCCTTGTTTACCCCCATACTAGATTATTCCCAAATTTGGGAGTTCACACTGCCCACCCTGTTCAGCCCCAGCAGTGAAAAATTACCTGCTCCGTAAAATTTTAATTTTCTTGAATACTGGACGTGCCAAATGTTCTTTTTTACATCGTAGCCTTTTGTGCTTGACACCTTGTTTCCCCAATTATTGGGACAGCAGCACACTATGTTGGCCAGCAGCGTCCCCACCCAGCCTGGCTAATATAGCTATCCGGGCAGGGCATTTGAGCTTAACTGAAGCAACATGTCACCTACCCTCGGTTCTGGAGTGCACTTACTTCGCCCCGTTGACCAGACAATTGCACAGACCTCTTTGATTACTAAACCCTGGTGAACACCTTAATGGTGTCAAATCTGGTTTGAAAGAATATGTATTGTGCCCACTATTGGAGACACCTCACCCTTTCGTGGAGTGACAACTTGCGCAGCTCACCAGGCTTGCTTAACTGCTGTCCGATCACAGATGCACAGTACCTGCTATCCAGCTGTGACCTTAGATGCTTAAACCAGCAAGAGTGTCGGAATCCAAGATTCCCAGTTTCATGTTTAGCTGCAGCCCACCTTCAGTGGATCCGCTGGGACCCCTCTGCATCCATGCAAATGACCTTGTTACTTAATACCGCCTCTTAATGCCCTTGCCTGTCACTCGACACCTGGCAACAAAATGCCCAGCAGCTTGGTGAAGAGGATTTTTGAGCCCAACGTACCCCAGTCTGTGTTTCCAGCATTTATCCTTTATAGGGGCTCCAGTTTGTGTGAAGTGTGTGTCACTGTCCTGGCAAGGCATACCCAATAGCCTGTCCCACCTTGGTGACTATCCCGCCATGGAATATGTGACAGTAGGCCAGGGAGTCCTTGTGTACTTGCGATTTATCCCTCCTTTCATACAGGAATTTAGCCTTTACAGTTTAATCTGTGGTATTCGCCCCCAGGCTTCTCAGGCTGCGTACTGCTGGCCCTGTGCGCAGCTGCTGACGTTAATGAGGGAATCTCCCGGTTGCAACTTGCAATAAAACACCGCCCGCCTTAATGTGCAACGTTGTAAGTGATTAAGTGCCTAACTTATATCTCTTCCCCTTGAAAAGATACCACAAACCGCATTGGTCATGAGAACCCTAAGAAGCACACAATTTTCACCTGGGCGTACCTCTAAATGAGAATGGCTCTACACAGCCGTAAGGCCAGAGACACCCATATATTAAACCTATTTACTGTTTTTTGCCACTTGGCACCCTTCTGGTTGGTGATGCGGAACCTCCTACCCAGCATAAGCTGACAGTCTAGCGTTGCCGTCACACCACCCGTGTCCCTTGACTCACCCTCCATCCTCCTGTGCAATAGTCAAGTGTAACGTCAGGAATCATGGATAAGTGAGATGGAGAAGGTGTGTTATCTGCACAGTTTTGCATTTAAAGAGGCAGAACGTTCCATGCTAGAGACTTTTGTTGGTTCTTTATTGTTCCAATTCTGGATTGTTGTTGTATTAGTGTTCTTTAAAGGGGCTGCTGAGGAGTGGCATAATAAAGGAGATTATGCATAATGTTAGCCTCCGTGTCTTTAATGAAATCCTGATTCTCTTGTGATGTTAATCTGAGAATCGCCATTCCCGACTGTAGTCATCATGGGTCGACACCTCATCTAAGAATCCTGCATAAACTTGGGGATTCCATCCTGCCAGTGAGTAAACTGCTGCAAGTTAGACTCTTTCACTAAATAGGAGCGCAGTCCCATGCACCAGGATCTTTGCCAGGAGAACGCCACTAATGAGGAGATTTGACCCTACAGTTAATGCAGGCCTCAGTGTCACATCATGGGCGCTCACAGGCACTATCACTAGAATAACATGCAGTTCTGGACCTTGGTCCCTCGAGGTGTCAGATATTCAGTTTGCTACGTTATCCTTTTTTTAATTCTCTATTAATCCATATGATTTCTACTTATATCAAAATAAACTAAGGGAACTTTAATCCTCCTGGGTTGCATTTCTGATGATGCAATAGCCTTCTCCCCATTTTGTTCTTATACCCTCTATAGCACGCTAAATCGACAATTCATGGAATTAGCACTTTACAAAATGAAGTCCACAGGAGAAACAAACTTTAAATTAATTAACTGGAAAATGACACTTGAGTGCCGTTTGGGATTTTTTTTATCCAAAACCATATCCAAGATGAAGTTGCTAAGAATCTAGAATAGCAAGGAACCTTTACCACTTCTGAGGAGTGCAGTTGAATCCGCGACTTGGGGCAGAAGTGGTAAATAACCGTTCCTCCCTCAAGGGCTCTCCCGTTGCCACAGACAATGCCAGAAACCCTTAGTGCCATTATAGGTAACACTCCCCACCCACTGTCAGAGCATGCATGATGACATAAATAAATACACAACACAACTTTTGTTTGGGAAAAATATTGCTGCAGGTTTATTCCATACAAAAGTATGCAATATGGTGGGTTATCTTATGGGCGATCCAAGGGCAGGCAGCTGTAACCAACCTATGCTGCCCTGCCCGCCTGATGAGCCAAGCACTGTGGAGAACCCAATCAGTGCTACACCTTATGGGGTGATCCTCTTTCCGGATCACGTGACACATTGGTCCCTTATTACTCACGCCCCTTTCAGGGCGGAGCGTAGCAAGACAAGCCCCGGTTGTTCAGGCCCACAACCGCCCGAAGGACTAACGGGGCGTCGACGTAATTCTTCCAGGAACCTCCAATGAGGCTCCTGGGATTTGGCTCTGGCACCCCTATTGTGCTCCTGCAGAGGTACCCTTCTGTACCCATCTGCTTCCAGATCGCCCTGCAACTCCTCCTGCAACGACAAAAGAAAACATTACAACGTTCTATGTACTTTGCCTGCCAGCCCCACGCCGGGTAAGCGGTAGGGTGGGAGACGGTGTGTCCGGCGCAAAGAGGACGCCAGAAAGGCGGGGGGAGGTACAAGTACCCTCCCCCTACCTCTGTGCGCCGGAAGTGACGCTACTAGCGCGCCAAGGCAAGGGGGGACTCCTCCCCGAGTCCCACCACTAGAGGGGTGGTGTACGTGCCTAATTGGCACTAAGAGGGCCACCCTTTTAGGGTGGCGCCCTGCGTGGGCCGCGGACAGCCGCATAGTGCCATTATAGGCAACACTCCCCACCCCCAGTCAGAGCATGCATGATGACATAAATAAATACACAACACAACTTTTGTTTGGGAAAAATATTGCTGCAGGTTTATTCCATACAAAAGTATGCAATATGGTGGGTTATCTTACGGGCGATCCAAGGGCAGGCAGCTGTAACCAACCTATGCTGCCTTGCCCGCCTGATGAGCCAAGCACTGTGGAGAACCCAATCAGTGCTACACCTTATGGGGTGATACTCTTTCCGGATCACGTGACACATTGGTCCCTTATTACTCACGCCCCTTTCAGGGCGGAGCGTAGCAAGGCAAGCCCCCGGTTGTTCAGGCCCACAACCGCCCGAAGGACTAACGGGGCGCCGACGTAATTCTTCCAGGAACCTCCCATGAGGCTCCTGGGATTTGGCTCTGGCACCCCTATTGTGCTCCTGCAGAGGTACCCTTCTGTACCCATCTGCTTCCAGATCGCCCTGCAACTCCGCCACAGCTCTGGAGGCGGCCCCTGTCGCCTAAAGAGCCCCCCACCAATACAGATAATTTCTCACCTGCAACCTGCTATTTCCTGGGCCTCCTTCATTTCCAGTAGGAACAGGTCTATTCCCACCTGTGACAAGTGCACCCCCAACTTTCCACAATCACCTTTGGTGTTCGTCTGGATTAGCCCATGCCTGATGAAGCAAAGCCCCATGGCTCTGCGAACTTGCGCATGGCGCTGTTCATCCTTCTCCGGGACTGTTCGACTGCCTCACATGACCTGTAGGAATGTGATGGCCACCCAGGAGGGAGTTCTACTCTTAGCCATAGCTATGTTACCCTTCAAGCTAATGTAGGCTCCAACCTCCTGCAACCTGTGGTTGCTATCCCTCTAGCACTTTTGTGCCCAACACCCGTTTCCCTCATTTATGGAACAGCAGCACACTTGTTTAGATGACCGCTTCCACAACCAGCCTGTCTACTTTGGCTATGAGGGCGGGGAATTTTATGCATAACTGAAGCAACCCCTAACTTGCCCAGGGAGCAGCGTGCACATACTTCGTTGAAGTTGACCGGACATTTGTACTGGCATTTTCAATTGCTCAACCATGGCGACCAAGAATGCTCGTATTGCGCACTTTAGTGCAGCCACAGCACCCTGGGCGGAGTGACAACTTCCTCCGTCTACCAGGCTTGCTTAACTAACGTTCGATCACGTGTCCCTTGGAGCTCAATCCAGCTATAGACCTAGTTCACTTTGTTATCCCTGGAATGATTGCCCTCCCTTAAATCAAAGCCGCATTCGGCTTACCTTTTGGTCACCTTAAAATTCAGGGTGGGACATACATGCCCCGCATGGCCAGGGAGACGTGCGTATATTAACAATGATACTGTTAGAATCTAATATTCCCAGTTGCAAGTATTGCCACAGCCCCCTTTTTCGAGCAGCGGGGACCACACTGCCTCACCGCACGTTACCTCCTACCTCATGCAACTCCATTATGCTCTTGTGGTCCCTGAAAAGCATCTGGCAGGCTACTGATGAACTAGGAGTAAGTGACAATAAGAAAGTGTGTCCTCTTGTACTTGCCATGAATCCCTCATTTCTTACAGAAATTACACCTGGTCGGTGGGAGAGGGAGGTCTAACCTTAACCACGGCTATATTACCCTTCAGGCTAATGTAGGCTCCAACCTTCTGCAGCCTGTAGTTGGTCCTTCTAGCACTGTATGTGCCTGAACACCTGTGTCCCCAATCTATGGGACAGCAGCCCACTTGTTAGGTGACAGCCCCCACAACCCGCCTGTCTACTTTGGCTATCAGGGCGAGAAGTTTTATGCTTAACTGAAGCAACCCGTAACCTGCCCATGGAGCAGAGTGCACATATTTTGTTACGGTTGACTCGACATTTGCACAGCCCTTTTTGATTGCTAAATCATGGCCGCACAGGAATGTTCATAACTAGAAGTATGTGACAATGAGCAAGTGTGTCCTCATGCACTTACCATGTATCCCTTATACCTTATGGGAATTTCGCCTGCTCAGTTCCTCTGTGGTGAAACCCCTAGGCTTTCCAGGTTTGTGATTGTCTGATTTAATCCAGTGTGCACTGTCTGCAATATAGTGCTTAACATTCAGGATTGACTAAGCCCTTGTTTACCCCCATACTAGATTATTCCCAAATTTGGGGGTTCACACTGCCCACCCTGTGCAGCCCCAGCAGTGAAAAATTACCTGCTCCGTTAAATTTTAATTTTCTTGAATACTGGACGTGCCAAATGTTCTTTTTTACATCGTAGCCTTTTGTGCTTGACACCTTGTTTCCCCAATTATTGGGACAGCAGCACACTATGTTGGCCGGCAGCGTCCCTACCCAGCCTGGCTAATATAACTATCCGGGCAGGGCATTTGAGCTTAACTGAAGCAACATGTCACCTACTCTCGGTTCTGGAGTGCACTTACTTCGCCCCGTTGACCAGACAATTGCACAGACCTCTTTGATTACTAAACCCTGGTGAACACCTTAATGGTGTCAAATCTGGTTTGAAAGAATATGTATTGTGCCCACTATTGGAGACACCTCACCCTTTCGTGGAGTGACAACTTGCGCAGCTCACCAGGCTTGCTTAACTGCTGCCCGATCACAGATGCACAGTACCTGCTATCCAGCTGTGACCTTAGATGCTTAAACCAGCAAGAGTGTCGGAATCCAAGATTCCCAGTTTCATGTTTAGCTGCAGCCCACCTTCAGTGGATCCGTTGGGACCCCTCTGCATCCATGCAAATGACCTTGTTACTTAATACCGCCCCTCAATGTCCTTGCCTGTCACTCAACGACACCTGGCAACAAAATGCCCAGCAGCTTGGTGAAGAGGATTTTTGAGCCCAACGTACCCCAGTCTGTGTTTCCAGCATTTATCCTTTATAGGGGCTCCAGTTTGTGTGAAGTGTGTGTCACTGTCCTGGCAAGGCATACCCAATAGCCTGTCCCACCTTGGTGACTATCCCGCCATGGAATATGTGACAGTAGGCCAGGGAGTCCTTGTGTACTTGCGATTTATCCCTCCTTTCATACAGGAATTTTGCCTTTACAGTTTAATCTGTGGTATTCGCCCCCAGGCTTCTCAGGCTGCGTACTGCTGGCCCTGTGCGCAGCTGCTGACGTTAATGAGGGAATCTCCCGGTTGCAACTTGCAATAAAACACCGCCCGCCTTAATGTGCAACGTTGTAAGTGATTAAGTGCCTAACTTATATCTCTTCCCCTTGAAAAGATACCACAAACCGCATTGGTCATGAGAACCTTAAGAAGCACACAATTTTCACCTGGGCGTACCTCTAAATGAGAATGGCTCTACACAGCCGTAAGGCCAGAGACACCCATATATTAAACCTATTTACTGTTTTTTGCCACTTGGCACCCTTCTGGTTGGTGATGCGGAACCTCCTACCCAGCATAAGCTGACAGTCTTGCGTTGCCGCCACACCACCCGTGTCCCTTGACTCACCCTCCATCCTCCTGTGCAATAGTCAAGTGTAACGTCAGGAATCATGGATAAGTGAGATGGAGAAGGTGTGTTATCTGCACAGTTTCGCATTTAAAGAGGCAGAACGTTCCATGCTAGAGACTTTTGTTGGTTCTTTATTGTTCCAATTCTGGATTGTTGTTGTATTAGTGTTCTTTAAAGGGGCTGCTGAGGAGTGGCATAATAAAGGAGATTATGCATAATGTTAGCCTCCGTGTCTTTAATGAAATCCTGATTCTCTTGTCATGTTAATCTGAGAATCGCCATTCCCGACTGTAGTCATCATGGGTCGACACCTCATCTAAGAATCCTGCATAAACTTGGGGGATTCCATCCTGCCAGTGAGTAAACTGCTGCAAGTTAGACTCTTTCACTAAATAGGAGCGCAGTCCCATGCACCAGGATCTTTGCCAGGAGAACGCCACTAATGAGGAGATTTGACCCTACAGTTAATGCAGGCCTCAGTGTCACATCATGGCGCTCACAGGCACTATCACTAGAATAACATGCAGTTCTGGACCTTGGTCCCTCGAGGTGTCAGATATTCAGTTTGCTACGTTATCCTTTTTTTAATTCTCTATTAATCCATATGATTTCTACTTATATCAAAATAAACTAAGGGAACTTTAATCCTCCTGGGTTGCATTTCTGATGATGCAATAGCCTTCTCCCCATTTTGTTCTTATACCCTCTATAGCACGCTAAATCGACAATTCATGGAATTAGCACTTTACAAAATGAAGTCCACAGGAGAAACAAACTTTAAATTAATTAACTGGAAAATGACACTTGAGTGCCGTTTGGGATTTTTTTATCCAAAACCATATCCAAGATGAAGTTGCTAAGAATCTAGAATAGCAAGGAACCTTTACCACTTCTGAGGAGTGCAGTTGAATCCGCGACTTGGGGCAGAAGTGGTAAATAACCGTTCCTCCCTCAAGGGCTCTCCCGTTGCCACAGACAATGCCAGAAACCCTTAGTGCCATTATAGGTAACACTCCCCACCCACTGTCAGAGCATGCATGATGACATAAATAAATACACAACACAACTTTTGTTTGGGAAAAATATTGCTGCAGGTTTATTCCATACAAAAGTATGCAATATGGTGGGTTATCTTATGGGCGATCCAAGGGCAGGCAGCTGTAACCAACCTATGCTGCCCTGCCCGCCTGATGAGCCAAGCACTGTGGAGAACCCAATCAGTGCTACACCTTATGGGGTGATCCTCTTTCCGGATCACGTGACACATTGGTCCCTTATTACTCACGCCCCTTTCAGGGCGGAGCGTAGCAAGACAAGCCCCGGTTGTTCAGGCCCACAACCGCCCGAAGGACTAACGGGGCGTCGACGTAATTCTTCCAGGAACCTCCAATGAGGCTCCTGGGATTTGGCTCTGGCACCCCTATTGTGCTCCTGCAGAGGTACCCTTCTGTACCCATCTGCTTCCAGATCGCCCTGCAACTCCTCCTGCAACGACAAAAGAAAACATTACAACGTTCTATGTACTTTGCCTGCCAGCCCCACGCCGGGTAAGTGGTAGGGTGGGAGACGGTGTGTCCGGCGCAAAGAGGACGCCAGAAAGGCGGGGGGAGGTACAAGTACCCTTCCCCTACCTCTGTGCGCCGGAAGTGACGCTACTAGCGCGCCAAGGCAAGGGGGGACTCCTCCCCGAGTCCCACCACTAGAGGGGTGGTGTACGTGCCTAATTGGCACTAAGAGGGCCACCCTTTTAGGGTGGCCCCCTGCGTGGGCCGCGGGCAGCCGCATAGTGCCATTATAGGCAACACTCCCCACCCCCAGTCAGAGCATGCATGATGACATAAATAAATACACAACACAACTTTTGTTTGGGAAAAATATTGCTGCAGGTTTATTCCATACAAAAGTATGCAATATGGTGGGTTATCTTACGGGCGATCCAAGGGCAGGCAGCTGTAACCAACCTAAGCTGCCTTGCCCGCCTGATGAGCCAAGCACTGTGGAGAACCCAATCAGTGCTACACCTTATGGGGTGATACTCTTTCCGGATCACGTGACACATTGGTCCCTTATTACTCACGCCCCTTTCAGGGCGGAGCGTAGCAAGGCAAGCCCCCGGTTGTTCAGGCCCACAACCGCCCGAAGGACTAACGGGGCGCCGACGTAATTCTTCCAGGAACCTCCCATGAGGCTCCTGGGATTTGGCTCTGGCACCCCTATTGTGCTCCTGCAGAGGTACCCTTCTGTACCCATCTGCTTCCAGATCGCCCTGCAACTCTGCCACAGCTCTGGAGGCGGCCCCCGTCGCCTAAAGAGCCCCCCACCAATACAGATAATTTCTCACCTGCAACCTGCTATTTCCTGGGCCTCCTTCATTTCCAGTAGGAACAGGTCTATTCCCACCTGTGACAAGTGCACCCCCAACTTTCCACAATCACCTTTGGTGTTCATCTGGATTAGCCCATGCCTGATGAAGCAAAGCCCCATGGCTCTGCGAACTTGCGCATGGCGCTGTTCATCCTTCTCCGGGACTGTTCGACTGCCTCACATGACCTGTAGGAATGTGATGGCCACCCAGGAGGGAGTTCTACTCTTAGCCATAGCTATGTTACCCTTCAAGCTAATGTAGGCTCCAACCTCCTGCAACCTGTGGTTGCTATCCCTCTAGCACTTTTGTGCCCAACACCCGTTTCCCTCATTTATGGAACAGCAGCACACTTGTTTAGATGACCGCTTCCACAACCAGCCTGTCTACTTTGGCTATGAGGGCGGGGAATTTTATGCATAACTGAAGCAACCCCTAACTTGCCCAGGGAGCAGCGTGCACATACTTCGTTGAAGTTGACCGGACATTTGTACTGGCATTTTCAATTGCTCAACCATGGCGACCAAGAATGCTCGTATTGCGCACTTTAGTGCAGCCACAGCATCCTGGGCGGAGTGACAACTTCCTCCGTCTACCAGGCTTGCTTAACTAACGTTCGATCACGTGTCCCTTGGAGCTCAATCCAGCTATAGACCTAGTTCACTTTGTTATCCCTGGAATGATTGCCCTCCCTTAAATCAAAGCCGCATTCGGCTTACCTTTTGGTCACCTTAAAATTCAGGGTGGGACATACATGCCCCGCATGGCCAGGGAGACGTGCGTATATTAACAATGATACTGTTAGAATCTAATATTCCCAGTTGCAAGTATTGCCACAGCCCCCTTTTGCTAGCAGCGGGGACCACACTGCCTCACCGCACGTTACCTCCTACCTCATGCAACTCCATTATGCTCTTGTGGTCCCTGAAAAGCATCTGGCAGGCTACTGATGAACTAGGAGTAAGTGACAATAAGAAAGTGTGTCCTCTTGTACTTGCCATGAATCCCTCATTTCTTACAGAAATTACACCTGGTCGGTGGGAGAGGGAGGTCTAACCTTAACCACGGCTATATTACCCTTCAGGCTAATGTAGGCTCCAACCTTCTGCAGCCTGTAGTTGGTCCTTCTAGCACTGTATGTGCCTGAACACCTGTGTCCCCAATCTATGGGACAGCAGCCCACTTGTTAGGTGACAGCCCCCACAACCCGCCTGTCTACTTTGGCTATCAGGGCGAGAAGTTTTATGCTTAACTGAAGCAACCCGTAACCTGCCCATGGAGCAGAGTGCACATATTTTGTTACGGTTGACTCGACATTTGCACAGCCCTTTTTGATTGCTAAATCATGGCCGCACAGGAATGTTCATAACTAGAAGTATGTGACAATGAGCAAGTGTGTCCTCATGCACTTACCATGTATCCCTTATACCTTATGGGAATTTCGCCTGCTCAGTTCCTCTGTGGTGAAACCCCTAGGCTTTCCAGGTTTGTGATTGTCTGATTTAATCCAGTGTGCACTGTCTGCAATATAGTGCTTAACATTCAGGATTGACTAAGCCCTTGTTTACCCCCATACTAGATTATTCCCAAATTTGGGGGTTCACACTGCCCACCCTGTGCAGCCCCAGCAGTGAAAAATTACCTGCTCCGTTAAATTTTAATTTTCTTGAATACTGGACGTGCCAAATGTTCTTTTTTACATCGTAGCCTTTTGTGCTTGACACCTTGTTTCCCCAATTATTGGGACAGCAGCACACTATGTTGGCCGGCAGCGTCCCTACCCAGCCTGGCTAATATAGCTATCTCGGCAGGGCATTTGAGCTTAACTGAAGCAACATGTCACCTACCCTCGGTTCTGGAGTGCACTTACTTCGCCCCGTTGACCAGACAATTGCACAGACCTCTTTGATTACTAAACCCTGGTGAACACCTTAATGGTGTCAAATCTGGTTTGAAAGAATATGTATTGTGCCCACTATTGGAGACACCTCACCCTTTCGTGGAGTGACAACTTGCGCAGCTCACCAGGCTTGCTTAACTGCTGTCCGATCACAGATGCACAGTACCTGCTATCCAGCTGTGACCTTAGATGCTTAAACCAGCAAGAGTGTCGGAATCCAAGATTCCCAGTTTCATGTTTAGCTGCAGCCCACCTTCAGTGGATCCGTTGGGACCCCTCTGCATCCATGCAAATGACCTTGTTACTTAATACCGCCCCTTAATGCCCTTGCCTGTCACTCAACGACACCTGGCAACAAAATGCCCAGCAGCTTGGTGAAGAGGATTTTTGAGCCCAACGTACCCCAGTCTGTGTTTCCAGCATTTATCCTTTATAGGGGCTCCAGTTTGTGTGAAGTGCGTGTCACTGTCCTGGCAAGGCATACCCAATAGCCTGTCCCACCTTGGTGACTATCCCGCCATGGAATATGTGACAGTAGGCCAGGGAGTCCTTGTGTACTTGCGATTTATCCCTCCTTTCATACAGGAATTTTGCCTTTACAGTTTAATCTGTGGTATTCGCCCCCAGGCTTCTCAGGCTGCGTACTGCTGGCCCTGTGCGCAGCTGCTGACGTTAATGAGGGAATCTCCCGGTTGCAACTTGCAATAAAACACCACCCGCCTTAATGTGCAACGTTGTAAGTGATTAAGTGCCTAACTTATATCTCTTCCCCTTGAAAAGATACCACAAACCGCATTGGTCATGAGAACCTTAAGAAGCACACAATTTTCACCTGGGCGTACCTCTAAATGAGAATGGCTCTACACAGCCGTAAGGCCAGAGACACCCATATATTAAACCTATTTACTGTTTTTTGCCACTTGGCACCCTTCTGGTTGGTGATGCGGAACCTCCTACCCAGCATAAGCTGACAGTCTAGCGTTGCCGTCACACCACCCGTGTCCCTTGACTCACCCTCCATCCTCCTGTGCAATAGTCAAGTGTAACGTCAGGAATCATGGATAAGTGAGATGGAGAAGGTGTGTTATCTGCACAGTTTTGCATTTAAAGAGGCAGAACGTTCCATGCTAGAGACTTTTGTTGGTTCTTTATTGTTCCAATTCTGGATTGTTGTTGTATTAGTGTTCTTTAAAGGGGCTGCTGAGGAGTGGCATAATAAAGGAGATTATGCATAATGTTAGCCTCTGTCTTTAATGAAATCCTGATTCTCTTGTCATGTTAATCTGAGAATCGCCATTCCCGACTGTAGTCATCATGGGTCGACACCTCATCTAAGAATCCTGCATAAACTTGGGGGATTCCATCCTGCCAGTGAGTAAACTGCTGCAAGTTAGACTCTTTCACTAAATAGGAGCGCAGTCCCATGCACCAGGATCTTTGCCAGGAGAACGCCACTAATGAGGAGATTTTACCCTACAGTTAATGCAGGCCTCAGTGTCACATCATGGGCGCTCACAGGCACTATCACAGAATAACATGCAGTTCTGGACCTTGGTCCCTCGAGGTGTCAGATATTCAGTTTGCTACGTTATCCTTTTTTTAATTCTCTATTAATCCATATGATTTCTACTTATATCAAAATAAACTAAGGGAACTTTAATCCTCCTGGGTTGCATTTCTGATGATGCAATAGCCTTCTCCCCATTTTGTTCTTATACCCTCTATAGCACGCTAAATCGACAATTCATGGAATTAGCACTTTACAAAATGAAGTCCACAGGAGAAACAAACTTTAAATTAATTAACTGGAAAATGACACTTGAGTGCCGTTTGGGATTTTTTTATCCAAAACCATCTCCAAGATGAAGTTGCTAAGAATCTAGATTAGCAAGGAACCTTTACCACTTCTGAGGAGTGCAGTTGAATCCGCGACTTGGGCCAGAAGTGGTAAATAACCGTTCCTCCCTCAAAGGCTCTCCCGTTGCCACTAACCCTGGGCGTAGTTCGCGAAGTTGCGCTACGCGAAGCTACGTGAAGTGCACCTCGCACTACGCGAGCTACGCGTAGCTACGCGAACTGCGTAGTGCACTGTGCAAAATGCTGTTCGCACTGATTGCCCAGTGCCGGATGCTTGTCCGCACTGTGCAATCATTGAAAACGGCATCTTGCACAGTGCGAGCTGTATTTTACTGCCGCTAGAGTAGATTTTTACTCGAGCGGCAGCTTTCTCAACGCGGACTGGTAGTTTCTCATCGCGAGCGGTCGCAAGCATGCGCAACCACTCGCAATGAGAAACCGGACCTCCCCGCGTTGAGAATCTCGCCAGGAGGTTTTTTTTCCATGCTCGCGATCGGCAACTTGATGTTGCTGATCGCGAACGAGGAAAAAGTCTCGCCGGGATGTCATTTTGCATGCTCGCGGTCGCCAACTTGAGCGTTGAGGACCGCGAGCAAGCAAAATGACCGCTACGCGTGTTTGCACTGTGCTACGTGCAATTCGCGTAGTGCGAAGTAGCGCAAACTTCGCAAACTACGCGAGCGTAGCGTAGTGCTTTGCCCAGGCTTAGTTGCCACAGACTATGCCAGAAACCCTTTTACTATCTTACATAAAGCCAGTCTCGGTCCGACTGCAATCTGCCCCCGTGTTCTCGCTCCTAGACCCTGTTCCACTTGTTGTCCATCTTCTCATTACATGTACATCTCCAGTCTCTGTAATCCTTGTAGTGCGTTTCATGAGGGTTATCCATTATCTTCTATCGAGTCTTCCTTGCTAACTCACTCCAACTACTTTTGCCCTTTCTGTTCGCCCTTGCTTTTCCCAACTCTTTTCTCTATCTCCTCATCTTCTCTCTACCTTTTTCTTCCAACCCACCCCTCTTGTCTCGCTCCACGTCCACTATCGTTCTTTCTCTCAGCTAGTTGTCCTGCTACTTTGATCTCACTCCCTCACTCCGTCCTCCGTGAGGTTACTCACTCGCCGTCTCTTTCAAGCAGCCTCTGTCCTCCTCGCGTTAACCCGTATTCTCCCCTCTCGCCCAAATTGTACTCCTTGCTGGTTCTCACCATTTTCCTCCCAGCTCCCTCGCGTCTGCCCCTCACTCTTTGTCTCGCGGTCTGCAGCCCTTGCTGTAGGCAGTAGCCGCCTTTCTGTCTCACTTATATTCACTAGCTTTCTCGCCGTCTAGCCCCTTTCTGTCTCTCTGTTTCTCTGTCCCAGTTTATCCCCGTTGCCCCCCCCCAGAGTCTTTCTCCTCATTATCCTTCTCACCCAGTCTAGTCCCTTTCTTGTCTCTGTCCCAGTTTATCCCCGTTGCCCCCCAGTCTCTCTCCTCATTAACTTCCTCTCCCCCAGTTTATTCCCGTCGCTCTCTTCCCGCCCCGAGTCTCCAACCCCTCGTTATCTTTCTCCCAGTTAATCACCACTGCTGTCTCTATAGCTCTCTTTATCTCCCGCCTTGCTGTCTAGTTCCTCCTTGCTACCCCAGTGGTTGGGATAGCACTCTGCCCACAAAGTCTATTAGCAGCCTAGCTTGCTGTCTCTGCTCTCGCTAGCTGTGTTCAATGTGACGTCTCGTCTCAGTAACTCATTGTTTTTTCTCTCTCCTAGTTACGATGTTCCTCGACATGCTTTCCCCTGCCTCACTGCTTACCTCGGGCCACACGCTCCCAATTCCCCCTCCCCTCCCCGAAACCGAAAGGACAGCTTCTAAAAAGAAACCTCGAGAAAGGTCCACTTGCTTTCCAAAACCAAAGTTTCTGGTACGGGGAGGCACCGTACGATGCGGGTATAAAAATGCGAAATACTACTGAAATGAATAATTATTCAAAAGGTGATGCTTTTCAATACCAAACAAATGGGACCAGAAACCAGCGGAAAGTGTAAGTGCGTGAAACGTTGGGGCTTGTAGAGAAGCCTGCTGCTGCCCTCACGGGGCGCTGGGATGTCATGGTTTGTCAAGGCGCTCTCCTGCTGCTTGATTCTCGAACAGCAACTGCACTTCTGAACTCAGATCTGCGGCCGTGCCCCTGCCGACTTTTAACATGCTCTAATCTGAATCCATTTTAGAAATACAGCTGAAACCGAAAAAACAAGCTACTGTATCTTCCACAACCCAAAATAATAAAACAACTGCACATTAAATCACGTTTCACGTGTGCAATAGGATACAAGTCATGAACCAGTCCGAGGTGCGGCAGTTCGTGTTCAGTTCTGGGACGGGCCGCCAGGGGCGCCACCTCACTGCAGTCAGCCCGCACCCAATCACACAGATACAGGGAAGCAGAGGGTCAGCGGCGCGGAAGAGTACCGCTGAACATGCGAGGCAGTCAGAGCCAGAGGGAACATGAGCCTCCGAGCACTGAATATACGAAGTGGAAAGGTCAGCGGCACGGCAGAGTGCTGCTGAACACGCGAGGCAGAGCCAGAGGAAACCTGAGCGTCAGAAGTGGAAGTGTCCGAGCAGTTCTACTGCTGAATACGTGAAGCAGAGTTAGCGGTGCATCCTAGTGCTGCTGAACATATGAGGCAGCAGGTACCCAAGTGCCCGAGCCCTAGCAGTTCTACTGCTGAATACGTGAAGCAGAGTTAGCGGTGCATCCGAGTGCTGAACATATGAGGCTGCACGTACCCACGTGTCCGCGCCCTGCAGCAGCTCTCGTGCTGAATACCTGAAGCAGAGTTAGCGGTGCATCCGAGTGCTGCTGAACATGTGAGGCACCAGGTACCCGAACATCCGAGCATTGCAGCAGCTTTACTGCTGAATACGTGAAGCAGAGTTAGCAGTGCATCCGAGTGCTGCTGAACATGTGAGGCAGCAGGTACCCAAGTGCCCGAGCCCTAGCAGTTCTACTACTGAATACGTGAAGCAGAGTTAGCGGTGCATCTGATTGCTGCTGAACATGTGAGGCAGCAGGTACCCAAGTGTCCCAGCCCTGCAGCAGCTCTAGTGCTGAATACCTGAAGCAGAGTTAGCGGTGCATCCGAGTGCTGCTGAACATATGAGGCAGCAGGTACCCAAGTGTCCCAGCCCTGCAGCAGCTCTAGTGCTGAATACCTGAAGCAGAGTTAGTGGTGCACCCGAGTGCTGTTGAACATACGAGGCAGCTGGTACCCAAGTGTCCCAGCCCTGCAGCAGCTCCTGTGCTGAATACGTGAAGCAGAGTTAGCGGTGCATCTGAGTGCTGCTGAACATGAGGCAGCAGGTACCCAAGTGTCCCAGTACTGCAGCAGTTCTACTACTGAATACGTGAAGCAGAGGGTTAGCGGTGCATCTGAGTGCTGCTAAACATATGAGGCAGCAGGTACCCAAGTGTCCGAGCCCTGCAGCAGCTCTAGTGCTGAATACGTGAAGCAGAGTTAGCGGTACATCCGAGTGCTGCTGAACGTGTGAGGCAGAAGGTACCTGAACATCCGAGCATTGCAGCAGCTTTACTGCTGAATACGTGAAGCAGAGTTAGGGGTGCATCCGAGTGCTGCTGAACATGTGAGGCAGCAGGTACCCAAGTGTCTCAGCACTGCAGCAGTTCTACTGCTGAATACGTGAAGCAGAGATAGCGGTGCATCTGAGTGCTGCTGAACATGAGGCAGCAGGTACCCAAGTGTCCCAGCATTGCAGCAGTTCTGCTGAATACGTGAAGCAGAGTTAGCGGTGCATCCGAGTGCTGAACATATGAGGCTGCACGTACCCACGTGTCCGCGCCCTGCAGCAGCTCTCGTGCTGAATACCTGAAGCAGAGTTAGCGGTGCATCCGAGTGCTGAACATATGAGGCTGCACGTACCCACGTGTCCGCGCCCTGCAGCAGCTCTCGTGCTGAATACCTGAAGCAGAGTTAGCGGTGCATCCGAGTGCTGCTGAACATGTGAGGCACCAGGTACCCGAACATCCGAGCATTGCAGCAGCTTTACTGCTGAATACGTGAAGCAGAGTTAGCGGTGCATCAGAGTGCTGCTGAACATGTGAGGCACCAAGTACCCAAGTGTACCAGCCCTGCAGCAGCTCTAGTGCTGAATACGCGAAGCAGAGTTAGCGGTGCATCTGAGTGATGCTGAACATGCGGCAGCAGGTACCCAAGTGTCCCAGTACTGCAGCAGTTCTACTGCTGAATACGTGAAGCAGAGGGTTAGTGGTGCATCCGGGTGCTGCTGAACATGTGAGGCAGCAGGTTCCGAAGTGTCTGAGCCCTGCAGCAGCTCTACTGCTGAATACGTGAAGCAGAGTAAAAAATAAATCTAGCTTACGCGTCAAAAATATTCAATTCTATTAAGGACACGGAGGCGAGGATTATGCTTCTCGTTTCTGAACAGTACAGCAGCCAATAAAACTTTGAACTACATACCCCATCGGGCACAGCGTGCCCTGTCGCCACCAATCACCACACACCACTTTGGGTATATAACTCAGTTCAAACAGACGTCGTCTTCTTTCTTTGCAAACAGTCCAAACATGATCAACTTCAGAAATTCTGTTCCTTCAACGGCACTTCTTCACCGGGACCTTCAACGGAAGGAATCCTTTGTCAACATCACTGCCAGATCTCTAGTTTAACCAGATCCTTCAGGTCGCTTTGCTCTCCGCACCTGAAAAGAAAACCAAAGCCATAATATCTCTTGTCTCAAATACTTCAACAATAAGGGGCGGGTATGTGCATCATTGTAGGAAGGTGGAATCTGACTATATGGTTGCCCCCACTTTTTTTATGGTGTTTTGCTGGTTTATGACTTAGTTGGACTGGGACCCTGCTATTCAGGGCCCCAGTCTATCTGCTCTCTCTAAACGACATGGAGTGCACTCTAGGTGCACTAGTGATTGGATACTGTGGTGCCTTATGAGTCCCTAGTATATGGTACCTTAGGTACCAAGGGCATAGGTACTTCACAGGCCTACCAGGGGCTGCAGCATGTATTATGCCACCCCTGGGAAGCAGTCTAAATCTGACACCACAGGCCTGCTACTGCAGCCTGGGTGAGGTGGTGCTAGTACCCCTCACTGAGATATAGGTTTCCTATATCTCTCCTGCACACACATATAAACCTATCAGTCACCCCTAAGGCAGGCCCTATCAATCCTGAGGGCAGGGTGCTTGGCTTCTATGTGAGGGGGTGCCTCTGCCTGAGCAGGGCCCCTCTGCAGCTCTCAGAGTCTATTCTCTGGTGCTGTTTGTGGATGCGGTTAAACCATATACTATTAAGTGCATTATATCCTCGCGGTAAATGCTAACTTTGGAATGGCTGCATCAAAACATGTCGTGTTTGGTGTCAAACATCTTGGAATACTACCCCCCGCCAATCCTGGCGGCGGGGGTAGCATTCCACCCTTCTAGAGGGATAAGACATGTACCTGCTGTGGAAACGCGGTAGAATCCTGCAGAGCCCTGGCATCACAAAATGGATGCCACCAGTCACAGACACTGGGCTGCCCTCCTGCTGATGACCAACACTCACAGTGGAGGAAGCCCAACAATAGGCATCCTGTCACAAGGAGGTGTAACCACCTCCCAGACAGGGTTTAGTGTATTGGGGCTGGGTGGGTGCACTCTTAGAGTGCTTTGAAGTCCTGCACTGGGGGAGCAGAAGGCTCCTCTGTGCATATGCCAGTTCAAACCAGCTCAGGGGCTACCTGCCCCTGCTCTGGCGCGAAACTGGACAAAGGGAAGTGGGTGTAGCCACCCCTCCCTTGACCCTCCCATAGGTGGGGTCATAGAGCTAGTCCATCCCCTCTTTTAGTATAAGAGGGGGAACCTTGCCATTGCAAAGCAGATAACCCCTGGACGTCGCTCTACAGAAGAATCCTGGCCCTTCGACGTTCCACTACCTTTGGAAGACAGAAGAATCTCCCTTGGAGTCAAGGAGTGACTCCCCTGCTTGGCAGGCACCAAAAACGACAACGACGGTCGCAAACTACGCCGCTCCCGCCGGAGTCCAACGTCCCTGCAGCCCAAGAAGTGGATTTCCTGACCTCTCCCAGGCCATCGTGAGTCCCCAGCGAAGCTGAGGCAAGTGGACCCCACGAGTAACGAGGAACCGCGACCCCTGGGTACCGTGCACTATTGTCGAGTGCAACCCCTTCACAACGTTCTACGAACTTGTGCTTTGGACCACGTGTGGTCCCGACCTCCAGCAGGAATCCCTCCGAAGATCAGAGGCCTACACCGTCCCGAGTGACCGTGGGCCCCTGTTGAGTGATTCCGCCCGAGGTGTCTTCGCGATCCCTTGCCCGCCGGCTTGTGGGTCCCCAGAAGACTTCTTAAAGAAACCAAAGGGCTCCCCTGGTTGCTCCAGGCCTGCCCTGACTTACCCTCGCTGGGTGAGTTCCACAGACCTTGCTGGTCTGCGCCATCGACTTTTCTTCATCTCCCCGAGACTTGCGGCTGCCAAGGCTTGTTGGCTCCGATCGAGTTGCCGACACCGCAGTCAGCTGCAGACGTTGGGGGACACACCGAATCCAGCTCCTGGTCGTCGTCGACACCTCCTGGACCACGTGGCTGAAGAGTCAAGGCACCCGCAACCGACCTGAATCAACCGACGACGGTGGGCATCCATCTTCCTTGCCCCGGGTCACTGCCAAGTGACTTTGAACACTGTCCCCTCTGCTTTCAGGTCATCCTTCTTCAGAATCCAGGCTTGGATTCCACCGGACACTTCTTCAGCTCCCGCAAGCAGCAAGCCTTCTTTGTTCGCCATTGAAAGCGACGCAGCGACCCGACACCAAAGGACACCTATGCACCCGGCTTCCCTGGGTGAGGTAACTCCAGCACTACGGTGCTCCTGTGGGTGTGGGCCCTAGAACTACTTACCCTGTAAGTGACTTGCTTGTAGGTTCTCCCGAAGTATCCTAAAACTCTTTATTTCCAACCGCGACTTGCCCCATTGAAGTTAACGGCGATTCGCGCCTGTGTATCCACACTGCACGCGTCCCCCGTGGGTCCTTTACTTACCTGCCTTGGGTGGTTTCGTGAGGCCCCAGCACTTCTGAAGGCCCTAGGCCTTGTCTCCTTGCAAGTCGTTGTTTCTAAGTCTCTTACTTAGTATATGGTCTGGTACGCCCCTAGGGCCCCAGCCATATTTTGTGCTTAACTTATTGTGAAACGTTGATTTGTGCATATGTTTGTCTTCTAATCTCATAAAGAGATTAGTAGAGAGTTATTTAGAAATAAATACATATATATTTGATATATATACCTGTGTGGTGTCTTTTCATTTGGTGATTCAAGAGATTATATGGTAAAACAAGCTGCTTTACATTCCTCCGAGACTTAGCCTGAAGGCTGCTCTTCATCAGCCAGGATAGCTTGACGTGGGTCCCTTGCTCACTTTGCCACTGGATTCAAGATAGCCTGGCTGATGAGGGTTTTGAACCCGAAACCGGTCCCAGGATGCTTGTTTCCGGTCCAGAGAAGACATGGCTTGGCAGTTCGGGCTGGACTGTTCCCATGAGGCACAGGGTCAGACTGATTTGCATATGGCCATGTCTGAACTGGGGTGGTGGAGTGAGCTAAAGAATGATGATGGATTAAACCCAGATCAGTTGACTGGGGGTGAGTGTTTGATTTGCTCTAACGCTCCGTCCATCATCCCCTTTGGTATCGCCATGCGCAGAAGGATACAACAACTCGTTTTCTGCGACGATAGTCAGAATTGCAAAAGAACCCGCTAGGAGTTCGACAATTATGTGTAATTGTAGCTCTGTTGGGGGACCATCTGCCCCGTCGTCATCAATCCGCATCGAGCGCCCCAGCTGCTGGCATCCGACTCTATCACTACCTCCGGGCATGATGCAAAAATGGCCCTGCCATTCAAAGCATCCATGTGTTCCAAGCATCAGGATATTCCTGTCCTGGCTTCCATGGAAAGTGAAATTTGTTCCGCATAACTCGGACCCTTGCTCAAATGCATTATCTTGAGTCGTTGCAGTGCACGGTAATGCAGAGGGCCCAGAAATATCGCCTGGATAGGAGGCGGCTAAAAGGCCTACTAGGCGAGCTAGAATCCTCAATGATAGTCGAAGAGGCAAGCGCTCTCCTCAACTCCTTCTTGATCGAAATCCTCTTTTTCAGAGGAAGAAGTAACTGCATTAGCACAGAGTCAACCTGAAACTCCATTGACTGTGCGGGAATCAGGATCAACTTTTCTGAGTTGATGATGAAACCCAGATCCTGAAGAAGTTGTGTCGTCCAAGATAAGTGCTGAAGCACTGTCCTTGTTCTGCGCCATGATCAGAACGTCATCCAAACAAATGATCAGACGAACCCCCCTCTCCCGCAGATATTGTACCACTGGTTTGAGTAACTTGGTGAAGCACCAAGGGTCAGAGGAGAGGCTGAATGGCTTGGCAATAAATTAGAACCATCAATGTCGCCATTGAAATTGTAGGAATCTCCGATGAGGTGGGAAGATAGGTACTGCCAAATAAGTCTTTTAGATCGAGACGCACCATCCAATCCTTTTCCAATATCAGGTCCCTCAACAAGTGTATGCCCTCCATTTTGAAATGGCGATACACTATCCAGGCATTGAACTCTCCGAGATTCAAGACCAAACAAAAACCCTAATCTTTCTTTGGCACCAGAAAAACGTGCTGACAAAACAGTGTGGATGCTGAACCGTTTCCACTATCGCTCCTTTTCTCAATAAAGACGTTACTTCGTCGTCTATGAAAGCACACTCTGTTTGGGAAAAATTTAGAGGATGAGGGTGGGCGTTTTGTTTTGGGGAGGAGTAAAACTCTAGGTGGAAACCTTGCAGTGTTTGAATAACCCATGGGTCTTGCGTTACTGTCTCCCAATTCTGAAGAAACAACCCAATCCTTCCTCCCACCCTCTGTTGCGGGTGGGGTAAACGTTTGACCTGGGGGCTCCAACCCGTCCTCTGTTGTCGGTGCCTCTGGAGGCCTGGTAATACCCTCAGCCGGTCGCTTGATCTCTAAAGCGTACGGCCCTGGTAAAAAGGCCACTATGAAATACCTTCTTGATTGAAGTTTGGGCTTTGTCTAGGGCGGAAAAGGTGGCCACGTATTTACCCAAGTCACAGACGAACTTGTCGCCGAACAAAAGGCCATTGGCCAAGGTACCTGCCTCCGTAGATGCCAACCCCACCAGTTAGGGGTCAAACCTCATCAAGAAGGATTTCCTGCGCTCGGTGGATAGGGCGCAATTTGCATTTCCCAGAAAGCATAAAGCCCTCTGCGCCCATTCGAGAATCTCCATAGGGGCCAAATTAGTATTAGATTCCTTCGCCCTGACTGCCAAATCAAGATCTTTGTGAGGGGTCCTGATGCATCAAGAAACTTGTCTTGGCATCTCTTCCATGGACTATCCAGTCCCTTCTTAGGATCTTTTGCAAACCTTTTTAGAAAAGTTGCCATTTTCGGGTCTAATTCTGGGGTCTCCGTGAGTTTGCCCAGTAGACAAGGTCTTGGACATTCGGACCTTTAAGTGTTGCGTACCTCACGCTTGAACCCCTGCTTGACTTACCTAGGGAACCTGAATGAACTGAACGTCCATACCCATGCTCCTTAAGGACCGTTGACGCCACTTGCGACAACACTTCTGCTGAAGAGCCAAAAGAAGATCTGTCCCGGGCAAAGCCCTGGTCACCCAATAGTGTCTTGTGGACTGATGATCCACCCATAGGGGTTCCTAAGACCTGTTTCCCATGATTCTTTAGGGGTTGTGTGAAGGGTTGTAATGCCCAGATCAATGCCCTGTTGACAGAATCCTGCACCTGTTTCAAGGGCTTCTACCAATTGCTCCTCCATTTGGTGCTCATACGGCACTTCCTCATATTCAGCGTATTCATAGTAATTATTAAAATCATCTGCCTTCTCGGCGTAGAATGCCATCTTTTATCCAGGAGGTGTGGAGGAGTTTCCGGGCAAGAGTTACCCAGGGGTGACACAGACTATCCCTGGCCTAAAGCCTCAAGTCAGCAGGCTGTTTTTTAATTATATTTAAATCTTGCATGCAAAATCAATTCTTGTGGAGGGAGCCACTCCAATCTCTTCTAGGGCAGAGCCCTGCAACGCTTTTTCGCCCCGTTGGGCGTTCAAGGGACAGAGGAGGTCTCGTTCGGGCGTGCTGCAGCGCGAGGATCCGAGCAGAGAATGCTCATCTCTGATCGGCTGCTCGCGCATGTGCGCGCCGATCGGCAATGGAATAGGGCTTCCCCCTACGGCAGTTGAGGCAAAATGGCGTCTGAGTGAGACCGCTATCACTCACCTCCGCTTCGCTCTGATCCTCGCCAGGCTCTCCTCCGATTGCAGGCAGATTATGCGAGGGGGAATTTCCCGATGGACCAGATGGAATGACGGAGGCCGGAGACAAGGTGACCACCGGCCCGAAAGAAAAAGCGAAGGCTGCTATGCGCGGTGGGAATCCCTTGCTTGGCTATTGCTAACTACAGTTTCCGGGTTGGGAAACAGCGTCGGCTGCCAGCTTGCCTAGTGACGGGGACGCTGGTGGAGCTTGATTCACAGAGGCTATGGCAGCGCGAGGAGGACAAGACAAAACGCGCTCCAACACCCAGCCGGCACCACCACGACGGGTTGAAACCGACCCGAAAACTGACACAGACATCAAGAAAATTGAGCTTCGTACCGGTAAGGGAAGCAAATTGGACAGGGAAAAGACTGAGTTTAACAAAAGCATTGCTCAAAAAGGGACACCTGCGGGGGAGCAGGGGAAAAAGCAGGTTGCTATTACAAGTTTGTTCCTACCTGTAGACGTGTGGAAACGAGAAAGAGAAGGAGATGGAGAAGGGGGCACGAGGGAAGCTAGGTGACCGAAGCGGTATACTTACTGGCGGGGAAACAGCCGACACAGCTAATCCTCAAAGTATTTCACAGAATACATCAGAATTACGGGAGGAGCGAGTCTCGTGGGGTTCAAATTGTGATAACACTGTGTTGAGATCTCCGGAGGTACCCGTCAGCATCCAGCTAAAATTGGACAGTATTAAGGAAAATGTGCCAGACAAGTATAGTTCCCCCAAGGAAACTATTGGTAATCCAGCAATAGCAACAGAGGCGATAAGTAGACCTGAGATGACAAACGAGATAAAGCAATGTGCTCCCATAGAAGGGTGTACACAGAAAAAGAGCCATGAGGCATGATACCTCTCCCCAGATTCCCTGGAAAAATTCTTCTCTCTGAATGAGGAATCCGGCGAGTCTGATATTGAGGTGTCAAGCAGTAGCGATGATGACTGTGGGGACTCCTCCACTAGCAACTAGTCAACAAGGGGAGAGAAGGATGCCAAGGAGAACAAAGCAGATATCAGAAGGAAAAAGGAGCAGTCGTAAGAGAATACTTGGAGAGGAAGAAGGAGAACTTGGCTGGGATTACTCAGCCACACAGTTATTACCCCCTAATGGCTCAAATGAGAAAGGGAGAACTCCCAGAGAACAACCGGTGGGTATGACCGTACAGAAGACTAGCGAACAGTCTGAAGAGCCCTCCCTTTCTCTGATCTTACAATCCCTAAGATCGTTCCAAGATGAGGTCAAAATAGAAAATCAACAAGCACGGCTTGCCTCAAAAAAACTACAAGGCTCAATGCGCAAGATCGGGAAAACCTGTACAGATAGCGGAGAGGCTAAGCATGGTGGAAACTCGCACAGAGGTGCTAGAAAATACGGTAGACACACTGAAAATACAGGCTACTTCACAAGAGAGCACACTGAGGGATGTGATGTGGAAGTAAGAAGAGGCTGAAAATCGCCAACGACGCAACAACCTGAGGCTGCTAGGGATACCGGAGAACAGTGAAGGCAATGACGTCAGGCAGTTCACAATAAATATGCTGAAAAACGCTCTGCCAGAACTAGCACAGTGGGATTGGGATAGAGAAATCCAACGTGTACATAGATTCCCCTTAACAATATCAAAGCACCCCTCGAACGCTCAGTCGTATCCACGTGCAATATTAATCTATTTTGGAAATTTTCTGCTCAGTCAGGCAGTTTACGATCTGGCCAGGCCTAACATGAAAAGGAACTGGGAGAATTTCTCCTCCTTCGCAAAACCAGACTTTGCACACTCCACAGTGGAAAGAAGATTGAGGCTCAGGCAACTTATAGCACCTTTTAAAAAAACAGGAGCTACAGTTTTTCTACAGAATCCAGCTAAGTTAAGTTATTTTTCAAGGACGGAACTATCATTTTACTTCAGAAATACAAGCTCAGAAGGTTTTAGAGGAGATCACAGCGGGGAATGCTGGGACTGCCGAGAGCAAATAATACGTTTTAATATTGAAGGCATAATGAGGGTTGAGACCAGGACAGGAATTGTCTGTCTTTCCCTGTTCCAGCCTGCGTTTTCTTTATCTCTTTAGATATTATGTTTTCTTTTTGATTTTTTGTTCTCCTATGGACTCTTCAGTTTGATTTTTTCATTATATTGGGTTTGATTGTGATCGTGATGACTAAAATCATATTTGAGTACTGGTGGAGGGGAGGGAAGTGGAGAGTGGGCAAGTGTGGTTCAGACACTATCACGCAGGCTCAAGATTGAGCCTGATTGCCTAAAGTATGGTGGGGGGAGGGTGGAGGGAGAGTGGCACGGGTGTGGGGGGGGGAAATCTCAGACAGGTGGTAGGAATAAGGGTTGCAACTAAGAGGGGCGAATTGGGGAATAAGAAAGATAGAAAATGGCAGGAAATATTCAGGCGGAAGGTGGCCCAAGAGGAGAAACATATACATCTAGGTATTGATAAGAATCAACATGGCTAGGTTAAAAATCCTCACCGTTAATATATGTGGCCTTAACGATTTAAAGAAAAGACAAAGAGTGGCTGCGGGATTGCAAATGTCAGGGACTAATATTTGCATTCAGGAGACACGTCGAGGGGTCACAACGGTATCTACTTAATACACTAGGGTATAAATTGATTACTGCAACAACACAGGGGGCAAGGACTAGTGGGGTGGCCATTCTGGCGAAAGGGAGTGGGATACAGTTTGTCCGATCTTCATCCGATAAGTATGGGCGGTGGGCAATTACAGAATGTCAGTATAACAACGATAAGAAAATGACATTATGTACAATATATGGAAGTGTTAGTGACGATCCGAATGTACTGGATTATATCTCCAATGAGCTTGCTCACTGGCCCCTCCCATTGATAGTTTGTGGTGATTACAATTTGAATCTTCCCAATGATTGGTCGTTGGAACCTGGGTACAAATACCGGGGAAGGAAACCAAAAGTGTTTCAGGCCCTTAAAAACTTATGTCAGACCCATCGCTTAATAGACTGTTGGCAAATAATGCACCCAAATGATCCAGGATTTACCTTCTTCTCTAATCCGCATTCAAAACATGCGAGACTGGATTATATGTTTGCTACGAACACTGAGTTCTAATTGTTCGATAGAAAAATTACCACGGGTCCTATCTGATCATAATCCCCTAGATTTAAATATAGAAATGGGAGCAATGAACCCCAATGTGAAAGTTTGGACCTTTGAAAGAGCATTGTTGCTCAACAAGGAATATTGTCGACATATGAGCAAATGGATACCAGGGTTTTTGGCGGATAATATGGGCAGCGCGGCAATCGATGTGGTTTGGGACGCCTTGAAGGCAGGGATCAGAGGGGAAACGTTACGATTTTCACTAAATCTTAACAAGGAGGCTAAACAAAAAATGGTGGCACTGCAGAGAAATTTGGGAATAGCCGAGGAAGGACTGATAAGGGCTGTTCAGGAGGGACGGGAAATTGAAAGTGAATTAAGATGTGTGGCGATTGCTAAAAATTCTATCATTGATATCTTAACAGAAAAAGCCATAGCCAAGGCAACACCACAGAGAAATCACTTCTGAACTAAGCGAGCAGGTTGGTCATCAATTGGCAGTTCGTACTAGACAACAAAATACAGCTAATCTAATACGAGAGATTAAAGAGCCAGGAGTATGGGCAAAAGACCAAGTCTAAAGCAATAAGAGCAGCATTTCAACGGTATTATCAAAAACTATATGATGACACTGGTACAGAACAGGAAAAGATCGAGGAATATCTAGATCAAAGTCCATCGTTAAGATTAGAGGTAGAGGATCAGGACAGTTTGGACTATATACCACAATGGGAGGAAATTTTGCTCTCTATGAATAGCTTAGCCAAGGGGAAGGCGGCCGGTACGGACGGGATACCAACAGAGTTTTATGCTAAATTCTCTCTGCAGTTAAAGAGAATAATCTGATTTATTTACACATATCTTTCAGGGTGGGCGACCCCCGGGATCAATGATCTTTAGCCAAAATTGTGGTTTTAATGAAAAAAAACAAAGCCTACTGAACTTGGGTCTTATCGCCCTATCACCCTGATTAATGGCGACTCAAAAATGTATTCTAAATTATTAGCTAGTCGATTGACATTGGTTATTCATAAAATTGTATCTGATCGCCAGCATGGGTTCATCCCAGGGAGGTCTACCACCGACCATGTCCAAAGAGTGATTACATTGTTTGATATTACGGTTACAGGAGACCCTATGGCACTCATTATTGGACGCTGAAAAAGCTTTTGATAGGGTCTCCTGGAAATATCTATGGACAGCTATGTCAAGAAGTGGCATTAGGGAGCATTTTATTAGGGCGGTCCAAATGCTATACACTGAACCATCAGCCGTAGTTATGGTAAATGGGATGGTGTCAGAGAAGATAGCCATTACCAGAGGGACAAGACAGGGGTGCCCATGCTCCCCCCTTCTATTTGCGGTGTTCATCGACCCGTTCATCCGTAGACTTGAGAATAACATTAATACCGCCAATATGGTCACGAAATTGGTCCACAAAAACATTGGCATATGCGGATGATATCGCTTTAGTCACCAGCGATCCTGTCACCGCGATAAAGGCGATAGAAGAAGAGGCCAAAATCTTTGGAGGAGTATCAGGTTATAAGCTGAACCAAGATAAAACACAGATAATTCTCAATCATAAAATCAGGATGAGAGATAACCGAGTAGTGGAAAAAGCTACTTATCTGGGGGTTAGCATAACGTCTAAATTGGATAGTCTAGTTAATAACAATCTTGAACCATTAATACAACATACGAAAAAAGATCTTGTTAGGTTAAATAACTTGCATCTGTCCATTGGGGGCAGGTGTAACGTGATAAAAATGCTTTTTTTACCGAAATTTCTATATTTTCTCAGGACAATATGTTTGGAGTTTACTCCTCAATGGTTTAAGACAATAGAAAGTATGTTTTCCTGGTTTATATGGGGCTATAAGAGACCACGTAGAGCATTAAGATTCATTACCTTGCCTAAAGACAGAGGTGGCTTGGCCCTTCCCAATTTTAAACTTTACTATTGGGCTACTACATTAAGATACAGACAACAGGACAAATGTTAGTATTCCAACACCACAGGAACTTCTATTGGGTGAAGAAACTAGAGGGTGCCTTTGGTGGCGATTACATGATAGCTATTTTAAGAAAGTCCGTTTTAAAACCCTTTTCGGCATTCACAAAGTTTGGAATAATACACGTAAATTGTTGGGAATTGGTAGGTTATCCTTCTATACACCGTTAATTAATAATCACAATCTACCAGAGATTTTTACGGATGCATGTATGGGTAGATGGCTACGGGCGGGGATCACGCAGCTTGGTTGTTTTTACTCAACCCTAGGGCTGAAGTCATTTGAGGAATAAAAAAATTATTATACATTAGACCATAGGGATTTTTTTAAATTTCTCCAGGTTAGGGATTTTCTGTGGAGAAAGGGGGGGTGGAGGATCCAAATTTCAAAAAGTCCAAACCATGGAAATCCTAATTAAAAATAGAACAGTAACTATTGGAGAAGTTTACGAATGTATGAATGCCTTTTCCAGATATGGATAAATGTTTTTTAAAATGGCAGGCTAAATTGGGGGTTTCAGCTGAAACTTTTTATTGTTCTTATGAATTCTCAGTCTCTCTTAATGTCCACCAGACTACAAGCACAATACTACAAGACTTTTTTTTCGTTATATTATACCCCAAGCAAGATAGCTAAGTGGGGGTCTAGTAAAGGAACGGTATGTCCACGCTGTGCTTCATATGAGGCCGATATTGTGCATATATTTGCATTATGTAATGTACTACAGGAGCTAATCACCGATATATCAAGCTTTTTATCAGATTCTAAATGCAAGAATAGAAATTTCAGTGGAAGAAATAATTTTAGGTATAGCTGGAGTAAATCGACCAAGGAATATGCAAGGATTGGATTTTTGTGGCAATGGCTGTTCCAAGGATATGTATAGCATCAGCTTGGTTGGATCCAAGCCCGCCGGTGTTTCAACAATGGCGAGCCCGATTATTGGCGACATGTAGCTTAGAAGTAGCTATATATAAAAGAAAGGGGCGTAACAAAAGTAAAAAAGGGTTGAAATTATGGGATCCTCTAATACAGTGGATGCAAAGCCATAGTGGGACAGGATAGATCCCAGTCTGTTTATTGTATATAATGGCGAAACCCAAACATAAAATAACCACGATCTGAAAGTATAGATCACGATGGATAATGTTGCACCAGATGAATTAAGTGTTTGTCATCATAATATCTATGAAGTTTGTAACAATGTTATGCTTATTCGTAAATGTCTGAGAAGGGTGGGGGGGAGGGGGTGGCTTTCGAATGTATAAAAACAAAGAATATTTAATATTAAAAAAAAAAGGAAATAGGGCTTCCCCTCCTCAGGACGTGATAACACGTTTGTCCCGCTCCCGCGCCAAATAAACGTGCGTAAGCGCCCCTGCTACACAAGCTAACGCAGCTGTCAACTGCCAAAAGATCGCGACATAAATAGATTAACCATAAACAACCTTACATCAATGATAGAAAAAAATTAAGTTGTACTTATCTCGCTGCAGCAGCAGCAAAGAAAGAGGACGACATCCGTTTGAACTGAGTTATATACCCTAAGGGGTGTGTGGTGATTGGTGGAGACCGGGCACGCTGTGCCTGATGGGTTATGTAGTTCAAAGTTTTATTGGCTGCTGTGATGTTCAGTAAAGAAAAAAGCATAATCAGAAGCCTCCGTTTCCTGACATAGAATTAGCGGTACATCCGAGTGCTGCTGAACATGTGAGGCAGCAGATACCCAAGTGTCCGAGCCCTGCAGCAGCTCTACTGCGGACTACGTGAAGCAGTTAGCGGTGCATCCTAGTGCTGCTGAAAATGTGAGGCAGCAGATACCCAAGTGTCCGAGCCCTGCAGCAGCTCTACTGCTGAATATGTGAGAGTTTTTATATAGATATCCCACCTGAAGTCACAGAAGGAATGTCTGATTCCCTCCCCACCCCCAAACGTAACTGGAAGAAAGCAGAGTAATATCCATACATCTATATGAACTATGACAGGGGGTTAACAAAGGGGGAACACTACCTCAATTCCTTTACTTAAAAATCACTTCAATGGTCAGTTATTATGCATCTCAACAATATATGCGTTTCACCTCAAACAGTTATTATAATACATGCAGAGGGTTTCTTCCCCATCCCCTCCCCTCCCTTGCCTGCTATTCTGTCTATACAGGCTCATGCCAACATTCAACAATATAACTCCCCAGGTCCCACCCTCCCCCTTTTTCTGTGCCAGGGTTTCACGTCCATAGAGGAGTAAGTCCTACATTAGTGTCCCGGTTATCTTCGTGAGCCATCAGGAACCTACTGCATCAGAACTCACGCAGCCTCTTCATTATCCCAATCATAGTTTCTCTCGAAGTTTCCCGGCCCCCACAAATCTGCTAACATGGAGGACCATGCCCAGAGGTCATCCTCCAGTTTTTCGTCCCTTCGGACGTGCTTCATGCATACCGCCTTCACAGTTGCGCACTCGCACACATCCCATGCCTCTACCAACTGGAAGGGGGGGCATCCAGGTTATAGCCATTTGTCTTTTTGCCAAGACCAGCCCCAGCAGAAGAAACCTCCTGCTCAGTTTTTTATTTTTGGGGGCAGGAAGTAAATCCAGTAGTACCTGCCGAATCTTCCTGGGGATCAACCAACCCGTTGCCTCCCCTAGGCGTACCAGTACATTTGACCAATAAGAGTCTAGGGATGGGCATGCCCACGTCATATGGAGGAAATCCGCCTGCCTTGACCCACATCTGGGGCACTCCCCTGCGCATGTCGGGTAGATTATACTCAGTATCCGTGGGGTAAGATATGTTTGGTGTACAAAGTTGTAATGGAGTTTGAAACGAGCATTGGAGCTTACGCTCTGAACCCCCTTGTGGACCTTCATCCATTCTTTCTCCGTCAGTGGTTCCTCTACAACCGTATCCCATTTAGCCTGTAAAGGGAGAGGCTCACCCGGGAGGCCATCCCTTAATGTGCGATAAAGGTGCGACACCAGCCTACGGCCATATTGCTCCTGTGACCCTCAAAATCTTTTCATATTGCAAAAATTGCCCCGTTCCCAGGCTAAAGGAGGCCATGGCCTCCTGTCGCGTTATAAATTGTCCATTAATGTAGAGGTCCCCCTGTAGTGTAGTTCCTATTTCCCTAATAGGCTCTGCGCATTGGAATAATATACCCCTATAGATTTGACATAGGACTCAGGTCAGTATGTCCCTATCGAGTATATTAAACTTACTTTGTGCCAGCTAACTCAGAGGCCACTAGAAACTCCTTGTAAACAAGAAGGGAGTAGTTTCTGGCAACCGCATAAACATGACAACTTTGTTTCCCTTTAGAATCGGAACACTCTCAGAATCGTGGAAACAATAGATAACAGTTTCACTCAGCTAATCGTGCATGCTTAGTTTCTTCAGAGTTACACAGAAAGAATAGACGGGCGTTTCAATAAAAGGATTTATTGAACATTCTTCTTTCTCGTGTAAGAGATATGAGCGGTTATGATCACAAGACAGTATGCGAGATATATAATGTACAGCATAAGCAGTAGAAAGAAATACTGCGCTAGCATTATCTTTTAGCTATGACACATATATTCATACATAAATAACAAGCTAAAAATGTGAGTACTCATAAGATGCTTCTCTAACTAGTTCTACCCCAGAGTACCTAACCTAAGTGTAGTGCAAGGTAAGAAGTAGGTGAAATATTCTATAGTATGGTATGCTATAGTCTAGTATGCCAAGTCTAGTATGCCAAGAGTCCCTCTAGGTTCTAGTCAGCTCCATACCTTGAGAATGAGAGAGGTGGGAATCTCCTTCCGGGTCTCGAACTCTAACACCCCGCGAGGGGAGTCAGAACACTGGAAGCTGGATTCTCTGCGAGCAGGGATGACAGCGTCTCTTGTCAGTGCGTCAGGCCGGGACACAGGCTCCTCTAAAGTCGAGGTCTCCTACTTGCTTGGGCAAGGGAAGGTATATTTATACCCGGTAGATGCCTTGGAATGTTAGCATTGACGTAAAGTCGGGCAGAGGAAGATGTCAGGAATGAACCCTTAAAGTGTAGCGGTTCATGCATAATAAATGAGTTCTTGGAGAAATCAATAATCCTGTGCTAGGTGAACTCCCAAGATCTTAAGGGTCTGGTTTCTAAGAACTCGTTGTGGCGTTAGGTTGGACGGATGTAAGTGACCATGCCTGCATTTGGCAGACACCTAAAGCGGAATACAACACCCACTCCACTTTCGAATGAACGATAGTACTAAATGCTAAAGATTAAATGCTAAACATTAAACTGAGTACCACATGTTGCTAAAAACATTTCTAAAAGCATATTAAAAGAAGTTTAAAATAAACTGTCGAATGTAATAGGTACTGTACATTTTAAAGCATTTTTTCATTCTAAGCATATATTGGAAATAAATGCAACATGAATGAATAAACAGAAATATATACATATGACGAAATGGTTGACAAGTTTTCAAAAATCAAAGCCATTGCATATCATGAAATTGTGGTAAATAAGGTGACAATGTGTCCCTGGAAGTATTCAAAGAAGTCCGTTCTATATGAATAGTTCTACTGTAAAAGTCAATTTTTAGGAAGAGTTCCAAGTTTTGTTCTGTTTTGAAAATATGGAGGCCAAATTTCATTGTTTCCCTGGTACACTGTGAGCCGAATCAAAGTCAGTGTATGGGTCTGGTGTAAACATGAAATCATCTATTTCTGTAGACAAAAGATCGTCTACCGATGTCGGTGACAGTTGGAACACCTCGTTCAGAAGGTTAACTGCACAGAGATGTGAAGCATCGCCTTCAGCATAGGATGCCGCAGCAATGTTCGCGTCAGTTGTTACCTGTGTGCCTGTTGATCCATCTCGTACCTCAGCAGCAGCAGGAAGCGTCTGTGAGATCTCAAGGAATGCCGTCATCAGGATTGGTAGCCTCTGGGGACAATACAGAGCATGGGCCATTATTGGGTCCAGCAGAGTATCGATATCCGTTGGCATGACTGATGGCAGTGTTAGACAGGTGTCTAGCACGCATTCTTCACCGCAAAGCAGGCAGCGTAGAACAGGTAAGATGCAATCTTGCCAGATTGGTCTAAATGACAGAAACCATGTTGTATTAAGTTCCCGTAGAAGAGGTATGCCCAAAAGTTGCACTATGCGCTCACGGCACTTCCGTTCTAGGAGAGCTTTCTCCAAATTGCTGGGAGTGACGCCGGTTGATAGGCTTGCCATAGCGTAGTAGTAGGAATAAAAACAGGATTCCCGCAACCAGTGCTAGAATTAATGGCACACCTCCAAACACAGAATGTGCGAAGTTTGGAATGATTCCGAGGACTGCCTGAAAAGGTGTTAACAGTCCTGAGCAGATGGTCTTAAATACATGTACAAGCCCGCTCGTATCAGACATGTTAAAGATACGTCCCATCATTTCTACGAAATGTATAGGGCAGTTTGTACGAATTAAAGCCTGTATCTCAGCCGAAGTCCTTGCAATTTGTAAATCATAGATTTCTTTGGCCGAGGTCAAAGGCACGGTCTGTTGCAAAAGCATGGCTTTCATTCTGCTTAAAGTATCAAAACGTATAAAAGAAACATTCAATGAAGGCCATAGAGGCAACTCCCTGATTGGGTCTATTGGGGGGGAACAATACTTGCATACAACAAGTAACCCTGGAGTCGACCGTTACCAGATATGGGATGCCTGGCAACATGCCACAGCAACTCCGATCATTCAACATGAGGTAACTCCAGTTAGAAAGTTGGCCAAACGTTGGATTAATCACAGTAGCTGGTGGCAGGACAAGTTTGCCACAGAACCATTACAAGCCCCGTGTAAAGAAATGTCCTGACATAAGAGTGAACCGCTTAGTGCATTTTCACAGTGTGTACCGCTTAGAAACACTTCACGATCCCCACTCCAACATCTGTATTCGTAATGTAAATCCCAGAATGTCAATGTATGCTTTACCCAACCTTTCATATTTGCCTGCTTGCATTTGTTTGAGGCAATACTGAAAATGAAAAGTAGTGACAGGCAGAGTTATTTTGCCATGGATAAGCCATTCTGTAGCTGGTTTTTCTGCTACCGTAAATGATAATTTTTCCAGTTTTTCAATGCTCAGCACTGTATACTTTGCTCCCCTTTGTGCCAGTTCGATCTGTTTATCCGTTAGATTGTATTCTGAAAACAGACGACGTGTTGATAAAACGCCAAGGCACATAGCCTGCACGCAAAGATTGCAGCGTTCAGCCTAATAACATAATAGAACGTAACTGAGATTGGCCTTGTTGTAACATGGCTAAATCTTGTTCCAGTATGTCAATAGCAGAGGATACAATGTTGTCCAATGAATAAATTCTGGAGGACAAAGTTGTTAACCCATTCTCGACCACAGTGAGAGATTTCTCCAAGTTAATACGATCAAGCTCACGTATTCTTTCTGCGGCCTCTGCAACCTTCCATATCTCATTATAAGCAGCATAAATGCCGGCATATATGAAACGTTTGACGCGGTTTTCTTGGTCCTAGCAAGAATTCCCTAAGGTCTGCGTCTTCTTTAAGTAAAGATAAGTGTTGTTTCACATCCGAGTGTAGATTTTTGTAACCAGTCGAGGCACAATTTTCCTACACTGTATGTTGTTACTACCCCCGGATGTTGTCGAACATAACGTGGGTCTGACCTATGGATAGTAAAGCCCTGTATTCTATTCAGGAATGTTTGACAGATGTTTGTGTCTGTGGGCCAGAGTAACCATTTTTTCCAATCAGGATCTGTTCTGTTGTTTTGAGGTATTGTGTCTACTGTGACCGCTCCCTGTGTAGTGGTATTACTTGCAGGTGTTGATACAGAAGGTGTGTTCATGTCTTTGATCTTGGCCAAACCAAGGCAAGACGTTTGTTGCACAGTGTCATTCAAAAACATTATTTGATGTGGGATGATACAGGCTCTAAACAAAGCTTCTATCCCCTGCACTTGCCAATCTTTAGAACCCCAGACAGATTGTGTCTTTCCAAAAGTCAAATCCTTGTCTAGACAGTTGGGTAATAAAGGCTGCAGAATAAATCTGTTTTGTATTAGTTAACATAATTTTCTGTCCTGTTTTGTTTACATTTTTATAGTAAAATGTTTCTGGATCAGATGTATTGTACCCTGAAAAATATGGAAACTTATTTGCAAACGTTTTTGAACTACCCTTTGGTGGTGTAGGACAATGTTCCCATTGGTTAAACAAACACATTTCTAGGTGTTACAGATTTATGCAAGAAATGATGACCATAATGGTTGTAACAATAAAGCTGTTCGTAGTCTGATGAACCCTCTAAGTGTTAATTGTTAGAGAACGCAGCAGACCTTTCTAGATCAGACATGTCATTTACAGTCTCAAAGTCCCAATCATCAGAATAGGTACTGGAGGTAATAAAATCACTTAATGAAATTTTTAAATAAATGTGGAATGTTCAAAAGTTCCGTTGGGCCGAATATATCGAAATCGATTTTGTCCCACACTATACCATCCTGTATAGGAACAGCTGTGATGTTCACTGCTGACAAGTCTCTTGCTTCACGATGGGATGATGTGTGGTTTTAAAAGTAAGTTCACATTTTTACTTACAGTGTCCATATTGATGTATCTGCCATTTATATGCACGCTGATAGTCATAACCAAAGCTAGCCAAAACAGAAAGAAAAATATTCCAGAAATAATCCATAGTTCAATCCATGGTGAAACCAGATAAGTCTCTTTCAGGAAATGAAAAAGGTCTTGTACTTGTTGTTTGAAAGTTTTTTGTAGGGCTGGCGTCGTTTCAGGCTCACTTGGATCCTCAGGAAACGTAGCAAAGTTAATGAAATAGCCAGAAGCAGTTCGGTCAATTGATGGAATTGCATCAGGATTCGTCGAAATCGCTGGAACCAGTTGATCACGTGTTACGTTGGTGTAGACAGGTGTATCTGGACGAACTGTTGTTGCTTAGTCCTTCATCTCTTACTGCTGAATTCTCGATGGTTATGAGTCTTTCAGTCTGAACCTCTTGGATAGTAGCGAGAAGAGTGCGTCTGCTACTAGGTCGGAGTCCACGAGGCCTACTATTTAGTATTGGCCACACACTGTGGTTTGATGAGGTCGATTGACACAAATCTTTTCTCCTTTTTTCCCAGCAAGGGGCGGCAGAAGTACTGTTCTTGTTCCGTGGACGGCTAGGACAGGTACTGGTTGTCTGTAAGAAGGTCCAAATTCCTTCTTGTCCGCAATCTTCTCTCTGACTAGATCCCCAACTTTTGGGATCCAGACAGGCCTTGCTGGGACTGCCGGTGTTTCCCCAGGGGTGGTTGGCTTCAGGAACACGTTGCTTTGTTTCGATCTTAGTTCATTTAGATCCTGTAAAACAGCCAAACGATCTTTGATATCAAAGGGTTTATTTTCCACCACTGTGCCTTTACATTCGAGATCAGGAACCCACATTCTTGTCCCAAATAGGACCTCATATGGAGTGACCCCCTAGAGAACTTCTTGGCAAATTATTTAATGAGCGTTGGACCCCATAAAGATGTTTGACCCACCCATCAACCGAACCTAATACTCTAGCTGTTATAGACTGCTTTATGTCCCGGTTTTTCCTTTCCACAACAGAATTTCCCTCAGGATGAAACGGAGAGGAGTACCGCAATGCTACGCCCAAACTGGCCATGGCTTCTTTGTAAGCCCGAGAGCTAAACGCAGGGCCCTGGTCAGAATGTAGTGTGCCAATAGTGTATGTGCCGATAAAGACTCGCAAATCTTTTATAACAGTTTGAGCGTCAGCCGAGCGCTGAGGCCATATCCATAGGAACCTTGACTTAGTATTTGTGGGATTGCATTTGTCCAAAAGGATGCCTGCGCGTAGATAGTCTAATGCTGTCTAACAATGGTGTCTGTACTGGGCAGGCTACTTCGTAGTCTGGTGGCATTCTGCACTAGTCTGTCTATTGCAGTCTATGCAGTCATCGATGAAGATGTGAATCTGTGTATTCATTCCAGGCCACCAGTACATCTCTTTTAATGTTAATATTGTTTTAGAGATCCCTTGATGCGACAGACCCTCCCCCAGATGTGCTTCATAAACCAAAGCTGCTCTACGTTCCATGTTTAGAATTACCCTATCCCCCACTCAAGGGATTCGAGCAAAAGGAACGTTGTTCGCATCAATTACATAAGAGTACTTGAGTGGAAATTTCTTTGGTAACGCTGCACCACTGCCTTTGCTTGAAGCATTGGCAGCCAACAATATCTCACTGTCTATTTTCGTTTTTGAACGAGTGATCGCAGCTACGGAAGCCGTCTGAACAGCCCCCTTTGCGGCTTCATCAGCCAATGAATTCCCTGCAACGTGAACGCCATCACGTTGATGACTCAGCGTGTGTATCACGTGAGCTTTTGGTAGTTCGTCTCTCAACTGAACTACTTGTTCCCATAGCGTTTTATGCTTTATTCTGCCACCTTTTGCATCTTTAATCCCGTTTTCAAGCCAATTTTGTATATATTCATTATACGACTGAACACAGTAAAAAGAATCGCACACTATAAGTATGGGGAATTCGCGACCTGTATTTTCAAGTGCCAGTTTGAATGCTTGTAGCTCAGCTCGCTGAGCTGTACAATATCCTAGAGCTTGAGTTTTAGTGACCATTGGTCTAAAGTTACCATCTTGCATGCGACCTTTAACGATTGCGCACGCTGCACTGTAAGCTTGCCTACTCCCTGTAGCGGGTTGTGCTGATCCGTCAGTATAAATTATAAATTCGTACTGATCTAGAGGCAAAATTTCTGTGGGCAGAGGACATTCATGTTCATATTGCAGGAACGCTTGTGTTTTTAGATCAGGATCAAAAACATTCAACATCTGTTGCAGCAAGAGAATTAACCCATTGTATCCATCTAGGATGTAAAGCTTTTGCATTTGGAATGCTCGCTTTTGTAACCGCCTGTAAGGCTGGTACTGGAGTTACGACAATAATGCGTTTTCCTTGAGCAAGAGCTCTTTCTTTTGCTACAGCGGTTTGAAATGCTGTCAGTATTTTTTCTGTTGAAGTGAAGCGCATTTCTGCTTGTATATACAAATGTGATTTGTATGCTATTGGTACTTTTTCACCCTCATTAAATGTTAAATAGGTGAATCCGCATTGACCCGAAATTATTCGGATCACTAAATTGCGTGTATTTACGCGTTTGTAAGTGATTTGTTGCTAACATGTTAGCTTGGAGTGAACGCAGGATTTGTGTGTTCCTGTGTCCAATGTTTTGTTGAAAAATCAGGTTTGGTTAATTCGTAGAGAGGTTTAACCCTTTCTGCGTAATTTAGAATGTAAGTTCTTCCAAAATGTAGGAAACCCAAGATGGATTGTAAATTTTTCAGCGTTTTTGGAGGTTGGAGCAGCGCGCACTTTTCTAAAAAGTTAGCTGTCAGGCTCTTGCCTTCACTTGAAAGCTCATATCCTAGGAAAAGGACATTGAGATGGGCAATTCTGGATTTTTTTTAAAGTTGAATTTATAGCCTTCAGAGGCGAAGCCCAATATAATGGTACTCACCCTATTCAAGTGCCTATCTAGGTCATCGTCTGTCAGATAGATGTCATCGACATATGACAATGCCTCATTATCATAGATTTATAGTAAGTCTGTTACTCTTGCTGAGAATAACCCCGGGCTGTTTTTGAACCCTTGTGGGAGTCTACAAAATGGACGCTGGGTCCCAATTATTGAGAAAGCTGTTAAGCACCTGCTTTCAGGTGCTATGTTTGACAAAAGAAACCATTTGAAATGTCCAATGTGGTTTTATATTTTTTACGCACAATGTTATTCATTAATGCTGTACTATGTGCATTTTGCACTGCAAATGTTTTGGAACAAGTGTTCAAGTGTCTGTAATCCAAAACTAGACGATATGTATTGTCTGGTTTGGATACAGGAAACAAAGGATTGTTCATTGAGGAGGTGCATGTTTCAATCACCCCTTGGTATTCAAGTTGATCTAAGATCTCCCTGACCTGTTTTTTAGCTTCTTGCTTTATTGGGTACTGCCTTTGTGCAGTAGGTTGATTTTTTTTAGATGTATTTTGTGGTGAGGTGAGTCCTCATCCCATCCCACATGATTTGTGTATAATGCTGGGGCCTGGGCAACTGCCCATTTCCTGGCATAAGTATATTTTAGGTGAATTGGAATATGGTTGCAGAAGGCTGGCATAATGATGTCCTCACCATGTGGGCACTCCCTGAAATGTGCGGTGGCCAGTCTTTTTCTGCTAGAAGTATATCATAACCCCTTGAAAGTTTCTCCCAAAAGAGTATTTTCACTTTTCTTGGTATGTCTCCCTCCATTCGGAGTGTTATTTCATATAACTTTTGTGGAGTACTAACCCTGGTGTCTACAGTTTCTACTGTGATGTACTCATTCAAGTCCACTATCTCCAGAAGTTCCTTCAGGTTCTGGCGAGCTATTGTTACTTCTGCTGCACTGTCCAGCATTGTCTGAGCCCATTCTCCGTTCTTGAGCTGTGTTCTCAGTATTCTCAGCATGTCTGATCTTCAGACCTGCTACCTTCTTTTTTGTGAATTGAGGTTTTAATTTATTTTTCTGAACGTGTTTATCGTCTTTGGATTTCACGCGTTCTTCTCTGTGTTCTGACCGTCCTCTTCTTTCTGTCTGTGACGATATCTGAAAGGTACGAGAGGAACGTGTATCAGTATCTTGATACCGGTCAGGCTTTCTTAAATTATCCCTATTCCTGAGGTTATACCTCCTTTCAGAGGGCTCCTTTTGAGGAGACCTACCTCGGGATTGAGAACGTGTCTCGTTTGAATTTTGTTTATTAGTTTCCCACTTCTTTTTAGAAGATGTAGGATTTTGTTTAATAGAGTCCTTCTCAGGACTTTCAGATAGTTTTGGCTTCAAAGGTTTTCCACCCAAACTATCGCTGCCCAATTCTGCATAAGATTGTTCTATTATTCTGGGTAGTTCATGTTCTGTTACATCAAATTCCCTTAAGCGTTGGCGGATCGCCACTGATGCTGCCTCTCCTTTAATATTAGATAATATTATTGTTGAGACCTGGTCGAAGTTTTTCAGTAATTTCATACCTAAATTCAGTGCAGGTTCTGCCCCGTATTCGTTTTGAATTTGTTTCAGGACATATGGTATTACTGCAATTGATGGAACATCATGTGTTTTAGTATAGATGGCAGCAAAGACTGCGCCCCAAGTGGTGCAGTCTTCCAGTTGTGGTGTGATCCCCATTGGTAAACAGATTGTTAGGATTCTGTGCTTCTCATGCGGGCTAGTATTTGGAAATACTGCTTTGATTTGAGTAATTTTTTGAGCTATCCAGAATGGAATTTGTTCACGTTTTGTGGGCATTTTACCCATGACTGCGTGTAAAGTCTGTGGAGTAATTATTAGTGTATTCCCCTGTTGAGGGGTTTGATTTGGAATGGTCATTGGTGGTTGTACTGTGAAAGTCTGCATGACATATTGGACTAATTGTCTGTACATTTTTATTAACTCTTGTAGTTAAGTAATTCCTCGTCTGACATTACATCGATGTCAGGATGAGGTGTGTAGCCGGCTAGAATCGGCCATGTTGCTCCTGGTCTACCTAGTGGACCGAGCCTGGTAATGTTTTTGTGATGTTTTAGGGCGCCTTTAAACCAGAGATGATGCTCCTGGTATGTGAGTGGAATTTCAATATCCTCGAAAGGAATATATTCCTCTGGTGGTTCATCTTCTTTAAAGAAGTGAAACACTTTTGTTACTGGATTTGATTCTGGGAATACTATCCATGAATAGAATACCTCTGTCTGAAAGGATTCGTGTGCCTCTATCACGAAAACTGCTCTACCACCTCTTGGTGTTAGGCCATGTTTTCTAAGTTTTAGAGTGATGGCTCTTCTTAAGTTTGGAGGGATGTTTATAACACCCTCATCGGTTTCATTTAAACCTGTAAAGTTAAAAGCTGTTACGACTGGATCAGCCGCAGCTACACCGTTCTCGGTGGCATTATCCCCGTGTAGGGACATTTGTTTTTTGAAAAATGTAGAACAAGTTTCAAGGAAACAAAAGATAAGGTGCACAATATTTTGGAACACTGTATCCTTCAACGTTGAACAAACCAAACAGCTAATATATATATGATTTTTTGTCCTATTTAGCTTTGGCGGATACTTAACCCTACCCACTCCAGACGTCTTATGGAGTATGTGAGTAGGGGTCTCTGAGAGAAAAGCACGACTGAGTTACTCCGTATCTGGCGTTAAATTAGTGCCTTACCAAACGTTGGGCGCCATGTAGTGTAGTTCCTATTTCCCTAATAGGCTCTGCGCATGGGAATAATATACCCTATAGATTTGACATAGGACTGAGGTCAGTATGTCCCTATCGAGTATATTAAACTTAATTACTTTGTTCCAGCTAATTCAGAGGCCACTAGAAACTCCTTGTAAACAAGATGGGAGTAGTTTCTGGCAACCGCATAAACATGACAACTTTGTTTCCCTTTAGAATCGGAACACTCTCAGAATCGTGGAAACAATAGATAACAGTTTCACTCAGCTAATCGTGCATGCTTAGTTTCCTCAGAGTTGCACAGAAAGAATAGACGGGCGTTTCAATAAAAGGATTTATTGAACAGTCTTGTTTCTCGTGTAAGAGATATGAGCGGTTATGATCACAAGACAGTATGCGAGATATATAATGTACAGCGTAAGCAGTAGAAAGAAATACTGCGCTAGCATTATCTTTTAGCTACGACACATATATTCATATACATAAACATAAGCTAAAAATGCGAGTACTCATAAGATGCTTCTCTAACTAGTTCTACCCCAGAGTACCTAACCTAAGTGTAGTGCAAGGTAAGAAGTAGGTGAAGTATTCTATAGTATGGTACGCTATAGTCTAGTATGCCAAGTCTAGTATGCAAAGAGTCCCTCTAGGTTCTAGTCAGCTCCATACCTTGAGAATGAGAGAGGTGGGAATCTCCTTCCGGGTCTCGAACTCTAACACCCCGCGAGGGGAGTCAGAACACTGGAAGCTGGATTCTCTGCGAGCAGGGATGACAGTGTCTCTTGTCAGTGCGTCAGGCCGGGACACGGGCTCCTCTAAAGTCGAGGTCTCCTACTTGCTTGGGCAAGGGAAGGTATATTTATACCCGGTAGGTGCCTTGGAATGTTAGCATTGACGTAAAGTCGGGCAGAGGAAGACGTCAGGAATGAACCCTTAAGGTGTAGCGGTTCATGCATAATAAATGAGTTCTTGGAGAAATCAATAATCCTGTGCTAGGGGAACTCCCAAGAGCTTAAGGGTCTGGTTTCTAAGAACTCGTTGTGACGTTAGGGTGGACGGATGTAAGTGACCATGCCTGTATTTGGATAGCATGGCTAATGCCTAAATAAAGACTGGGATCCTATGCCTATATAAGGGCAATGCGAATTGTGCCTATATAAGGACATGTTTCGGGACAACCTATATACAGACACCTAAAGCGGAATACAACACCCACTCCACTTTCGAATGAACGATAGTACAAATGCTAAACATTAAATGCTAAACATTAAACTGAGTACCACATGTTGCTAAAAACATTTCTAAAAGCATATTAAAAGAAGTTTAAAATAAACTGTCGAATGTAATAGGTACTGTACATTTTAAAGCATTTTTTCATTCTAAGCATATATTGGAAATAAATGCAACATGAATGAATAAACAGAAATATATACATATGACGAAATGGTTGACAAGTTTTCAAAAATCAAAGCCATTGCATATCATGAAATTGTGGTAAATAAGGTGACAATGTGTCCCTGGAAGTATTCAAAGAAGTCCGTTCTATATGAATAGTTCTACTGTAAGCAGATTGAATTGCCATGTATTTTCAAAAATAGAGAGAAAAAAAAGTCAATTTTTAGGAAGAGTTCCAAGTTTTGTTCTGTTTTGAAAATATGGAGGCCAAATTTCATGGTTTCCCTGGTACACTGTGAGCCGAATCAAAGTCAGTGTATGGGTCTGGTGTAAACATGAAATCATCTATTTCTGTAGACAAAAGATCGTCTACCGATGTCGGTGACAGTTGGAACACCTCGTTCAGAAGGTTAACTGCACAGAGATGTGAAGCATCGCCTTCAGCATAGGATGCCGCAGCAATGTTCGCGTCAGTTGTTACCTGTGTGCCTGTTGATCCATCTCGTACCTCAGCAGCAGCAGGAAGCGTCTGTGAGATCTCAAGGAATGCCGTCATCAGGATTGGTAGCCTCTGGGGACAATACAGAGCATGGGCCGTTATCGGGTCCAGCAGAGTATCGATATCCGTTGGCATGACTGATGGCAGTGTTAGACAGGTGTCTAGCACGCATTCTTCACCGCAAAGCAGGCAGCGTAGAACAGGTAAGATGCAATCTTGCCAGATTGGTCTAAATGACAGAAACCATGTTGTATTAAGTTCCAGTAGAAGAGGTATGCCCAAAAGTTGCACTATGTGCTCACGGCACTTCCGTTCTAGGAGAGCTTTCTCCAAATTGCTGGGAGTGACGCCGGTTGATAGGCTTGCCATAGCGTAGTAGTAGGAATAAAAACAGGATTCCCGTAACCAGTGCTAGAATTAATGGCACACCACCAAACACCGAATGTGCGAAGTTTGGAATGATTCCGAGGACTGCCTGAAAAGGTGTTAACATTCCTGAGCAGATGGTCTTAAATACATGTACAAGCCCGCTCGTATCAGACATGTTAAAGATACGTCCCATCATTTCTACGAAATGTATAGGGCAGTTTGTACGAATTAAAGCCTGCATCTCAGCCGAAGTCCTTGCAATTTGTAAATCATAGATTTCTTTGGCCGAGGTCAAAGGCACGGTCTGTTGCAAAAGCATGGCTTTCATTCTGCTTAAAGTATCAAAACGTATAAAAGAAACATTCAATGAAGGCCATAGAGGCAACTCCCTGATTGTGTCTATTGGGGGGGGGGGAACAATACTTGCATACAACAAGTAACCCTGGAGTCGACCGTTACCAGATATGGGATGCCTGGCAACATGCCACAGCAACTCCGATCATTCAACATGAGGTAACTCCAGTTAGAAAGTTGGCCAAACGTTGGATTAATCACAGTAGCTGGTGTATCCTGCTGGTGGCAGGACAAGTTTGCCACAGAACCATTACAAGCCCCGTGTAAAGAAATGTCCTGACATATGAGTGAACCGCTTAGTGCATTTTCAGTGTGTACCGCTTAGAAACACTTCACGATCCCCCCTCCAACATCTGTATTCGTAAGGTAAATCCCAGGATGTCTTAATGTATTCTTTACCCAACCATTCATATTTGCCTGCTTGCATTTGTTTGAGGCAATACTGAAAATGAAAAGTATTGACAGGCAGAGTTATTTTGCCATGGATAAGCCATTCTGTAGCTGGTTTTTCTGCTACCGTAAATGGTAATTTTTCCAGTTTTTCAATGCTCAGCACTGTATACTTTGCTCCCCTTTGTGCCAGTTCGATCTGTTTATCCGTTAGATTGTATTCTGAAAACGGACGACGTGTTGATAAAACGCCAAGGCACATAACCTGCACGCAAAGATTGCAGCGTCCAGCCTAATAACATAATAGAACGTAACTGAGATTGGCCTTGATGTAACATGGCTAAATCTTGTTCCAGTATGTCAATAGCAGAGGATACAATGTTGTCCAATGAATAAATTCTGGAGGACAAAGTTGTTAACCCATTGTCGACCACAGTGAGAGATTTCTCTAAGTTAATACGATCAAGCTCACGTATTCTTTCTGCGGCCTCTGCCTGTGAAACCTTCCATATCTCATTATAAGCAGCATAAATGCCGGCATATATGAAATGTTTGACGCGGTTTTCTTGGTCCTAGCAAGAATTCCCTAAGGTCTGCGTCTTCTTTAAGTAAAGATAAGTGTTGTTTCACATCCTCGAGTGTAGATTTTTGTAACCAGTCGAGGCACAATTTTCCTACACTGTATGTTGTGGCTACCCCCGGATGTTGTCGTCGAACAGAACGTGGGTCTGACCTATGGATAGTAAAGCCCTGTATTCTATTCAGGAATGTTTGACAGATGTTTGTGTCTGTGGGCCAGAGTAACCATTTTTTCCAATCAGGATCTGTTCTGTGTCTACTGTGACCGCTCCCTGTGTAGTGGTATTACTTGCAGGTGTTGGTACAGAAGGTGTGTTCATGTCTTTGATCTTGGCCAAACCAAGGCAAGACGTTTGTTGCACAGTGTCATTCAAAAACATTATTTGATGTGGGATGATACAGGCTCTAAACAAAGCTTCTATCCCCTGCACTTGCCAAACTTTAGAACCCCAGACAGATTTTGTGTCGATTGTGTCTTTCCAAAAGTCAAATCCTTGTCTAGACAGTTGGGTAATAAAGGCTGCAGAATAAATCTGTTTTGTATTAGTTAACATAATTTTCTGTCCTGTTTACATTTTTATAGTAAAATGTTTCTGGATCAGATGTATTGTACCCTGAAAAATATGGAAACTTATTTGCAAACGTTTTTGAACTACCCTTTGGTGGTGTAGGACAATGTTCCCATTGGTAAAACAAACATTTCTAGGTTTTGCAGATTTATGCAAGAAATGATGACCATAGTGGTTGTAACAATAAAGCTGTTCGTAGTCTGATGAACCCTCTAAGTGTTCATTGTTAGAGAATGCAGCAGACCTTTCTAGATCAGACATCATGTCATTTACAGTCTCAAAGTCCCAATTATCAGAATAGGTACTGGAGGTAATAAAATCACTTAATGAAATTTTTAAATAAATGTGGAATGTTCAAAAGTTCCGTTGGGCCGAAAATATCGAAATCGATTTTGTCCCACACTATACCATCCTGTATAGGATCAGCTGTGATGTTCACTGCTGACAAGTCTCTTGCTTCACGATGGGATGATGTGTGGTTTTAAAAGTAAGTTCACATTTTTACACAGTGTCCATATGGATGTATCTGCCATTTATAAGAACGCTGATGGTCATAACCAAAGCTAGCCAAAACAGAAAGAAAAATATTCCAGAAATAATCCATAGTTCAATCCATGGTGAAACCAGATAAGTCTCTTTCAGGAAATGAAAAAGGTCTTGTACTTGTTGTTTGAAAGTTTTTTGTAGGGCTGGCGTCGTTTCAGGCTCACTTGGATCCTCAGAAAACATATCAAAGTTAATGAAATAGCCAGAAGCAGTTCGGTCAATTGATGGAATTGCATCAGGATTCGTCTGAATCGCTGGAACCAGTTGATCACGTGTTACGTTGGTGTAGACAGGTGTATCTGGACGAACTGTTGTTGCTTAGTCCTTCATCTCTTACTGCTGAATTCTCGATGGTTATGAGTCTTTCAGTCTGAACCTCTTGGATAGTAGCGAGAGGAGTGCGTCTGCTACTAGGTCGGAGTCCACGAGGCCTACTATTTAGTATTGGCCACATACTGTGGTTTGATGAGGTCGATTGACAAATCTTTTCTCCTTTTCTCCCAGCAAGGGGCGGCAGAAGTACTGTTCTTGTTCCGTGGACGGCTAGGACAGGTACTGGTTGTCTGTAAGAAGGTCCAAATTCCTTCTTGTCCGCAATCTTCTCTCTGACTAGATCCCCAACTTTTGGGATCCAGACAGGCCTTGCTGGGACTGCCGGTGTTTCCCCAGGGGTGTTGGCTTCAGGAACACGTTGCTTTGTTTCGATCTTAGTTCATTTAGATCCTGTAAAACAGCCAAACGATCTTTGATATCAAAGGGTTTATTTTCCACCACTGTGCCTTTACATTCGAGATCAGGAACCCACATTCTTGTCCCAAATAGGACCTCATATGGAGTGACCCCCCCTAGAGAACTTCTTGGCAAATTATTTAATGAGCGTTGGACCCCATAAAGATGTTTGACCCACCCATCAACCGAACCTAATACTCTAGCTGTTATAGACTGCTTTATGTCCCGGTTTTTCCTTTCCACAACAGAATTTCCCTCAAGATGAAACGGAGAGGAGTACCGCAATGCTACGCCCAAACTGGACATGGCTTCTTTGTAAGCCCGAGAGCTAAACGCAGGACCCTGGTCAGAATGTAGTGTGCCAATTGTGTATGTGCCGATAAAGACTCGCAAATCTTTTATAACAGTTTGAGCGTCAGCCGAGCGCTGAGGCCATATCCATAGGAACCTTGACTTAGTATTTGTGGGATTGCATTTGTCCAAAAGGATGCCTGCGCGTAGATAGTCTAATGCTGTCTAACAATGGTGTCTGTACTGGGCAGGCTACTTCGTAGTCTGGTGGCATTCTGCACTAGTCTGTCTATTGCAGTCTATGCAGTCATCGATGAAGATGTGAATCTGTGTATTCATTCCAGGCCACCAGTACATCTCTTTTAATGTTAATATTGTTTTAGAGATCCCTTGATGTGACAGACCCTCCCCCAGATGTGCTTCATAAATCAAAGCTGCTCTACGTTCCATGTTTGGAATTACCCTATCCCCCACTCCAGGGATTCGAGCAAAAGGAACGTTTGCATCAATTACATAAGAGTACTTGAGTGGAAATTTCTTTGGTTACGCTGCTCCACTGCCTTTGCTTGAAGCATTGACAGCCAACAATATCTCACTGTCTATTTTCGTGTTTGAACGAGTGATCGCAGCTACGGAAGCCGTCTGAACAGCCCCCTTTGCTGCTTCATCAGCCAATGAATTCCCTGCAACGTGAACGCCATCACGTTGATGACTCAGCGTGTGTATCACGTGAGCTTTTGGTAGTTCGTCTCTCAACTGAACTACTTGTTCCCAAAGCGTTTTATGCTTTATTGTGCCACCTTTTGCATCTTTAAACCCGTTTTCAAGCCAATTTTGTATATATTCATTATACGACTGAACACAGTAAAAGGAATCGCACACTATAAGTGTGGGGAATTTGCGATCTGTATTTTCAAGTGCCAGTTTGAATGCTTGTAGCTCAGCTCGCTGAGCTGTACAATCTCCTAGAGCTTGAGTTTTAGTGACCATTGGTCTAAAGTTACCATCTTGCATGCGACCTTTAACGATTGCACACGCTGCACTGTAAGCTTGCTTACTCCCTGTAGCGGGTTGTGCTGATCCGTCAGTATAAATTATAAATTCGTACTGATCTAGAGGCAAAATTTCAGTGGGCAGAGGACATTCATGTTCATATTGCAGGAACGCTTGTGTTTTTAGATCAGGATCAAAAACATTCAACATCTGTTGCAGCAAGAGAATTAACCCATTGTATCCATCTAGGATGTAAAGCTTTTGCATTTGGAATGCTCGCTTTTGTAACCGCCTGTAAGGCTGGTACTGGAGTTACGACAATAATGCGTTTTCCTTGAGCAAGAGCTCTTTCTTTTGCTACAGCGGTTTGAAATGCTGTCAGTATTTTTTCTGTTGAAGTGAAGCGCATTTCTGCTTGTATATACAAAATGTGATTTGTATGCTATTGGTACTTTTTCACCCTCATTAAATGTTAAATAGGTGAATCCGCATTGACCCGAAATTATTCGGATCACTAAATTGCGTGTATTTACGCGTGTTTGTAAGTGATTTGTCGCTAACATGTTAGCTTGGAGTGAATGCAGGATATCTGTGTGTTCCTGTGTCCAATGTTTTGTTGAAAAATCAGGTTTGGTTAATTCGTAGAGAGGTTTAACCCTTTCTGCGTAATTTAGAATGTAAGTTCTTCCAAAATTTAGGAAACCCAAGATGGATTGTAAATTTTTCAGCGTTTTTGGAGGTTGGAGCAGTGCGCACTTTTCTAAAAGTTAGCTGCCAGGCTCTTGCCTTCACTTGAAAGCTCATATCCTAGGAAAAGGACATTGAGATGGGCAATTCTGGATTTTTTAAAGTTGAATTTATAGCCTTCAGAGGCGAAGCCCAATATAATAGTACTCACCCTATTCAAGTGCCTATCTAGGTCATCGTCTGTCAGATAGATGTCATCGACATATGACAATGCCTCATTATCATAGATTTGTAGTAACTCTGTTACTCTTGCTGAGAATAACCCCGGGCTGTTTTTGAACCCTTGTGGGAGTCTACAAAATTGACGTTGGGTACCCATTATTGAGAAAGCTGTTAAGTACCTGCTTTCAGGTGCTATGTTTTGACAAAAGAAACCATTTGAAATGTCCAATGTGGTTTTATATTTTTTGCGCACAATGTTATTCATTAATGCTGTACTATGTGCATTTTGCACTGCAAATGTTTTGGAACAAGTGTTCAAGTGTCTGTAATCCAAAACTAGACGATATGTAGTGTCTGGTTTGGATACAGGAAACAAAGGATTGTTCATTGAGGAGGTGCATGTTTCAATCACCCCTTGGTATTCAAGTTGATCTAAGATCTCCCTGACCTGTTTTTTAGCTTCTTGCTTTATTGGGTACTGCCTTTGTGCAGTAGGTTGATTTTTTTAGATGTATTTTGTGGTGAAGGGAGTCCTCATCCCATCCTATATGATTTTTGTATAATGCTGGGGCCTGGGCAACTGCCCATTTCCTGGCATAAGTATATTTTAGGTGAATTGGAATATGGTTGGAGAAGGCTGGCATAATGATGTCCTCACCATGTGGGCACTCCCTGAAAAGTGCGGTGGCTAGTCTTTCTGCTAGAAGTATATCATAACCCCTTGAAAGTTTCTCCCAAAAGAGTATTTTCACTTTTCTTGGTATGTCTCCCTCCATTCGGAGTGTTATTTCATATAACTTTTGTGGAGTACTAACCCTGGTGTCTACAGTTTCTACTGTTTTGTACTCATTCAAGTCCACTATCTTCAGAAGTTCCTTCAGGTTCTGGCGAGCTATTGTTACTTCTGCTGCACTGTCCAGCATTGTCTGAGCCCATTCTCCGTTCTTTAGCTGTGTTCTCAGTATTCTCGGCATGTCTGATCTTCAGACCTACTACCTTCTTTTTTGTGAATTGAGGTTTTGATTTATTTTTCTGAACGTGTTTATCGGCTTTGGATTTCACGCGTTCTTCTCTGTGTTCTGACCGTCCTCTTCTTTCTGATGTCTGTGACGATATCAGAAAGGTACGAGAGGAACGTGTATCAGTATCTTGATACCCGTCAGGCTTTCTTAAATTATCCCTAAGGTTATACCTCCTTTCAGAGGGCTCCTTTTGAGGAGACCTACCTCGGGATTGAGAACGTGTCTCGTTTGAATTTTGTTTATTAGTTTCCCACTTCTTTTTAGAAGATGTAGGATTTTGTTTAATCGAGTCCTTCTCAGGACTTTCAGATAGTTTTGGCTTCAAAGGTGTTCCACCCAAACTATCGCTGCCTAATTCTGCATAAGATTTTTCTATTATTCTGGGTAGTTCATGTTCTGTTACATCAAATTCCCTTAAGCGTTGGCGGATCGCCACTGATGCTGCCTCTCCTTTAATATTAGATAATATTATTGTTGAGACCTGGTCGAAGTTTTTCAGTAATTTCATACCTAAATTCAGAGCAGGTTCTGCCCCGTATTCGTTTTGAATTTGTTTCAGGACATCTGGTATTACTGCAATTGATGGAACACCATGTGTTTTAGTATAGATGGCAGCAAAGACTGCGCTCCAAGTGGTGCAGTCTTCCAGTTGTGGTGTGATCCCCATTGGTAAACAGATTGTTAGGATTCTGTGTTTCTCATAAGGGCTAGTATTTGGAAATACTGCTTCGATTGGAGTAATTTTTTGAGCTATCCAGAATGGAATTTGTTCACGTTGTGGGCATTTTACCCATGACTGCGTGTAAAGTCTGTGGAGTAATCTTTAGTGTATTCCCCCGTTGAGGGGTTTGATTTGGAATGGTCATTGGTGGTTGGACTGTGAAAGCCCGCATGACATATTGGACTAATTGTCTGTAAATTTTTATTAACTCTTGTAGTTGAGTAAGTAATTCCTCGTCTGACATTACATCGATGTCAGGATGAGGTGTGTAGCCGGCTAGAATCGGCCATGTTGCTCCTGGTCTACCTAGTGGACCGAGCCTGGTAATGTTTTTGTGATGTTTTAGGGCGCCTTTAAACCAGAGATGATGCTCCTGGTATGTGAGTGGAATTTTAATATCCTCGAAAGGAATATATTCCTCTGGTGGTTCTACTTCTTTAAAGAAGTGAAACACTTTTGTTACTGGATTTGATTCTGGGAATACTATCCATGAATAGAATACCTCTGTCTGAAAGGATTCGTGTGCCTCTATCACGAAAACTGCTCTACCACCTCTTGGTGTTAGTCCATGTTTTATAAGTTTTAGAGTGATGGCTCTTCTTAAGTTTGGAGGGATGTTTATAACACCCTCATCGGTTTCATTTAAACCTGTAAAGTTAAAAGCTGTTACGACTGGATCAGCCGCAGCTACACCGTTCTCGGTGGCATTATCCCCGTGTAGGGACATTTGTTTTTTGAAAAATGTAGAACAAGTTTCAAGGAAACAAAAGATAAGGTGCACAATATTTTGGAACACTGTATCCTTCAACGTTGAACAAACCAAACAGCTACTATATATAGGATTTTTTGTCCTATTTAGCTTTGGCGGATACTTAACCCTACCCACTCCAGACGTCTTATGGAGTATGCGAGTAGGGGTCTCTGAGAGAAAAGCACGACTGAGTTACTCCGTATCTAGCGTTAAATTAATGCCTTACCAAACGTTGGGCGCCATGTAGTGTAGTTCCTATTTCCCTAATAGGCTCTGCGCATTGGAATAATATACCCTATAGATTTGACATAGGACTGAGGTCAGTATGTCCCTATCGAGTATATTAAACTTAATTACTTTGTGCCAGCTAATTCAGAGGCCACTAGAAACTCCTTGTAAACAAGAAGGGAGTAGTTTCTGGCAACCGCATAAACATGACAACTTTGTTTCCCTTTAGAATCGGAACACTCTCAGAATCGTGGTAACAATAGATAACAGTTTCACTCAGCTAATCGTGCATGCTTAGTTTCTTCAGAGTTACACAGAAAGAATAGACGGGCGTTTCAATAAAAGGATTTATTGAACAGTCTTGTTTCTCATGTAAGAGATATGAGCTGTTATGATCACAAGACAGTATGCAAGATATATAATGTACAGCGTAAGCAGTAGAAAGAAGTAATACTGCGCTAGCATTATCTTTGACATATATTCATATACATAAATAACATAAGCTAAAAATGCGAGTACTCATAAGATGCTTCTCTAACTAGTTCTACCCCAGTGTACCTAACCTAAGTGTAGTGCAAGGTAAGAAGTAGGTGAAGTATTCTATAGTATGGTATGCTATAGTCTAGTATGCCAAGAGTCCCTCTAGGTTCTAGTCAGCTCCATACCTTGCGAATGAGAGGGTGGGAATCTCCTTCCGGGTCTCGAACTCTAACACCCCGCGAAGGGAGTCAGAACACTGGAAGCTGGATTCTCTGCGAGCAGGGATGACAGCGTCTCTTGTCAGTGCGTCAGGCCGGGACACGGGCTCCTCTAAAGTCGAGGTCTCCTCCTACTTGCTTGGGCAAGGGAAGGTATATTTATACCCGGTAGGTGCCTTGGAATGTTAGCATTGACGTAAAGTCGGGCAGAGGAAGACGTCAGGAATGAACCCTTAAGGTGTAGCGGTTCATGCATAATAAATGAGTTCTTGGAGAAATCAATAATCCTGTGCTAGGGGAACTCCCAAGAGCTTAAGGGTCTGGTTTCTAAGAACTCGTTGTGACGTTAGGGTGGACGGATGTAAGTGACCATGCCTGTATTTGGATAGCATGGCTAATGCCTAAATAAGGACTGGGATCTTATGCCTATATAAGGGCAATGCGAATTGTGCCTATATAAGGACATGTTTCAGGAAAACCTATATACGGACACCTAAAGCGGAATACAACTCCCCAATAACTGACACCCACCCTCCTTCCAGCGTCTCACCGAAATCGATTCAGCAATATTCGCAAAGGGTCGCATCACCCACATAGGCATATCCGGGGCATGGGCGCAGGGCGCATGGCGCACCACTGTCCGAACCACTATTTTCCAGATCCTGGACACATGTTGCATCACATAGGGAAGCGCAGGTGGAACCCCTGAACCGAGCATCAGGAGCTCCGGGAGAGCATGGTTGCCATAGGTACCTGCAAGGAGTGGTTTCTCCCAGTTATCGGCACCATTTAACCAGTGGACCGCGTGCTGCATATGGGATGCAATATAGTAAAATTCTAGGTTGGGAACTTCGTCCTCCCATATCCAAAGTTCTTTGTAATGTTTTTAGTCGCATGCTCTTTTTCCTATGGAGCCACAAAAGGTCCTCTAACAGTCCAAAAAAAGTCTCTGGGGACCGCATACAATGAATGCTGTAAGGTATAGAGGCATCGTGGTACTATTATCATTTTTGCAATGGCGATCCTGCCCATAAGGGACAGAAGCAAGTCCTTCAAAAAACACATGGAGCCACGTAGTCCTTCCACTACTCTCCCCACATTTCTTTCCAGATATGTTGTGGCTGTATTCGCCAGTCTAATGCCTAGATATTTAGCCCCCTCAGTCACCCATGCAAACTCAACCTGGGGCAGCTCCTCCGCCGGGCCCCTTGCTAATCGACCCATGGGGATCAACTTAGATTTCCCCAGGTTAGTACAGAGCCCTGAGATCTCACCAAATTCCTGTAATGCCTGTAGGAGGATTGACACCAATTTCACCAGCCGAAGATACAGGAGCGTATGATCGGCATAGAGGGAGACCACATGGTTGACGTCCGCCAGGATTATCACCCACGCATTCATTCGTCTTCGCAGGGTAGCTGCCAGAGGCTTCATCGCAATCACGAACAGGAGAGGAGACAGAGGACAGCCCTGGCGGGTGCCTCGACACAGAGCGAACAACTCAGACACTACACCCCTTATTCTCGCTGTCTGAGCAGAGTACAGCAGCCCGAGCCATTTAAGAAACACCAGGCCCATTCCCATCCGTTGTGGGACCCGCCAGAGATATGACCATTCTACTGAATCAAAGGCTTGTTCTATGTCTAGAAGCGCCAAGGCATAGTCATTGTTCATGAGTTTTGGGCCGTGTCACGCATGCGCTGCAAATTATGAGTGGTACTACGCCTCGGAATAAACCCCGCCTGGTCTGTGTGTATAAGGAGATGCATGTGCGGGAGAAGGCGGGCCGCCAAGATCCCAGTAAGAATCTTCACATCTGTGTTCAGGAGTGAGATTGTCCTATAAGAGCCAGCCTGTAAAGGGTCCCCATCAAGTTTCAGTATCATGGCAACCAAGGCCTCTCTCATTGAGGCCGGCAGGGAGTAAACTTCGAGCGCTTCATTATAGACCTCTTGAAGACGGTCAACCAGGAGAGGGGCAAACCTTTGGTAAAATTCAGCAGGTATCCAGTCACTTCCCGGGCTCTTAGCTGACTTACGACTTTTAATCGTGGCAAGTATCTCCTCTTTAGTGATTGGAGCACTCAGCGTCTCTGCTATCTCTGGCTGCAGCCTAGGGAGCCCAACAGCATCCCAAAAAAACCAGATATCCTCCTCCAGAGGGGGACCCTCCTGTTGCGTAAACTCCGTTAAGGTGCGCTGCCAGCACATGTGCAATCGCCTGCTGGGAGTGTACAACCCCGCCAGCATTGTTTTAGAGCTGCAATATGGGAGTATCCCGATTTAACAATCGGGCCAGCATGGCACCTGTTTTATCTCCTTCCGCGTGTAAACGATGCCTGTATGCGGTGCACATGAATTTTTCTAGCCAGCACCAGCTCTCCAGCAGGGCCTCCCGGACAGCGCACCCCTCCTCTATAATGTGAGGTGTTGTGGGGAGCCTCACCTCCAATTTACCTAGCTGCTCTTCCTGGGTCTTTATATATTGCTCCAACTGGTGACGTACCCCATATGAGGTTCTAATACACCCCCCCTCCCCCGAGAACAACTTCATGGCTTCCCACTCTAGTGCTCAGCTAGATACAGAACCCCCATTTTCTTCAAAATAGCGCTTTGGGTGTCAGAGACTGTGGCCGCAAACAGAGGATCCGTCAAGGCCTCCGCTGAGGAGCCGAAGAGGTATCGCCGGGCGCTTCCGCATATCTCCCCCCCCCCCGCTCAACAGGACAGGTGAGTGATCTGAGAGTTACCTAGGCAGATGGGCGTTTCCCCTCACCTCCAGTGTAAGTTCCAGGGAGAGAAAAAAATAGTCTAAACGGCTAAAAGTTCCAGACGCCAGGTTACGACACGAGAACCCTCTCGTCATAGGGTTGCGGACTCTCCAGATATCACATAGCTGTAGCCCATTCAGAGTATCTTGTAGTGCCTCAGTCATATACGGTTTAGTATGGGTACGGTGGGGTTATTTGGTCCAGCGAACCATTCAGTACACAGTCAACATCGCCCGCCAGTATTATCGCCGCACCTAGGTAGGGAGCCGCTGCAGCCAGTACACCAGGGAAGAAGACAGGGCAATCCACATTGGGGCATACACATCGATGATTCATATCTCCCTCCCTTACCATTTTCTGAACAATATAACACCTCAGGGTCTACCACGTAGTGTAAGTGTTGAAAGAGGACGCCTGGAGACACCCACATAAGAGCCCCCCCGTGCAAAGCCCAAGAATGAGGTAGCGTAAAGCTGCCCTCTCCAGTGCCTCCTTAGGCATGGCAGGGAGTCCCCCCAAATATGTGCTTCCTGAAGGCATGCTAGTGCCACACGGTAGCGTTTCAAGTAGCTATACCCCGGACATTCCAGGTGATCAGTTTTCTTCCGGCTGCAGTCATAAGCTATACAATACACACACACTTCTCTCCTTTGCAGCCTATGCGTCCTGCACTGCACCATCAACCACCAGGCTTTGTTCAATGACTTACACACACTTCCCAGACACAAACTAAATTAACATACCCAACCTTTTTAAAACTGTTGTACTATACTAACTTTCCCCCTCCCATTGGGCAGTACTGTCTTCCCTTCCAGCCGAATAGCAGACAAGATTCGGACTTGCAAGTGCTGCCCCACGACCCACCCATAACTGAAACAAAGAAGCATAGAAAACCACAATAGTGTCCTCTTTAGTCCATTTTTCGCCATTTCTCCCTTCAATGGATCATAAACCATACCGTCCCTCAAACTGTTGTACTGCGCTAGTGAATGGACAGCTGGGAGGGTGCGAGGTCAAGACCTCCAGCTCCCTCTCCAGGGTCCACCCATGGGGGGTTAAGTCCCCCGCCGACATCAAATATTTACCTCCTCCCACAACAACTCCCATCCACAGTGTCCACTATCAATCAATCAAAGAATTCTTTATTCGGCCAACAAAGACCATAAAAGCACATGAAAAACACAATAAATGCTAAAATCAGAAACAATGCATGATGGTTAAAAAGAGACAAGCAGTTCATATACAATTTCCAATTAAGAATGTATAAACCATCTAAAACCTTAGGTCGGAAGAGATAAAACAAGGCAGTATTGATAATGCACAAAGAGTGCAGCAGAATCTAAGCTATAAGAGGGGCATATAAAGTGCAAAATGTATTGTGCAGTGAAATATAAAGTGAAAATGGTATTGTGCAATGAAAGGTCTACAAAACAACCCATAGTTAAAACATGCATAATTCATCACAGCATGAGAACAAGACAAGCTCATTCCTCCTTAAACAGCTTCTTCCTATGTCTTAGTGCTCCTGTAAGGAAGCTAGCAACTCTAGAACAGATTAGGGTGAAGACAGCATTTGTAAGTGTATCAGGGCAGACTCCACTTGTGCAAAATTGCAATTCCTTAACAGCAGAAAGATGTATTTTTCCCATAAATTACTATAAAAATCACAAAATAAAATGTAAGACATCTTGTTCTGAAAAATGATCACAGGGGCAAGGCTTGAGGGCGCCTGGCTTTGAGAAACCTCTGGGAACAGCTAAACACCAATGGATATAGTTAAATCTAAATCTAGTTAGGAGAAAACGGTGGTGGGGATTGTTAATATAGGACCAGTAGGGTTGCCCTGAGGGCCCTGCACTCAGTATTATTTATTGCCTTATTGTGGGCTTGATGAGTTCCTTAACTTCCCTTTCCCCCACCCTCCTGGCCAGGTACATGTTTAATATCTCTCAACTCACTAGGGCACAGCTGCCTACGGTGTGTGAACAGCTCAGGGAGGATTAAACTCTTTAGGTGCTCCAGGACATAACCCAGCCAGGGAATATTCAAAGCTCCCTCCAGCCCCAAACAGTCCTCTAGTACAAGCTGATTCAGGGTAGGAATCGGGCTTGACCAGATTTTCAACCACTGCATTAAAGGAGCCATTGAGATGAGGTCAGAAATGAAACCCTGTCCGAGCTCCTCATGTACTATAAGCGAAGGGGTACAGATGGGGGCTGCAAAAAGTCTGCAGAGAAATTTATTCTCAGCCGCCTGCAGTTTTCTAACTTCTTTGTAACCCCACACGTCACAACCATAGGCAGCCATGGGTATGCATCTGTCATTATAAATCTGCAGTAGGGCTGGTAAAGGTTTGGCCCCTAGTCTCCTAGCGAAGTCCATGGTGGCCCCTGCCGCTCTAGCCAAGATATTCTTTTTAAGTGCTCTTTGTGTCACCCATGACCCCCTTTCATCAAACAGCACCCCCAGATAGGGAAAGAAGAAACTTTAGTCAGTCCTGCCCCCCTGCAAAATACCTTGTGTTTATAAAAATCTGTACTGCCTGTTGTCATAATGTGCGATTTAGAAAAATTAATAGAAAGGTCAAGAGACCATAAAATCAGTAAAAGTATTTAAAAGGCTTTGCAACCTAACAGTTGTCCGGGCAAGTAGTCCCGCATCGTCTGTGTAGAGCACAGCGGGGATAAGTTTAGTACCAGCCCTGGGGATGTCTTTACAAGCAACTGACAAAACGTCCCCTAGCTTGTTAATGTATAGGATGGACAAAACGTGGGCCAAAATACATCCCTGTCTGACCCCTCGATTAACCTCCCAGAAGGTTGAGAGGGAGCCGTTTTCATTGTATCTAGCTGAGACTGACAGGTTGGAATGTGACCTATATAGAAAGGCCACCAAGTCAGCATCCATGCCCATGTCTAATAGCGAGGGCCAAAGTTTAGATCTATTAACACGATCAAACGCGGATGTTAGATCCATAAAGGCCATACGCAAGCGGCCCCTTTTGGCTTTAGTATATTTTCCAATGATCATATGCAGATTAATGCATTGGTCCAGGGTTCCTCTGCCTTTCCTGAAGCCATATTGTAAATCTGAGATAACGTTAAAATTATCTAGCCATAAGGTTAAGCAGTCCAATATCACCATGCCCAAGATTTTAGCAGCTGTCCAGTAAAGAAATTGGACTGTAGCATACTGGATCATCCCGCCCTCCCTTTTTAAAAATAGGCAAAATGACGGCTGTGGACCATGAGGGGGGCGAGCCATACAAGGCAGCCGCATTAAAAACCTGTGTCAAAATCTTAGCCCAGGTCACAGGGTCGGCTTTATAAAGGTCCAGAGGCACCCGATCAGGGCAAGGCGCTTTCCTCCCAGCTGTGGCCTCAATGGCTTTATAGACCTCATTCACATTAAGACAACGGTAAAGTATCAGTATCAGGCTCCCATAAAGTTTTGTGCTCCCCAGAGTCAACTCCCCTATATATCCCTTCAAAGTGTTGGATTCATTTATCAGCAGAGATGGTACAGTCCACTCTAGAGTTTTGCGAGTCCTCGAAGAAAGGGCTATTGACCACTTCCCAAAACTTGGAGCTGTTGGTCAGTACATTGGCCTGACATGGGGCTTCCCACGCCTGCTCCCTAATAACCTTTTTTCTTTGCTCAGTGGCAGATTTGTATGCTTTCCTACAGACCTTAACCCTTTCCTCATCCCCGGGTTTCGGTTTCAGAGCAGTAATAAGCGTTTTGTGCAATTTAGAGCATTCACCAAACAACTTTTTCCCCTCGGTGCCTCCAACTCTGTCTTGAACCGTTAAGTTATGCGCAATCCAATCCGCCTGGTTAGGTTGCAGTAAGCGTCCAATACCAAACTATCCTGTGAGCTGTTATCAAGACAGAGTACAATATCTTCTACACCGTCTGCATACAGCTTGCCTAAAAAGGCCTCTGGTAGCACCTTCTCCCACTTTATTCTGCATGCTTTGTCTCTTGGTGTAATTTCCCTGTTCAATACACTCTTACCCGCCTCCCCAGGAAAAGCTTGAATCCCCACCAAGTCGAATATTAAAGGATTGTGATCACTAAAGCTGCTCCAATAAGTTTTAGTTGTGCACAGCAGGGACCAAGTGAGCAGACAACAGAATAAAATCAATAGTAGAGGAGCAACCCCTTCCAGAGAATGTTGGAACAGGATCTACTTTGCCCGACTCTTCAAGACAATACAAATTGTTGGCTGCGAGTCGACCCTCTAACCGAAGTCCTTGGTCCGTATGTTCAAAATGAACAGTCGAAGATAAAGTATCCCATAGGCCTTTTACTAGGATGCAGTTGAGCTGAGAAAGGTGTACATTAAAATCACCTAGGACTATGACTTCATAATATGGGTGTCCCATCTCCCCTTAATGCTCAAGAAACCCCCCTCCCCCAGTGAAACAATGTGTTCAGTGTCAAAATTTCTACAGGAGGAATTATAGAAATTTACCACCAACAGAGGGGAGCAATTGGTAAATGTTAGCTCTACTGCTAGTAGATGAGGTGAGTGGCAGGCCACCACTTTGGTGGTACAGGAGATTTTTAGCGATACCAGAGTGAGCAAACCACCAATAGCGCCCCGCTGTGGAGGGAGAAGCGGCTTTAAAAAAGGAAGTAAAACCGTCCAAAAAATAGGAATCAGATGTGTTCCAGGTTTCCTGCAATGCGACTATATGACAAAATTCAACTGTCGCTAGCCACTGAGCATCATCTCTTTGGGCCCTCAAACCCGCAATATTCCAGGTTATCTTAATGATTAGAGGGGTAGTAGTAGTGGGGTCCATCTGAGGAGAAGAGATGGACCCAGACTGCTGTTATCACAGGTCCGTGGGTTGTCGTGTCATTGTGTGATACCACTTGTCAATCTATATTATCTAAGCCCATCAAGGGTCCGAATCTATTGGCGGGGGGGGGGGGAACAGCTAGCCTAGTGTTTAAACGCTGTGGTATTCTCACTGGTAAGGGGCCCTATTGGCAAAGCAACCGGCGGGGAGAAAAGAACTGGTGGGATAGAAGAATTGAAGGGGGACAATCCGGATTGTGGTTTTAGCGTCTTGGATACGATAGCTCTCAACCAAGGCTTTCGTGTATTTAGGATGTCTTAGGTTAACCACAATACAGTCTCACTCCATATTCTTGCTTACACTGGTGCCAGCCCATCCCACTCTTCTTGCCATTATAATATGTGGTGACATGTAGGGTCCATTTACTATTGTATTGTCACACCAGTGAGAGACTTTGTGCATCAGATCTACTGTGGTCTCCCCTATATAGCAAAATTAGCACCTCCGCCAGCATCCCTATATCATCTCCATTTCACTTATCTGGCCGTATCTGATAAGATCGATTGTCCTGATAGGAGTTCTCGGCCTCAAGCCCCAGGCTCCTCTTCCGGGGTCTGGTCCAGCAGTTGTTCCTGGGAAGGCCCATCGGGATCGGGCAAAGTCTCCCAGGCCTGCAGCGTCCCGTCAGAGCAGACCCAAATCCATTCCGGGCTCCTGGTTTTTTTCACAGGGCCATTGGCCCATTCGCTTTCCATCGCAGGCGGTCCTGCCCGCATAGATGATATGGAGGATTCCATTGTGGGCACCAAGCAGGCACTAGGATGCCCCTTGGAGTCTAGCCAGTCATTTGCCTAAGCAGCCATGAAATAAATTGTGTTTTTCCGTTGCACCCAACCCGTAGTTTGGCTGGAAAGAGGAGACTGTGTTTGAGCCCAAGGTCCAAGGCGCCTTTTTACCTCTAGAAACGTTTTCCGTTGATCCTGAACTTTTTGTGTATAGTCAGGATAGATAAAAATGGGGTGTCCCTCAAACAGTACAGGCCCCCGGGTACGGATGGTCTGCAGGATAGCGTCCCGGTCACAGAAATTGACTAGTCGAGCAATAATGGCTCTTGGCGGAGCCCCAGGTCTGAGCGGAGGAACCAGTGCCCTGTGTGCACGCTCGATTGTAAAGAATTTTGAAAGTCTTTCTGGGGCCAGGAAAGATGTAATCCATTCTTCAAGGAATAAATCAGCAGAAGGTCCCTCTGCTCTTTCTGGGAAGCCCACAAAGCGCAGGTTGTTCCTGCGTGCCCTGCCTTCAGAGTCTTATGCCCGGTCATCAAGTTCCACCACATGCTTCTGTAGATCAAGCACTGTGGTTCTCAAGGTCCGGACTTCTGTTTGTAGGGTATCTACAGTTTGTTCGGTGGTGGACACCCAGTCTGACAGTTTTCGCAGGTCACACCACAGCAGGTTGACCTCAATAGCTACAGAGTCAATCTTGTGGACCATTTCGTCTCAAGAGGTCTGAATTGCAGCCATTATATTTACAAGAGAGGGGGTTGTATCCACTGCCAATGTCGTCCCCTCTCCTCCTTCTGCCATGGTTATTTTCTGGGCTTCTCCGCCATGAGGCACAGAGTGTGCATAGTTAAGTATTTTGTTGGCTTGGGCCACCCGATTAATTTTTCCTTCACAATAGTTTAGCCCCTCGGGAGGCGATCACTATCTCCAGGGCACCGCAGTCATCGGTCGGGGCACCAGTAGTGTTGTATTCCTCTTAGGGTATCCATAAACGGGCTTTCCAGTATCATGTCCTTATATAGGCACAATTCGCCCTGACCTTATTTAGGCATTAAACCATGCACTCCAAATACAGGCATGGTCTCTGACATCCGTCCACCCTAACGTCACAACGAGTTCATGAAGAACAGACCCTTAGGCTGCGGGAGTTTCCCTAGTCCAGGACTATTGATTTCTTCAAGGACTCATATTATGCATGAACCATTATTCCTTAGGGGGTTCATTCATGACGTCTTTCGCTGTCCAACTCACGTCAATGCTAACATTCCTAAGGTACTCTCAGGTATAAATATACCTTCCCTAGCCCCTGTAAACAAGAAGAGACCTCGACTTCAGAGGAGCCCGTATCCCGGCCCGACGCACTGAAAAGACGCTGTCATCCCTGCACGCAGAGAGTCCCGCTTCCAGTGATCTGACTTCCCTTGCGGGGTGTTGGAGTTAGAGTCTGGCAAAGAGATTCCAACCTCTCTCATTCTTCAGGTATGGAGCTGATAAGAACCTAGAGGGACTCTTGGCATACTAGGCATACTAGGCTTAAACATACTCTTAGTATACCATAGTAAGGAATACTTCACCTACTTCATACCTCGTCCTACACCTAGGTTAGGTTAGGTACATTGGGGTAGAACTAGCTTAGCAACGCATCGTATGAGTACTCGCATTTTTAGTCTGTGTTATTTATGTAACAGCATCTGTACTAAAAGATAATGCTATCGCAGTATTATTTATTTCTACTGCTCACCCTGTACATTATTTATCTCGCATACTGTCTTGTGATCGTAACAGCACATTATACTTACACCAGAAACAAGACTGTTCAATAAATCTTTTATTGAAAACGCCCGTCTATTCTTTCTGTGTAACTGAGGAAAACTAAGCATGCACGATTGAGCTGAGTGAAATAGTCATCTATTGTTTCCACGTCTCTGGGACACGTTCTGATTCTAAAAGGGAAACACAGTGGTCCTGTTTTGCGGCTACCAGAAACTACTCCCTTCTTGTTGTCAAGGAGTTTCTAGTGGCCTCTGAACTAACTGGCACAAGTAATTAAGTTTAATATACTCGATAGGGACATACTGACCTTAGTCCTATGTCAAACCTATAGGATATATTATTCCAATGCGCAGAGCCTATTAGAGAAATAGGAGCTACACTACATGGCGCCCAACGGTTTGGTAAGGCGGTAATTCAACGTTAGATACTGAGTAACTCAGCCGTGCTTTTTCTCTCAGAGACCCCTAACCCATATACTCCAAAAGACGTCTGGAGTGGGCAGGGTTAAGTATCCACCAAGGCTACATAGAGAAGTACCCTATTTATTAGCTGTTTGGTTTGCTCAACGTTGAAGGATACAGTGTTCCAAAATATTGTGCACCTTATCTTTGTTTCCTTGAAACTTGTTTTACATTTTTCAAAAAACAAAATGAATGAAGACGCCGGAAACGGTGTAGCTGCGGCAGACCAAGTCGTAACAGCTTTTAACAATACAGGTTTAAATGAAACCGAGGAGGGTGTTATAGACATCCCTCAAAACATAAGAAGAGCCATCACTCTAAAACTTATAAAACATGGCCTACCGCCAAGAGGAGGTAGAGCAGTTTTTGTGATAGAGGCACATGAATCCTTTCAGACAGAGGTATTCTATTCATGGGTAATACTTCCTGAATGCAATCCAATATCACACACATTTCACTTCTACAAAGAAGATGATCCACCAGAGGAATACATTCCTTTCGAGGATATTGAAATTCCATTAACATACCAGGAGCATCAGCTCTGGTTTAAAGGCGCCCTAAAACATCACAAAAACATTACCCGGCTCGGTCCACTAGGTAGACCAGGAGCAACATGGCCGATTTTAGCCAGCTACACACCTCATCCTGAACTGGATATAATGACAGATGAGGAATTACATACTCAAATAAAAGTTAATAAAAATTTACAGACAATTGGTCCAATATGTCATGCAGACTTTTACAGTCCGACCACCATTGACATATCCAAATCCAACTCCCCAACAGGGGAATACACTAAAAATTACACCACAGACTCAATTCAGGCATGGGTAAAATGCCCACAAAACGTGAGCAAATTCCGTTTTGGATAGCTCAAAAAATTACTCAAATCGAAGCAGTATTTCCAAATACTAGCCCGCATGAGAAACACAGAATCCTAACAATCAGTTAGGGATCACACCACAACTGGAAGACTGCACCACTTGGGGCTCAGTCTTTGCTGCCATCTATACTAAAACACATGGCATTCCGTCAATTGCGGTAATACCTGATGTCCTAAAACAAATTCAAAACGAATACGGGGCAGAGCCTGCTCTAAATTTAGGTATGAAATTACTGAAAAGTTTCGAGCAGGTCTCAACAATAATATTATCTAATATTAAAGGGGAGGCGGCAGCAGTTGCGATCCGCCAGAAATTGAGGGAATTCTATGTTACAGAACATCAAACTGAGCTACCCAGAATAATAGAACAATCTTATGCAGAATTAGGCAGAGATAGTTTGGGTGGAAGACCAGTGAAGCCGAAGCTATCTGAAAGTCCTGAGAAGGACTCAATTAAACAAACTCCTACATCTTCTAAAAAGAAGTGGGAATCTAATAAACAAAATTCAATTGAGAAACGTTCTCAATCCCGAGGTAGGTCTCCTCAAAAGGGGCCCTCTGAAAGGAGGTATAACCTCAGGAATAGGGATAATTTGAGAAAACCTGATAGGTATCAAGATACTGATACACGTTCCTCTCGTCCCTTTCAGATCTCATCACAGACTTCGGAAAGAAGAGGACGGACCACAGAAGAACGCGTGAAATCGAAAGACGACAAACACGCTCCAAAAACTAAGGCTAAACCTCAATTCTCCAAAAAGAAAGTAGCAGGTCTAAAGATTAGACATGCCGAGAATACTGAGAACACAACTCAAGAACGGAGAATGGGCTCAGACCATGCTGGACAGTGCAGCAGAAGTCACAATAGTTCGCCAGAACCTGAGGGAACTTCTGGAGATAGTGGACTTGAATGAGTACATTAAAGTAGAGACTGTAGACACCAGGGTTAGTACTCCACAAAAGTTATATGAAATAACACTCCGGATGGAGGGAGACAAACCTAGACAGGTGAAAGCACTTTTTTGGGAAAGACTATCAAAAGGCTATGACATACTTCTAGCAGAAAAGGACTGGCCACCACAAATTGTCAGGGAGTGCCCACATGGCGAGGACATTATTATGCCTGCCTTCTCCAATCATATTCCAATTCACTTAAAATATACATATGCCAGGAAATGGGCAGTAGTCCAGGCCCCAGCATTATATAAAAATCATGTAGGATGGGATGAGGATTCACCTCACCATAAAATACATCTGAAACATGAACCAACTGCACAACGGCAGTACCCTATAAAGCAAGAAGCTAAAAAACAGGTCAGGGAGATCTTAGATCAACTTGAATATCAAGGGGTGATTGAAACATGCACCTCCTCAATGAACAATCCTTTGTTTCCTGTCTCCAAACCAGACAATACATATCGTCTAGTTTTGGACTACAGACACCTAAACACTTGTTCTAAAACTTTTGCAGTGCAAAATGCACAGCATTAATGAATAACATTGTGCGTAAAAAATATAAAACATTAGATATCTCAAATGGTTTCTTTTGTCAAAACATAGCACCTGAAAGCAGGTACTTAACAGCATTCTCCATAATGGGGACCCAGCGTCACTTTTGTCGACTCCCACAAGGGTTCAAGAATAGCCCAGGTTTATTCTCAGCGAGGGTAATGGAGTTACTACAAATTTATGACAATGAGGCATTGTCCTATGTCGATGACATCTATCTGACAGACGATGACCTGGAAAAACACTTGAACAGGGTGAGCACCATTATATTGGGTTTCGCCTCTGAGGGCTACAAATTCAACTTTAAAAAGTCCAGAATTGCCCATCTCAATGCCCTATTTCTAGTATATGAGCTTTCAAGTGAAGGCAAGAGCTTGGCAGCTAACTTTAGAAAAGTGTGCGCTGCTCCAACCTCCAAAAACGCTAAAAAACTTACAATCCATCCTGGGTTGCCTAAATTTTGGAAGAACATATATACTAAATTATGGAGAAAGGGTTAAACCTCTACGCATTAATCAAACCTGATTTTTCGATCAGAAACTGGACACAAGAACACAGAAATCTTGCGTTCACTACAAGCTAACATGTTAGCAACAAATCACTTAGAAACACGCGCAAGTCAACGCAATTTGGTGATCCGAATAATTTCGGGTCAATGCGGATTCACCTACTTAACTTTCAATGAGGGTGAGAAAATACCAATCGCATACAAATCTCATTTGTACACACAAGCGGAAATGCGCTTCAGTTCTACTGAAAAAATTCTAACAGCAGTTCAAACCGCTGTAGCAAAAGAAAGCCTTAGCCCAAGGGAAACGCATTATTGTCGTAACCCCATTAACTGCTTTAAAAGGTGTTACAAAAGCAAGCATTCCAAATGCTAAAGCATTACATCCGAGATGGATACAATGGGTTAATTCTCTTGCAGCAACAGATGTTGAATATGTTTTTGATCCAGATTTAAAAACACAAGCATTCCTGCAGTATGAACATGAATGTCCCCTGCCTACTGAAATTCTGCCTCTCGATCAGTACGAATTCATAATTTACACTGACGGATCCGCACAACCCGCAATCGGGAGTAAGCAAGCTTACAGTGCAGCGTGTGCAATCGTTAAAGGTCGCATGCGAGATGGCATCTTCAGACCTATGGTCACAAAAACGCAGTCTCTAGGAGATTGTACAGCTCAGCGAGCTGAACTACAAGCATTCAAACTGGCACTTGAAAGTACAGATCGAGAATTCCCCACACTAATCGTGTGCGATTCTTTTTACTGTGTTCAGTCGTATAATGAATATATACAAAACTGGCTTGAAAATGGTTTCAGAGATGTGAAAGGTGGCACAATAAAGCATAAAATGCTTTGGGAACAAGTAGTTCAGTTGAAAAACGAACTACCAAAGGCTCACGTGATCCACACACTGAGTCATCAACGTGATGGCGTTCACGTTGCAGGGAATTCATTGGCTGACGAAGCCGCAAAGGGGGCTGTGCAAACGGCTTCCGTAGCTGCGATCACTCGTTCAAAAACAAAAATAGACGGTGAGATAATGTTGGCTGTCAAGGCTTCAAGCAAAAGCAGCAGTGCAGCGTTACCAAAAAAGTTTCCACTCAAGTACTCCTATGTAATTGATGCGAACAACGTTCCTTTTGCTCGAATCCCTGGAGTGGGGGATAGGGTAATTCCAAACATGGAACGTAGAGCAGCCTTGATTTATGAAACACATTTGGGGGAGGGTCAGTCGCATCAAGGGATCTCTACAACAATTTTGACGTTAAAAGAGATGTACTGGTGGCCTGGGATGAATACAGAAATACACATTCATCAACAACTGCTTAGACTGTAAATTACAGCGAGAGAGCCACCAGACACCATGCTGCGAATGCGGCAACCCAGTACAGACACCATTGTTAGACAGCATTCGTCTATCTACGCACCTGCGTCCTACTGGACATAGGCTTCCACAAATACTGAATTTAGGTTCCTATGGTTATGGCCTCAGCGCTCAGCTGACGCTCGAACGGTTATAAAAGATTTGCGAGTCTTTATCGGCACATACACGATAGGCACGCTACATTCTGACCAGGGTCCTGCGTTTAGCTCTCGGACTTACAAAGACGCCATGGCCAGTCTGGGCGTTGCATTGCGGTACTCCTCTCCATTCCATCCTGAGGGAAATTCGGTTGTGGAAAGGAAAAACCGGGACATAAAGCAGTCTATAACAGCTAGAGTATTAGGCTCGGTGACGGGTGGGTCAAACACCTTAGTGGAGTTCAACGTGCTTTGAACAACCTGCCAAGAAGTTCTCTAGGGGGGGTCACTCCATATGAGGTCCTATTTGGGACAAGAATGTGGGTACCAGACCTAGAACACGTAGGCACAGTGGTGGAAAATAAACCCTTTGATATCAAAGATCGTTTGGCTGTTTTACAGGACGTAAACAAATTAAGAACGAAACAAAGCAACGTATTCCTACAGCCCACCACCACTGGGGTTCAACCGGCTGTCCCAGCAAGGCCTGTCTGGATTCCAAAAGTTGGGGATCTAGTCAGAGAAAAAATTGCGGACAAGGAGGAATTTGGACCTTCTTACAGACAACCAGTACCTGTCCTAGCAGTTCAAGGAACAAGAACAGTACTACTGCCGCCCCTTGCTGGAAGAAAGGAGAAAAGATTTGTGTCCATCGACCTGATCAAACCACAGTATGTGGCCAATACTAAATAGTAGGCCTCGTGGACTCCGACCTAGTAGCAAACGCACTCCTCTCGCTACTATCCAAGAGGTTCATACTGAAAGACTGATAACCATCGAGAATTCAGCAGAAACAGATGAAGGACTAAGCAACGCTATGGAAATCATCCCTCTTGAAGAACAAGTAACAGTTCGTCCAAATACACCCGTCTACACCAATGCGGCACGTGATGAACTGGTTCCAGTGATTTCTACAAATCCTGATGCAATTCCAACAATTGATAGAACTGCTTCTGGCTATTTCATTAACTTTGATACGTTCTCAGAAGATCCGAGTGAACCTGAAACGACGCCAGCATCATTCAAATTCAAGCAGCAAATACAAGACTTTCTTCACTCTCTGAAAAAGACTTATTTGGTTTCTCCATGGATTGAACTCTGGATTATATCTGGACTTTTTGTTTTCCTGCTCTGGCTAGCTTTGGTAACAACTGTGAGCGTGCTTATAAGTGGCAGATACATCCATGTGAACACTGAAGGAAAAGGCGTAAACGTACTTTTGAAACCTCATAAATCTTCCCATCGTGAAGCAAGAGACTTGTCATCAGTGAACATCACAGCTGTTCCTATACATGATGGTATAGTGTGGGACAAAACAGATTTTGATATATTTGGCCCGACGGAAGAATTGAACATTCCACATTTATTTAAAATTTCACTAAGTGATCTAATCACGTCCAGTACCTATTCTGATGATTGGGACTTTGAGACTGTGACTGACATTATGTTTGACCTAGAAAAATCTGCTGCATTTTCTAAAAATGAATATTTAGAGGGTTCATCAGACTATGAACAACTGTATTGTTATAACCACTATGGTATCATTATTTGCATAAATCTGCATATCCAAGAAATGTGTTTATATTTAACCAATGGGAACATTGTCCTACACCACCTAAAGGTAGTTCAAAAACATTTGCTAGTAAATTTCCATATTTTTCAGGTTACAATACATCTGATCCAGAAATGTTTTACTATAAAAATGTAAACAAGACAGGACTGAAAATTATGTTAAATACAAAACAGATTTACTCTGCATTATTTAATGCCCGACTGTCTAGACAGGGTTTCGACTTTTGGAAAGACAATAGACACAAAAGCTTTGTGGGGTACTAAAGAATGGCAAGTGCAGGGAATAGAAGCTTTATTTAGAGCCTGCATCATCCCTGAACAAATAATGTTTTTGAATGAAACAATCCAACAAACATCTTGTCTTGGATTAGCCAAGATCAAAGAGATGAACAAACCTTCTGTACCAACACCTGCCAGTGATAATGATACAAAGGCAGTGGTGACAGTTGACAATATACTACAACTCAACAGATCTAATCCGGATTGGAAAAAATGGTTGATCTGGCCCACAGACACGAATAACTGTCAGGAAAGATTCCTGAATAAAACTCAGGGTTTTACCATTCACAGGTCAGACCCAAGATACGTCCAAAGACAACATCCGGGGGTAGTAACAACATACAGTGTAGGGAAATTATGCCTCGATTGGCTGCATACATCTACACTACAGGATGTGAAACAACACTTATCCTTACTTGCAAAAGACGCAGACCGTAGGGATTTCTTGCTTGGACCAAGAAAACCGCGTCAAAAACGTTTTATATGCCGGCATTTATGCTGCCTACAACGAAGCATGGAAAGTATCACAGATAGAGGCTGCAGAACGAATACGTGAACTTGATCTTATTAATTTAGAGAAATCACTCTCTGTGGTCGACAATGGGTTAACAACTTTGTCCTCCAGAATATATTCACTGGACGGCATTGTATCCTCTGCTATCGACATACTAGAACAAGATTTGGTGATGTTACAACAAGGCCAGTCTCAATTACGTTCGATTATGTTATTAAGCTGGACGCTGCAATCATTGCGAGCGGGCTACGTGCCTTGGCGTTTCATCAACACAACGGCTCTGTTTTCAGAATACAATCTAACTGATAAACAGATCGAAATGGCACAAAGAGGAGCAAAGTATACAGTGCTGAGCATTGAAAAACTGGAAAAGTTACCATTCACAGTGGCAGAAAAACCAGCTACAGAATGGCTTATTCATGGCAAAATCACGCTACCTGTGACTACTTTTCACTTTCAGTATTGCCTCAGACAAATGCAAGCAGGCAAATATGAAAGGTTGGGTAAGGAATACATTAAGACATCTTGGGCTTTACCGTATACATATAGATGTTGGAGCGGGGATCGTGAAGTGTTTTTGAGCGGTAAAAACTGTAAACGTGCACTAAGCGGTTCACTTATATGTCAGGACATTTCCTTGCACGGGGCTTGTAATGGTTCTGTGGCAAATTTGTCTTGCCATCAGCAGGGTACACCAGCTGCTGTGATTAATCCAACGTTTGGACAACTTTCTAATGGGAGTTACCTCATGTTGAATGATCAGAGTTGCTGTGGCATGCTGCCAGGCATCCCATATCTAGTAACGGTCAACTCCAGGGTCACTTGCTGTATGCAAGTATTGTTTGCCCCAATAGACACAGTCAGGGAGTCGCCTCTATGGCCTTCGCTGAACGTCTCTTTTATAAGATTTGATACTTTAAGCAGAATGAAAGCCATGCTTTTACAACAAACAGTGCCTTTGACCTCGGCCAAAGAAACCTATGATCTGCAAATTGCAAGGACTTCGGCTGAGATACAGACTTTAATACGTACAAACTGCCCTATACATTTCGTAGACATGATAGGACGAATTTTCAACATGTCTGATACAACAGGACTTGTACATGTATTTAAGGGCATCTGCTCCGGTCTGTTAGCACCTTTCCAGGCAATACTCGGAATCATCCCGAACTTTGCACATTCGGTGTTTGGTGGCATACCATTAATTCTAGCACTTGTTGCCGGAATTCTATTTCTCTTCCTGCTATTGCGCTATGGCCAGCCAATTCGCCGACATCACTCCGAGCGACATGGAGAAAGCTCTCCTTGAACGAAAGTGCTGTGAGCAAATAGTACAGCTTTTGGGCATAAATCGTCTACGGGACCTTAATACCACGTGGTTCCTGTCATTTAGACCAATCTGGCAAGATTGCATCTTACCTGTTCTAAGATGCCTGCTATGCGGTGTAGAATGCGTGTTGGACACCTGTCTAACATTTTCAACGGATGCGCCAACAGACGTCGATACTCTGCTGGACCAGATAACGGCCCATGCTATGTGTTGTCCCCAGAGGCTTCCTATCCGGATGACAGCATTCATTGAGATCTCACAGACGCTTCCGGCTGCTGCTGAGGTACGAGAAAGAACTCCAGGCACACAGGTAACAACAGACGTGAACATTGCTTTGGCAACCTATGCTGGAAGCAATGCTTCCCATCTCTGTGCAATTAACCTGCTTCACGAGGTGTTCCAACTCACACCAACAACAGTGGATGATGTTTTGTCTATTGAAATAGATGATCTCATGTTTACACCAGACCCGTGAACTAACTGATTCGGCATACAGTGTTCCAGAGCTGCAGTGACAAATTTGGCCTTCATTTTTAAACAACTTGGAACTCTACCAAAATTGAACTTTTTCCCATTCATTTTTTTTTTTTTTTTAACAAAATGGCACATCAATCTGCTTACAGTAGAACTAGCCTTATAATACAGACTTCAAGGTACTTCCACGGACACTTAGTCATCTTGTGTGTCTAAAACAGTTCATTAATTTTCATGACATGAAATGACTGATTTTTGAGAAACTTATCGATCATTTTCTGTCACATGTAAATATTACTGCTTATTTCATTCCAATTGCATTTATTTTCGAACTTTATGCCTGTAATGAAAAGCAATGCTTCAAATGTACAGTACCTTTTGCATTCTAATAGGTTTTTTTAATGCCTTTTTTAAATGGTTTTATGAAAAATTTTAGAAATATGCGGTACTCCATTTTAATGTTTAGCATTTTAAATGTTTAGCATTTTAGTATTATCGTACACACGAAAGAGGAGTGGGTGTTGTATTCCTCTTAGGGTGTCCATAACAGGCTTTCCAAATATCATGTCCTTATATAGGCACAATTCGCCCTGCCCTTATTTAGGCATTAAACCATGCACTCCAAATACAGGCATGGTCTCTGACATCCGTCCACCCTAACGTCACAACGAGTTCATGAAGAACAGACCCTTAGGCTGCGGGAGTTTCCCTAGTCCAGGACTATTGATTTCTTCAAGGACTCATATTATGCATGAACCATTATTCCTTAGGGGGTTCATTCATGACGTCTTTCGCTGTCCAACTCACGTCAATGCTAACATTCCTAAGGTACTCTCAGGTATAAGTATACCTTCCCTAGCCCCTGTAAACCAGAGGAGACCTCGACTTCAGAGGAGCCCGTATCCCGGCCTGACGCACTGAGAAGACGCTGTCATCCCTGCACGCAGAGAGTCCCGCTTCCAGTGATCTGACTTCCCTTGCGGGGTGTTGGAGTTAGAGTCTGGCAAAGAGATTCCTACCTCTCTCATTCTTCAGGTATGGAGCTGATAAGAACCTAGAGGGACTCTTGGCATACTGAGCTTAAATATAACTTAGTATACCATAGTAAGGAATACTTCACCTACTTCATACCTCGTCCTACACCTAGGTTAGGTACATTGGGGTGGAACTAGCTTAGCAACGCATCGTATGAGTACTCGCATTTTTAGTCTGTGTTATTTATGTAACAGCATCTGTACTAAAAGATAATGCTATTGCAGTATTATTTATTTCTACTGCTCACCCTGTACATTATTTATCTCGCATACTGTCTTGTGATCGTAACAGCACATTATACTTACACCAGAAACAAGACTGTTCAATAAATCTTTTATTGAAAACGCCCGTCTATTATTTCTGTGTAACTGAGGAAAACTAAGCATGCACGATTGAGCTGAGTGAAATAGTTATCTATTGTTTCCACGACTCTGGGACACGTTCCGATTCTAAAAGAGAAACACAGTGGTCATGTTTTGCGGCTGCCAGAAACTACTCCCTTCTAGTTGTCAAGGAGTTTCTAGTGGCCTCTGAGCTAGCTGGCACAAGTAATTAAGTTTAATATACTCGATAGGGACATACTGACCTTAGTCCTATGTCAAACCTATAGGATATATTATTCCAATGCGCAGAGCCTATTAGGGAAATAGGAGCTACACTACAGTAGGAGCACTCACCGTCCAGACACCCCCTCCCAAGGCCTTCCTGCACAGCGGCGGGGGGAGGAGGGGCCAGAGGCGCCTCAGACATCCTCTCCCGACTGGCAGCCGTTCTCACACTAACTCGCCAGGGGACCCAACTCTTCCAGACCACCTCCTCTGGTCCCAGTTCCTCCTCAGCGTATTGGAGGCCCAGCCACCAGGTCAAACACCTCCAGTGCTCCCACCCAGTCTCCAGAGTCTATATTCTGTTCACAACAGGGTCTTTTCCCTCACTGCAGGACCTTCAAATGTGGGGGTCCAGTCCACTTATTTCCCAGTTGATAGGGGTGCTATCTCGTGGAATCACAGCAAATCGGCGCCACCCCCTTAGGCATTTAGGGTCATTATATCCTCATGCAGCAGTTTGCATGGACCCACCACAGTGAGCAAATGCTGCAGTCCCGGCTCACCTCTTATTCGCTGCACCTCTAGCACTCGGCACTGTTTCTTCGTTTTTTGTTGTGTTGCTTTTTGCTAGAAATCCTCCCAGTGCAGCCCCTGGATGACTCGCGGCTCTCCTCGAGCCAGGATTTTGCAGGATTAAGGCCAGATGAGGTTTATGTCGGCGGGAGAGCCAGTAGAGACGTCTACTCAGCCATCTTGCCAAGCAGAGTTAGCGGTGCATCCGAGCGCTGCTGAACATGTGAGGCAGCAGGTACCCAAGTGTCCCACCATTGCAGCAGCTCTACTGCCGAATACGTGAAGCAGAGTTAGTGGTGCATCAGAGTGCTGCTGAACATATGAGGCATAGGGTGACCACCTGGCACGGAGGCAAGACAGGACTACAAAATTCAGGACAAAGGGTCAAAATTCAGGGCAAACATTCAGGACAAAAGGTCAATTTTACGTACACATACATCTGAGGTGCGGCCATACCCCGCTACTTTATCAATGCATTTATCCACTATTTTTTATATTGCACTTATTTACACGTTTATGCACTGTGCTACATGAGCTTGCCTCTAGGTATGCTACATTCAGATGGTGCATTATGTCCTTGTTTAACAGTAAATTGATGCCCTTTAGCCCGGTGTCAAGGGCATCACCCCTAGCCAAATCTACCCAATCTTTCTTGGAGAGAAAGCAACAGCAACATTTGGATTATGTTTCTAGACATTTCAATACTAATGGCAAACAGTTTGGGAAACATTAAGGTAAGTGGCTTTTTCACGTTCTACTCATCTCACCCTCCACTAGATGTAAAACCTGAAAACATTAATGAGGCAGAGCAGATGGTGTGGGTAACAGTCTCACACCTCACATAGTGAGGTACCCACAACTTGTCTCTCCTCTCACAGCACCAAGAAGACCCGACTGATAAATTAGAGTGTGCAGCAGGGACTCTACATTTATCTCAGAACTGGGAGCCTAATCACCAGACAGAGAATTAAAGAGCAGGATGAAATCAAGATCAGATGGGAGATCCATAGCAACTGATTCAAGAGGACATTGCTAAGAACTGGACAAATAAGGGAAAGAAGAACAAGACAGAACAATTGCTAAAATCAGATGTGCCCTCCATGAGTATCGGAAAGTATGGCGTCCATGGAGCGCAATCTCAGCAGAGCTGCCAGAAAAAGAAGAAGCACTGTCAAGTGGTAGAATAAGCAGCACCCACCCATCCTGGCAAACTCTGCCTGTGCAATATTCTATTCATGGTGCTTCTAGAGGGCAGGCAGGGGCTGGGCCCCTTGGAAAATTTGGTCCTGAGCAATTGTCCGCTCTGTCCATGTCTTGAAATGGCTCTGCAGTTGAGCCAACACCCAACCAATGGTCTGGCTCATCCCTAAGTACATGAGACTTCAGAATATTTGGGATGCAAATTATACAAAAAACTAAATATAAGAACACGATAAGACTTTAAAATGTAGAAAGTGTTTCTTTAACAGATGGAAGGGTTTCAATTTAGTACATTAGATCACAACACTGCATTGATATTTGTTTGAAGTGAAAGTTTCTAAACATGAACTTTAAAAACATTTATTAACCCTCCCTTTGGACAAAGCCATGAGTGAAGAAAGTGAATCAATTATCTGGTGTCCCTTATATCATGGCCAATAATATTATTATGTCTGGTGGAACATTACAGACCAATAAAGCATGTACAAGTAAGAATTTTGTATAGAATCCATCTTGAACTAAATTACTTGAAAGTGATCTCAAATAAACTTAAAATCACACAATTTAGTCATTGGGCGAGCTGGGATTTGAAACCAGGTTTCCTGGTCACACATAGGGGCATAGTAATCATTTTGTTGCATCATGCAAGGGAGACGCAACATTGAAGTTAGATTTATAAAGTCATGCAAGGCCACCTTTTGATGGTTTAATAAATCTGGAGTAACGCAAGGCAGCGTAAATTGCTGCCTTGCGTTACTCTGCCCCAGGGAGGAGATCCATGGGTGGAGTGTGGGTGTTCCCACGCATCCACTCATGGATTTTGATGCATTCCCAGATTTTCCTTTAGTGGTAGAACTGGGAATGTGTCAAAATGCTACGCCTCCCCAGGTGGTAGGGTGGGGGGGCGAAATGAGGAGAAAAGTTTATTTCTCCTAGTTTTTTCCTCTTTCTATGTGTGATGTATTCTGCAACACACGTAGAAAGGAAAATGCCTCTCAGGATTGTTTTTGTGCAGGAAGGGGTCCTTTCCAGCACAAAAAACAAACCTGCTTACAACGCAGGCACCCTTGCAGCATAGTGCAAGGGTGCCAAGGTTGGCGCTATGCAGCCAAAAGTGCACCATCACAAGGAAAGGACAGGAATGCGCTGTATGGTGTTAAACCAAGGTTCGAGCCTCGGGTCGACTCCACATCCTGTGATTCTGGCCAGATCACTTAATCTCCCTGTGCCTACCAAAACAAGCATTGGCATAGCCAACAGGTCTCGCTTTTGGGACCTTATAAGTATTTAGTTATGCAGCACAATATCCTTGGTGCAATAACATCAACTGTTGCATGGCTAAACACTTATAAGGTCCCAAAGGCGAGACCTATTGGCTATGCCAATGCTTTGACCAACAGTGTGTGACAGCTCTCTTCAGTAATTCCATACCTGTTCATTTGGTGATGGCTGGCTTATTGGCTTGTAAAGTACTAGTGATAGACGAGCCGGGTAGCAGATATGTCTTATGTGAGTGTAAGAGGTGCAAGTTAGAGATGGCTGCCAATCACTGAGTGTTATGGTATTAGTGTGGGCCAGAAATGTTATATAATAGGCATAACTAAATAACCCCCATGTGAACCATAGGTCAACCCTTAGCTTGCCTGTGTTTAGAAAGTACTTTGATGGTTGGATTTTGTGTTTCTTTCTGCAAACGTGGCGTTTTCTGCATAATCACCAATTTACATTTGCCACATAATGCAGCATGTGCTGCATAATTTGCTGATTTCGCAAAAAAATATTTCTAGTTCAAATGAATCAAGTTACTTGAAAAATACAATCACATTTAGTTCCATGCAAGAGCAGGTCCTTTGCCGATTGCTGTATTCAGGTGTTAAACTGGTACGGAGGTGCCACTTTGGTCAGACAGTAGTAATAGTTAAAATGCCACAATCTGCAGCAGTATTATTTTGTCACATTATGCCACATAATTAAGCTTTTCCTGTCGCATAATTTGGTCAACCACTGCTACACAATTCCAGGAGTCCTGGTATGGGATAACAGACTACTATTTTGATTGTTTATTATGGATGGTTTGGACATGAGTTCACCAGTAACTCGCTATAGAAAATATTTAAGCTGTGTTGTGTGGGCACAATCTTCCGTGTGATGCGTGTTGTCAGTTCTGCAAATCTTGGTCAGAGGTGCAATCAGTTCATAGACCTCTTCATGCAGATTCGCTGCATTTCAGACTCCTACATTTGTAATGGTGCACCATGGGCCTGTACACATGGGCGCCATCTTTTTTTTGGGGCCAAAGTGCACTGCGGTGAAACCCCAGTCAATACAAGTATTTAATTAAAGTGGCCAGAGCCGATAAGGCTTTGCTTGCAATAAAAGCTGTTGGGTCATAAACAAACGTGCACTGTTTGCATATTGGCCGACACCTCACCGCACTGTGACCGTGCCAGAGCACACGTGACACACTCCTTCCGCACCAATGACCCCGGGGCACTTGTGAGATTCTATGGAAAGGCAGACCAGGAGCTGTGAATCTCACCCGCGCGCTGCCGGATGGGTGACGTGGGCTCCAACTTTTATAAGTCACTCGTGAATGCCTATTTTGGGGCTTGAGGAACATGCAGCGGTGCACAGTGTAACTCTACATTTAAGCCACTAGCTTACTTAAATGTGCACGAGCTGATGTATTCCAAGTCTTGATGGCTGGGGCACCTACAAGCCTCGAAATGCTTCACGGCGCTTGGGTTCGTCTCCCATTAGTGACACTGAATGTACGATTCACAGACAGCTACAGACCCCTTGTGCTGCAAACATGAAGAGCGCATTTATGGTTATAACTGGACACAATATTTTTAGTTGATTGACGGAAGTGTTTGGTAGCACTTCAGAGGTTTAAACACTTTCTTGGTTGCTAAGAAAGTCATGACAGATCCTCCAATGGAAACAAGTTGACAAAGGAGAGCGAGGGCGAGACAGGCAGTGGAAGAGCAAGCGCGCGCGGCCTCGCTAATTACAAACAGATGGCGGCTCCGCGCTGCTGCTCGCTCCTGCAAGGTGGATGCCGCCACATGCACGAGTGTGTGGAAAAGAGCAGACCAATTTCTAAAGGTCATCTCCTAGAGCAGCGCATGCGCGCTGCGCTCGGCTCGACCTAAAAATGAATAGGTCCTTGTGTAACGTAACTGGTGCTCATGTAAAGCACATCAATACCTTCGGGTCGAGTTTGCGCTATATAAATCTGCAAAAAATAAAATAAAAAATATGGCACATTCCTGCTCTTTCACGCAGAGCAGCAATGTGGCTTGCTGCTTTGCACTTTGTGAAACTATAACAAATATGCCCCATAGTGTATTTAAGCAACTGACTAGATTACTTTCTTTTTCTCAATCTCCTTTAGCACCAGAGGACAGTAACTTTGTGCAATTCTGTCAGATGAATAGTAGACTGTGTTAAGTAAATACAGATCACTGGTTAATTTGACACTATCTATGGAAATAAAAACAATACATAGTGAAGGTGAGGGACAACGGGAAACTATATACTAATATGACTGGTTCTCAGACTTTACATAGCTAGTCAACGTAGCAGTCGAAGTGCATTTAAAAAAAAAAGTATGGATACTGTGATCCTGAGTGCTATTGGGATGGGGTCACCGAGCGTGGAGGTGGAATCATAAATGTGGCTAAAAAGAACAAAATATTCAGCTACTATTTTATTGATATTTAGCCATCAGGCAACTGCATATAAAATAGTACACACCATAAATGAAAAATAAATGCAAGTTAAACTAATCAGTGGAAAATACACTATTTTACATTACGAAACCTTTGCTGATTAAGGTGATAACTGCAGATGTATGTGTGGGCAACCAGAGGCACATGGAATTTAATCTTGTTTGGCTAGCAGGGCATAGGGACATGTATTTTTGGTGCCAATAGGTCCCTGCCCATCACAGAAAGCACTGCGAATGTACATGTCACTAAATTTAAATTTTTAAATTTGCATTACACACAGGATAAGATTGGCTGTCACAAAATGCGAAAATAAATTTAGGTTAAAGACAAAAAAGTGATTTCAAAGCGTACATTTTAGTAATATGCAGATTGCATCTAATGCAAACAGTTTTGTCCATTAAAAGCACACACTTCACAGCTCAACTTGGAACACCCTAACAATACCTCCCCAAAAGAAGAAATCTTTCACTTCAGGCAGCTTAAAGTGAACTCTATCAATTAACACCTATTTCAGCATTCAAGAAGCCTTTCCATGTGCAGACTAACCAGTTGCACACATTTACATTTCTTTGAAGCAGCCCGGCACCCTGGCTGCCCCTTCCTCTGAATCATTGCACAGGAGACCCCCTCCTTTCTGCTTCAGTTGAGCCATCTCAACTATTGAAGATAAGATTTGTCCTTTAGCACAAAGGCTAAAATTAAGGACAAATGCAGTCCGTGAAAACTTCCTTCACAGACAACGGACATTAAAGCAATTTCTCAGACAGTTCGTAAAAATTACGGACGGTTGGTCACCCTAATGAGGCAGAGGGTACGCGAGCGTCCGAGCACAGCAGCCGCTCTACTGCCGAACAGGTAAAGCAGAGAGTTAGCGGCGCATCAGAGTGCTGCTGAACGTGAGGCAGAGGGTACCCGAGTGTCTGAGCACTGCAGCTGTTCTACTGCCCAACAAGTGAAGCAGAGAGTTAGCGGCGCATCAGAGTGCTGCTGAACGTGAGGCAGAGGGTACCCGAGTGTCTGAGCACTGCAGCTGTTCTACTGCCCAACAAGTGAAGCAGAGAGTTAGCGGCTCATCAGAGTGCTGCTGAACGTGAGGCAGAGGGTACCCGAGTGTCTGAGCACTGCAGCTGTTCTACTGCCCAACAAGTGAAGCAGAGAGTTAGCGGCGCATCAGAGTGCTGCTGAACGTGAGGCAGAGGGTACCAGAGTGTCTGAGCACTGCAGCTGTTCTACTGCCCAACAAGTGAAGCAGAGAGTTAGCGGCGCATCAGAGTGCTGCTGAACGTGAGGCAGAGGGTACCCGAGTGTCTGAGCACTGCAGCTGTTCTACTGCCCAACAAGTGAAGCAGAGGGTTAGCGGCGCATCAGAGTGCTGCTGAACGTGAGGCAGAGGGTACCCGAGTGTCTGAGCACTGCAGCTGTTCTACTGCCCAACAAGTGAAGCAGAGAGTTAGCGGCTCATCAGAGTGCTGCTGAACGTGAGGCAGAGGGTACCCGAGTGTCTGAGCACTGCAGCTGTTCTACTGCCCAACAAGTGAAGCAGAGAGTTAGCGGCGCATCAGAGTGCTGCTGAACGTGAGGCAGAGGGTACCAGAGTGTCTGAGCACTGCAGCTGTTCTACTGCCCAACAAGTGAAGCAGAGAGTTAGCGGCGCATCAGAGTGCTGCTGAACGTGAGGCAGAGGGTACCCGAGTGTCTGAGCACTGCAGCTGTTCTACTGCCCAACAAGTGAAGCAGAGGGTTAGCGGTGCCTCATGAAGCAGAGAACTAGTGGCATATCCGAGTGCTGCTGAAGGTGTGAGGCAGATGGTACCCAAGTGTACGAGCACTGCGCATTCGAGTGCTGCTGAACGTATGAGGCAGAGGATACCTGAGAGTCCAAGCACTGCATTTGTTCTACTGCTGAATATGCGAAGGAGAGGGTTAGTGATGCATCCGAGTGCTACTGAACGCATGAGGCAGGTTACCGTATTGTCCGAGCACTGCAGCAGTTCTATTTCTGAATACGTGTAGCAGAGTTAGCAGCACATCTGAATACTGCTGAGCCTGTGAGGCAGAGGGTACGGAGCACTGCAGATGTTCTACTGCTGAATATTCAAAGCAGAAGCGTTAGCTACACATCTCAGTACTGCTGAACATTATGAGGCAGAGGGTACTTGAGCGTCTGAGCTCTACAGCAGTTCTACTGGTGAATACGTGAAGCAGCGGGTTAAAGCCACAACCAACGACCTGAACAAATATCACCAGATCTCCAACCTGCCTATCCTCTCAAAAATCATTGAAAGATGCGGGCATGGCCAAGCAACATGGCCAACAGGACGTGAGCTCTCTAGGCTCCCGGCCTGCCCCCCAAATAATCCTGTAAATCTCCTGCTCAGCAACGCTCCAAGGCAACATCCCACTCATGGATATGTCCCCCCTGCCCCGCCGCGTCTGTTGGGAGGGTTAGAGCAGAAATGAAGGGACCTGGCACCAATTAGCGCCCAAGCTGGGGCCTGGCCTCCCCGAGGCGCCCGCCCGGAGTCCGGGGGCTGAGGCCTCTGCCCGACGACTGCTGTTAGTTACCAGTGGCACCGGGTCTCAGATGCTCCTTGCTGGCCTGGCGCGGTGAGAGGGGACCTTCGGCGGAGAGGAGACATCACCCACGGACCGCTGCCGCAAAAAAAAAAAAAACACGCCTGGACCGTGATACAGACATACCGGAGGATGCATCCCCAACCTTACTTGCTAGACCATTTTCCGCATTAAAAAAAACACTTCTTCACGCTACAAAGGCTTGGGTCATATCCATCAAAGGACCTAACCCCGAAATGGAAATACCCATGGCAATCAAAAGAATGCCGCCTATGCAGAGCTTGGGATGAGTTCTTATTTCACCTATTATGCATCTGTCCTGCTCTAATAGAAATACGCAAAACTGGCCTTCGGGAGGTCCTCAGGAAGGAACAAATAAGAACTTGTAGAGCAGCAGTGATTCATTGTCTCAGGGGCTCATCTATCCCACTGTCCTGCAGAGCTATAAACTTTAAAAAACGCGGCAAAAGAACTGGCCAAAGCAGAACCCGCTAACCAACTCAAGCAGAGCTAAAACACTTGGCTCCGAAATCCTTCGACAGCCTTGCTTTCATGTTAATACTTTTTAAAATATCGCTTTCCATATCTTTAAAAAAAAACAAAAAAAAAAACAACAAATGTATATTTTTGCATGTTTTATCCATGGTGGTTTTTCCACCCTTTTATGATCTTGTTAATGAAATCAAATAAAAGTATATTTGACTGACTGATTGACCCCCCCTTCCTGCTCCAGAAGAGGGCGGGGGCCCGGGCGAGGACGAGTGGGACCCGGAGGTGGTGGGAGCGGACCCTTCCTTACCGGAGCAGTTCCTGGTTGCGGACCTGGGCGAGCGCCCGGGCCTACCAGAGGCGCCATTGCCCGCGACACCCAGGCCGCGGGTGTCCGCGATCCGCCCTGGAGGGCCTGGCATGAGGGAGCTCCTACTGCTGTGGCGGGCCTCCACGAGAAATCAACGCGGCGAAGCACTCCTGCGATCCCTTTGCAGCCTGCCCGTGTAGGGCTCCACAAGACTAGGCTGGGGGCAGCGCGGCAGGGCCTGGGTGGCGGAGACCTGGCGTGGCCTGAGAGGCGCTGGCTCCGAGGGGCCGGCCTGAGGGGCGCAGGCTCCGAGGGGCCGGCCTGAGGGGCGCAGGCTCCGAGGGGCCGGCCTGAGAGGCGCAGGCTCCGAGGGGCCGGCCTTATCAGCGCGGCCATGCTGACCGGCCGCTGGGCGGGTCGATTGGTTCCAGAGACCCGAGGGTGAAGAGCCCAACGAAGCTTGGCTGCAGAGACCCTGAACCTACAGTGTGGAGGCCCCCGCAGGGTACGCCCAGAGGTGAGAGCTCCAGGTGAAGAGGGGGTATTAGCGAACTCTGGCCCTTCGCGGACTGCACTGGGCCTCCCCCTCCCAGTGCCTGGGGTGGCCGCTCCTGATGCGGGTGACTTTGTGACTCCCTGATTGGACTGCCTTCCTTCTACGCCTCCTGGGGCTCGATCGCCCCGTCTGCCCCCTGGAACCAACTTGATTGCTGAGGCAGTGCTTGTGCCGGACACTGGAGGTTGAGCCACATCAATGGCACTGACTGGGAGGACTCGTGATCAGTGGGCGGGCCCTGCGCCCGACTCGGGGGACCGGGTCGCGACCAGACTGCCCTCCCCCCTGGACTCTATTGCGGGAAGTGCTGGTATTTCTGCTTAGACGGAAGAATGTGGGCTGCCCGCGGTCCACGAAGGGGACCCTCCTAAGAGGGCGGCCGCCTTAGTGCCACATGATGGCAGACGAGCCAGCCCAGTAACAGGGGACCCTCTAGGGGTCCGCACGCCCGCGTCACTTCCGGGCAGCAGTGGGCGGGGGGGGGTGCGGGGGGGGTGGGGGGGCGGGGGGGAGAGGAGGAGGTAGAAGTACCTCTCCCGCCCACTCGGCGTCCTCTGCCACGACCCTTGACGCCGTTTAGATGTGGGATCTTCTGGAGCTGTCTGCGGCAAGTGCGTTTCACCTCCCCCCCCCCCTTTCGGGGGATGGCTGCAAGGCCTGGCCATTGCAGCGGGCGCCATGTTGGGGTAGGACAGCTCCCGGTTTGCAAAGAGCAGCGGGCCCCTCCCCTGGTCGTGATCAGCATACTGCAGACCGAGGATGGGGCCTTAGGGGTGGTCGGAGGCTTTGCACCAAGCCTTCTATTTCGGCCTACCCGACTCAGCTGTTACTTGCTGAGAGCGCCAACCACCCCTGCGCCATTAGGTCCACACCCAGCAGCTGTGTCCCCGCCATGCTGCGGTCGCAGCTTCAGTTATTCAGAACTGCACGGCACAGTTGGGGCAACCGAGTGTAGGTCTGCTCGCCGGGTTCTCCGCCCAGACGGCCTTAGAGCATTACTCGTCTGCCGGCTGCTGAGCTATTGACGGGCTCAGAGGAGCAAGAGCATACTGGGATGGGGCACTGAGTTTTCCTGGTTTCCCGTCGGAAGAGCGGGTAACAGGCAGGGTGGATGGAGGAGTGTTGCGGCTGCGTCCGGCCCCGGGTCAGCTTGTGCGGGATCACGTTTGGGGACACTAAGCAATGGCGCCACGGTCACCGGGCGTTTTGGGGGCACGGGCAGACTTCCACTGTTGCGAAGGCGGTAGCACCTGGTCATGCGCTACAGTTGGGCGACCCACGCGGCGGCCCTGATGTCGCCCGACAACCAAGCATGGCTTGGATTGTGCTACCTCCTCCCCGGGGGTGCACCTCGCAGAGTGTTGTGTGCGTGTTTGCCGGCACCAGGTGCAGACCGGCTGCGGTGTCCGGCCGTTGTGACCCCTTCCACTTCCCACAGCCTAGGGGGAAGGAGTGTTGTGCGGTCAGGGAGCTTGTGCGGGGGCATTCAAAGTTAGTAGCTATGGGTTTGAGTCTTGGCAGTGGCGGAGGACGTAGCGGGGTTGCCAGCAGTTGAGTGGTCCCACGCTTTGCCCTTGGGCCCCAGCGTCGTGCACCATGTCGAGCTCGGGTGCCTGCGGGGGTTCACAGATGTCGGCCTGCTGGCGGGCCGTTAAGAGTGGGAAGGGCAGTCCGGGCATTTCGTCTGCCACGGGTTGGCAAGGGGTTGGGAGAGCTAAGTGTGCACGTGCCTTCGGGCTGCTTTCAGCCTTCTCTGCTCCCCCCTCTGGCACACTGCCCTCCGTGGGACCTGCTCAGTGGACAGGCTCGGTTCCCAAGTGGCGAGGTGTGGGTCTCCGGTCTGCCCGTGGTCACGGGGTGTACTGTCGGGCCCGCCATTGTGCAGCTGAGGGCACCCCCCCTCAATTTTTTATTTAGACCTGCACATCGCTAGGGGGGAGGGGTCCCGGGGGGGGGGGGGGTTTGATTTGCTGGCCTCGTCTCGGTGCATGTTACACTAAAGCGCAGGGCGTGCAGTCCTGATCGAAGGACCGCGCTCAGTATGCGCAGTTGAGAACTGCGCACAGGGACCCACCGAGAATATTTCAGTTGCATCCCTAGGAAGAAGTTTTCTCCTTAACAGGCACGATTGGTGAACCAAACAAGAACGGTCTCTAGTGAACCCTGACTAGGGGTGTACACCAACAATTATTGCTACGAAGCCATAGTGGTCGCGTATTCTCCTTATGGGTCGCGCATTCTCCTTATGCAACTAGCAGCCATGCTAAGTCTATAGTCGGGGCCTGCGGGCGGGGCCGTTCTCATGTTGGATGCCAGTTTGCATGGTGTGCCTGTCGCGGGGGGGAGGGAGGCACTGGCAGCCTTGACCCAGGGCGCCGCCGGGCCCCACCGTGTAGACTTCCATTGGTCTTACGTGGGGCCTTTTCCGGCCGTGGGATGATCGTTGGGTCAGGCGCACCTGCTCCTGAGAGCTGTAGGATTTGGGCTTTCACAGGGCCTCCGCGGGTGCCTGGGTTTGCACTGCTTCGCTTTGGGACCCCCAGGCGGGCCTCGGGAGACGGGTCGAGGGGCCACCACCAGACAAGAGCCTGTAAGGGACTATGGGTTTCACCCTGTGTAATCTAGAACAGCATTATTAGGGGTTCAACAAGGCTTTGTAATTTGAACAAGCAACCGTTAAGTCTTAACGCATATCAGTGTGACTGCTGCCTTCGGGGTTTCACAACACTGACCTGGTGGGCAGAACTTGGCGACTATATGTTATAGGACAGCCATATGAACTTTGTGATTACTAGTAATGACGAGTTGACGACGGGGGGGGGGGCACTTGTCCTTGGGGCAACGCAACTGGGGGTCACAAGTGGGGGTAACATGGCGCCCGACCTGGCCGGGGTTCGCCAGCATTACCGAATACATTCTCTTTTGGCAGATACACATCCCCATTCGTGACTTGCAGGCGGCTCAGACACGGTGCCACGTCACCTTGAAGCATTGCCCCGGTCCTGGAAGCTGTTGGAATTAGGTCTGGGGTCCGTCACAGACCAGAGGGGGGTGAATTCCTGATTCCAGCCCGACGGAATAGGAAAGAGGCAGTCTTGGTCTATAATGCAGCACCTTTGCTAGCAGGACGGGCACACGGGTTTAGATGTTTCCAGAATGGAGTATAATCAGGTACTTTGACAGACGTGACATGGGGGCAAGTGCAACTCTGCATTGTCCAATACATGCAAGTCAGGGGAGGCAGCCTTGTTCTTGCAGAGTCTTACACGAATAACCCCGATTAGTTTGCTTTTATCGCGCAAGGCAACAGGGGTCAAGTGTCGGTCCAACTCGGGCAGGCATTTGAGTGTGCTGTCTGGGGAGATGTGCAGGGAGGGAAGGGCCCTGCAGTTTCAGTTAGGCATGTGTACTACGAAGGGGGCGTAGGGTGCCTCCCTCCAGCACAAGTTATGTTGTGTGCAGCAGTGCATGGAACACCCAGTTAGGTAGGGAGGGATGCTGCGGCTTCCCAGAGGAGCCTCTTGGGGTGAATAGGAGCACAATGAGGGTCGAACAGAGCTCTAGCCGTAGAGTTACCCACAGTTTATTTATCTCGCAAATCACAGCCAGTCTTGTTGGGATCGCATCTCACACTAGGGTGCACCTTTTTACTTGGAGTCCAGCGTTTGTCACCTGCTGTGCTTGCCTTGTTATATCTATTTCACTGCAGCTTCAGCTGGTTTGGGGCCAAAACCTCAGCAACCAATTTTCAGAGTGAATTTCAAATGCAGCTTTTTGCTGTTGGGCTCAATGAGAGTTTCTGCGGCGGAGTGGTGTTGCCACGTCCAGCCACATGCATAGATTCCAGTTCAGGACCAGGAGGAAGCAGATTTTGGGGTCAGCTGGGTATACCTCCAAGGGGTGGTTTTCATATACCTCCAGGGGGGTTGTTCTCGGAGTGGTTGGTCCTCCTGACCCGGATGGCTGCTTGGCATCCGAATTCTCTTGCATATTGCCTGTCTTGGGCACATTTAGATATGTCCTGGTTTATTGCGTGGCTTATTAAGGTTTTCATTACAAGACATCCATTGCTTAAGGCCACTTGCTCCGAATTGCATCAGAAGCTGGGCTGGCACGTATCTTGTTGGAGACAGTCACCAACGTATATGGTCTTTTGGTCCACGGTAGAAGGACACGTATGCTCACGGTATACCAACGGGAGCGATAGGGGATGAAGCGCCACAGGGTAGATGGACACGTACGCTCATTGTATACTAACTGGAGCGATAGGGGGATGAAGTGCCACAGGGTGGCACGACAAAATAATTTTGAACCTGCAGGTAGCACATTTGGTTAGGTGCATGCTAATTAGGCCATTTAGTATTGGTATTTGGTGTATTATCCGTACGAGTTAGCCTCAGTGATAATCTATACGTCTTGTAATTTTAAGGGACGATTGGCCTATTTTCTGACTGGCCCTTGTCCATATTTGTTCCCGCTCCCTCAGAGCCGGGTGTAACGGACGGTACCCTTCCCTAGATGCACGGCGCCAAGCTGTCCCTAGGGTCCCTCTTAGGACTCAGCTGGCTATCTTACTCAGGATTGGTTATCAATCAGTTGGCATCTTCGTATCCGACTCACACTTGCATCTGGCCTTTGAGACCGTGTGACAGGGGGGGGGGGGAAAGGGTCTTTCAAACTGTGCCTTTCATTTTATGTATGTTATCTTTAAAAGAGGTGCCTTTAATTTTGCAGTACTTCAAATGCCCAGTTAAATGCCACTTGATTTTCTGTCTGTTTTAATAAGGGCGTTCACAAAGTGAAGAAGGGACATTGTAGCTGCCTGCAATCTAAGTGCTTGATCAGGTGATGCTTTCCCGTCCAATCGGTCTACAGATTTCCACACTAGGAACATGAACTCTTTGTGCTACCTTAACAGCAGTACCTGTTTGGACAAATGCTTCTTTTGTAAGAGAGCTCAGTGGGTTAAGGCGTGCACTGCAAGGATCTGTGGGTAACCATCAAAGGTTTGCTTCCAAGGTTTGTAAAGTTGATGAGTTGGGCCAGGTTCTGCTGCAAAGCACCGTGCATATTCTATAGGTCACAGATTTGAATACTAGCACATGTCCTAATGTGTTCTTGCATTTGGCATAGAGTTCGAGGTGTATTCCTCAGGTCAAAGATCCTTTCCTAACAAGATAGTTCAATGGGGGTATGTGCCTGCTGCAAACCTCATCTGTAATGTTCAGTGCATAAGGAGCTAGCTCAATCTTTCACTCATTGAGTGTGATAAAATTAGTACCAGTAAGTTGCATTGGAATTATCAGCTTTTATTAAAAATCAATTTTTTTTTTTTACGATTGTACTGGTTGTGCTATGCACAGTTATTATTAGGTTATAATTCCCCTACACCTGCACAACATCACATACTGTGCATTCAGGACACATGGTATATGTCCCACCTACCCCGATAAGAGGTAACCACACATCTTCAGCGTTGTGATTCATTACTGGTCAAGAGGGGCGAGTAGTGGTTGCAACAAGACACCTGCAGCAGTGAGTGCCGCCATGCGGCAAAGAGATGAAGAGTAAACAGGACTGGCAGGTCCCGCTGGGTGCCTGCCACCTGGCCACTGCAGGTTGTTTATGGTGATCTCTAAGGGCATAGGAGGGGTCTTGGCAAAGTAAATCTGGACCGATTCACCTGCGGGGGGGGTGGTGGTGGTCCCTACCTCATTTCACAGGATCACTCCCTGTTGGGTCTATCTAACGATCATCCCAATTAGCATGTAGTACTGCAAGAGTTTGAATAGGGTCAAACAGGCGGGGACTGACTTGGGGAGGCACAAAAGACTTTCCCCTAGGGTACTGGACCATGTCGCAACATTGTTTCAATACAGTTGTATCAACAATCCGGGGGAGGGGCCAACCGGTGGCCAGTTAACGGGATCGTCCCTCAGCAAAACCAGGGTGGGTGCACCGGTACGGCTACACATCAGTCATAACCCTTAGTCGGATGGGGATTGGAGTCTGTTCAGTCTGTCCCCCCGTTCTCACCACCCACTTGCCTGCTTCCTGGTATACACTAACAGAGGTCTGGCACAGGGCTACTCACGACAGGGTTGGGTCAGGAGCAGGGTGACTCAGCATCTACTGTCAGACGGTGAGGAACCGGCAGGCAATTGGAAAATGAAGGGCTATGCTAGCTATGGGCAATCAGCAGCGGAGCGCATCAGGCAGGTGGGACGATGGGAATCCCTAGGTTTTAAAGGTACAGCTGTCCGCAGCCACCCAGGGGAGTGGCCGGAAGACCGGTTAAGGTATCATGTTCAGGTGAACTTTGAGTATTCCAAAGGCACCCTGGGAGGCACCAGAGGTTGGATGGGGTGCAGTGTTATTGTGCAACTATGTGCCAGCCGGAGTAGTTGTATAAAATGGTGTGCAGTGTTCAAGAAAGGGTGTTAGCAACCTAGCATTTCTTTATTTGGTCATGTAATATGTTTTGCAAACCTTACATTTCTTTATTTGCCAGGAACAAAGGTCTGGGTGTTTGGCCATTCGGGCGTCTTGAGAGTGGCACGGTGGGCTGAACGCAGGAAAGGGAGGCATGGCTTTTCGGACACCGAAATAATTTGGCTGGGACACCCTGGCATGCGCTGGAAATGCTTGCTGAAGAAGCTGCAGCAGAGTCTGGTGGGGGGGGGGATCTCTCTGCCCAACGTAATGGTCATACACCTGGGAGGGAATGATCTGACTCTTCTAGGGAGGAGAGTACTGCTGCAAGAAATGAAGTCCACAATGTGTAAATTAAGCAACCAGTTGGGGACATGTGAACTATGGTGGTCGGAAATAACACCCCGTCTGGTGTGGCATGGAGCGCGCTCGGGCGAGGCTGTGGAGGGAGGCCTCGCGTAGGAGGGTTAACAGCGCTATGCGTAAATTCACCGAGCAGAGGGGTTTTCGGCTTTATAAGACATGGGTTGCTGCACACCAAGTCCACAGGGTGTTTCAAAGAAGATGGGGTGCACCTGTCTAGAGTGGGCATGGACTTGCTCTTGCTGGACCTGGGGGAGGCCCTAGAGTCAGCAGGATGTAGGTAAGAATGCCGGCCTTGGTGGGGGGCCCTGGTTGTGACGGTAGCCACACCCAGAGCTGTGGAGGAGTTACAGGGCGATACAGAGGCTGAAAGGTACTCAGGGGTACCCTCTTCAGGAGCACAAAGGGTGCAAATGCCAAATATCCCCAGGGAGGTCCTCGCGTTGGACCCTGGAGGAGCAACGGCGCCCCGTTAGTCCTACGAGTGGTTGTAAACCTGAGCAACCGGGGGTTGCCTGGAACGCTCCGCCCCCTCGGGGGTGTGAGTAATGGGGTGGACTGGCGGTCCACCGGTGGGAGGGGTTACCCCCTCCCCCAAAATTGGTAAGCACCGATTGGCTAAGACCACAGTGTAATTTGGCTCATCAGGTGGGCAGGCGGCGGAGGGGCTGCCTACCCTTGGATCGCCCGCAAGATAACCCACCATGTTAGCATATTTGTATGCGAATAAACCTGCAGCAATTTTCTCCACTAAAAGAAAATGTGTCGTGTCTGTTTATTCCTGCATGAGATTGCTGTATGGGGGTTGGGGAGTGTTGCAGATATTGGCACTATGTGGGCTGCCCGTGGTCCACGAAGGGAACCCTCCTAAGAGGGCGGCCGCCTTAGTGCCACATGATGGCAGGCGAGCCAGCCCAGTGTCAAGGGACCCTCTAGGGGTCCGCACGCCCGCGTCACTTCCGGGCAGCAGTGGGCGGGGGGGGGGGGAGGGAGGTATAAGTACCTCTCCCGCCCACTTGGCGTCCTCTTTGCCACGACCCTTGATGCAGTTTCCCTCCCTACCGCTTACCCGGCGTACCAGCAGGGTGTGGGGTGGGAGAGGTTCTCTAACTTGTTATTTTGTGTTGCAGGAGGAGTTACAGGGAGATCCAGAGGCTGAAAGGTACTCAGGGGTACCCTCTTCAGGAGCACAAAGGGTGCAAATGGCAAATATCCCCAGGGAGGTCCATGCGTTGGACCCTGGAGGAGCGACGGCGCCCAGTTAGTCCTACGGGTGGTTGTAAACCTGAGCAACCGGGGGTTGCCTGGAACGCTCCGCCCCCTCGGGGGGCGTGAGTAACGGGGTGGACTGGTGGTCCACCGGTGGGAGGGGTTACCCCCTCCCCCAAAATTGGTAAGCACCGATTGGCTAAGACCACGGTGTAATTTGGCTCATCAGGTGGGCAGGGGGCGGAGGGGCTGCCTGCCCTTGGATCGCCCGTAAGATAACCCACTATGTTGGCATATTTGTATGCGAATAAACCTGCAGCAATTTTCTCCACTAAAAGATAATGTGTCGTGTCTGTTTATTTCTGCATGAGATTGCTGTATGGGGGTTGGGGAGTGTTGCCGATATTGGCACTAAGACTGTAGGAGGTCGCGGCCAACTGTTCCCCGCTGGGGCTGCCTGGCGACCTGAGCAGAGGCGCCACATAGCTAAAATGATGGGCAAGGATAAGCCGGCTCGCGCTTCAACTTCCAGTACAATAACGCATTACATACACCACGCAGCGCCTTCCAACCCAGCGCATCACAAGACAGACGGGCCCTGAAGATGGGGGCGACGCAGGCTGAAAGCCGTCCTGCCCAGAGATCCTGGCGGCCATACAGGGTTCTAGGACAGCACTGGAGAAGCAAATTGAAACGGTATCCATAGATGTAAACTTCCTAAGAGCAGATTTATGCAACGTAGCGGATAAGGTAACCACAGCAGAGTGGACATTCGAAGTCTACAAGGTGAGGTTGCCTCACTAAAACAAGAAGTGGCGCAGATGACCAAAACCACAGGAGAGCTGGAGCGCAGGGCAGAGGAGGCGGAGGGCCGTACGCACCGCAGTAACATCAGGGTCCTGGGGATCCCTCAACGGGCCAAGGAGGGCAAGACTGAAGACTTCCTGGAATGCTGGATACACACCAAACTATGCCCCAGGGGACTCTCGGACATGTTTGCAGTGGAAATGGCACACAGAGCGTTGGTCCCACCTCCGGGGGCTCCCCCGGGCAATAATTGCGAAAATCCTGAACAACTAACACAGAGACTGCATCCTGTGAGCAGCAAGAGGCGTTGGCCTTCTGCTACGAAAATAGCAAGCTAGCCATATACCCAGACTATACCAGGCAAGTCCAGGAGCAAAGAAAAACCTTGGGATTGAAGCAAAAGCTCAGTGAATTGCACCTGCAGTACATGCTGCTTTACCCGCCAAGTTGAAGGTGATAGCGCTGGGGAAGACCCCTTCTTCGAAACCCCAGATAAGGTTTAGGAGTGGTTGGAGATCCAGGGGGGATGCCCTTCCCCCCTGGGAGCGAAGCGACAACCGGAGTGGTTGGGGAACCCCCCCGGCCAGGGGGCACAAGGGCAACCTGCGTAGGCACCGATCAGCAGACAGAGACCTGCAGACTCCACAGAGGATTACAGTGGGCGATGACTGCACCATGCAGGTGCAAACCCCAGACCAGCAGATACCCTCCCCTCAGGTGGGACAGGGCCCCGCCTCGGAGGCCGTTCCTGCAACGCTCAACCTGACAGATGAGGTTGTCCCCGACACTATCCGGGACTCAGATCGGCCCACGCAGGACACTGGATGATACCAAGAACTGGCTGGGATCATTGTACAACTGTGGGGGATTGAATAGACACTATGATTTGCCTAATTGTTAACACAATGTATGGTATGCGGGAAGGGGGTGGGGAGGTGGACGGGGGGCTACCAGGAGAGGGGGGTGAGAGTCTATGCCAACCCAAAAGAGGCTCGGGAACACTACTGACCTAAGCGTTAACACTAAGGGCTTGGGAAACCCCGAGGAACATGGGCCTCATTATCGGGGGCTCTTGCTGATCACACCCGGATCCAATGGATGGGTCAGGCCGGGAGGCCAGATTCGTTGGGAAGTTTTCACGGTTCCATTGTGACTGTGGGGGATGCTATGCACGTCCTGGCACAAGCGTGGGAAGGGCTTAACCGTTTGCACTGTTGCAGGTCAGGATATGTTTACATTGCATATTATTAGTTGTTACATGCAGCAGCTGATGGGTGGGATCATATTGTACGACAGCGACTTGGGGGGCACGACACTAGAGCATTACCATGGCAATGGGGACTAAGTTCATCAGCTGGAATGTGAGGGGGTTAGGCACATGCAACAAGCACTACAGGGTTCTCTCGTTCCTGCGTAGACACCATGTTTCCGTGGCGTGCTTACAAGAGACCCACCTTGACGACTTGGGGGCTCAGTGACTGGCTAGAAAATGGAGGGGGCAGATCTTTCATTCCTCATACCCACCTACGCGAGGGGCGTGCTGGTATGGGTGGCCCCGGGTACATGGAAGCCGACATTAACGGCAGATGCATCATACTTCGAGCCAAACTAGATGGTCGGGACATAGTAATCCTGAATATATATGCCCCCAATGTAGACAATCCCAACTTCTACCAGTCCATACAGGAGGTCCAGGCCCTAGATCTGGGTGCTCCGATACACTGGGTGGGGGACTTCAAATGCGTCCTGGACCCTGACCTGGATAGATACCCTCCTCGCCCAGGCACAAAGCCACGAATGACAGAGAAGCTTCCGGGGGTAATGGGAAACCTGGGTATACGAGACTTGGAGGGACAGACACCCCACTCAAACTATACACTTGTTACTCCCCCACCCACAACACACACAGTAGACTGGACAGGGTCCTGGTGTCGACAGTATGTGCCAAATCAAGTGTGGAGGTGACCCATCAGGCCAGCTTCCTGTCGAATCACTCCCCGGTCACTTGCACGGTCCGCTGGGGTCTCCCTGCACACCTCCCAAGAACGTGACGGATGCCAACTGACATACTGGAAGACGCGCTCTATAGGGAACACATATCGGGTGTCCTGGACGATTATATGACAATCAACTGGGAAGAGGCAAACATCTCCAAGGCCACGAAATGGGAGGCACTAAAAGCGGGGACGCGAGGAGCTGGTCCGAGTTTGACATGTGGGGTCTTCAGACAGCTGCAACGTGACCTTGCAGGGGAAGAATCGGCATTGGCAGTGGTGCAAATTGGGGACCGGACGGATCCCGCAGCTGAGGCTCGGGAATGGGAGATACGAAAGCGCATCAGCGATATCTGGGACAGGTTAGATAAATTCACACTCACCCAATACCGACAGTGTGTACACAGGGAGGGAGACAAATCCGGACAGCTATTGGCTTGGATCCTTCGTAGGGAGCTGACCACAATAGCTGCACTTCGCACACCCACCAGTGCAATGGTACACACAAGGGCTGCAATCTTACAAGAGCTGCAGCGATATCTCCAGACTGTGTACGCCGCAGACTTAGCTATCAGTAAAGACTGCTATGTCCCATTCTTGCAGACCAAGAATCTGACACAGCTCCCTGCCCAAGCCATAGAGGAGATGGAGGCTCCACTTACCGCAGAAGAAATACAGGCAGCGTTATTAATGCTCCCAGGAGCGAAATCCCCGGGTGGGGACGTATTCCCCCTGAGTTTTACCGAGCATATGCCGCAATTGTGACTGGTGCACTGAAGCAGGTTTATGAGGCCTTTGACAGAGGAATCCTCCCCCATACGTTGAGACAAGGCAAAATTTGTATGCTATTGAAACCGGGCGGGGACAGCTGCGACCCTTCGTCCTATCGCCCAATCACCATGATAAACTCGGACGCGAAAATACTAAGCAAACTCCTGGCCTCTCGCCTTGGAGCCCAGATGCCTCACCTCGTGCACGAGGACCAATGTGGTTTTATTCCGGGCCGCAATACCAGCATGCACCTACGCCGACTAACACACATTTTGCATGAAGCAAAATACCGGGAGGAGATGGCACTCGTGTCGATAGATCTGACCAAGGCCTTCAACGCGGTAGATTGGGGTTATCTCCTAGAAGTCCTTAAAGCAACAGGGTTTGGGCCCCACTTCCGCCACTGGGTTCAAGTATTGAAAACTGAACAGAGTGCATGGGTAAGGCTGGGTGGAGCGCGGTCCGAGGAATGGGTCTTGTTGCGAGGCACACGTCAGGGGTGCCCACTCGCACCCCTCCTCTTTGCCCTGGCCATCGAGTCCTTGGCGGTGAGGATGCGGGTGGAAATGGAGCGATGGGGTATCCGGGTAGGAAACACGACACATGATCTCCCTTTATGCGGACAACGCTCTTTTCTATGTGTCCTCTCCTAGAGAGGTAGTACCCAGGCTCCTGCACTACCTGGAACAGTTTGGTGAAGTATCTGGGCTGCGCCTCAACCGTAAAAAATCCCTGATCTTCCACCTGGCACACAAGGCCACTTTGCCGTTGGAGAGTCTCCCAAATCTTGAACTCAGATGGGAGCGAGAACACTTCCGATACCTCGGGGTCCAGATTGCACTCAACAGTGCCCCAGTTAATAGCCTTAAACCTAGATAAGGTCCTAGAAGCCTTGAGGCGCTCTGTGACGTTCTGGAATACTTTACTGCCTTCCTTAATGGGTAGACTAGCAGTGTCCAAAATGGTGATGCTGCCTACATGCCTCTATGCGCTGCAGAACTCTCGCTGCCAAATTCCGACACAAATTTTTAAGCAGCTGAATGCTGTACTAGTTTCCCTACTGTGGGCAGGACGGCGTAGCAGGGTGGCCCTCAAGACCCTGATGCACAGATATGAAGAGGGGGGACTGGAGGCCCCACGATTTGACTTATATTATTTTGCTGCTCAGCATCAGCATGTGTCACGCTGGCTGGAGGACAGACAATTGGGAAAAATGAATACTAGCAGGCCGAGTAGACCCAGAGGTACTCCCAGTAGCGCTGATGCAGGGGAGGTGGGCCGGAGGGGATCTCCCATACATAGTGCGCCAAAATGCAAACATATGGCAACTATACGTAGAAACAGTGCTGCACCATGCTCCCTTTCATAGAGAGCTTCGCATATGGATCTTGGCCCCAATCAGGGTTATGAGCGCCCACATGTCATTCCAGGCGTGGAGAGATGGCGGATGCGAAGTCCTTGCGGACCTCTATCTGAGAGAGACGTTCATAACGTACGAGCAAGCCTGTGAAAGCTTGGCCCTGGGTCAGGGTCATTACCTACAATACATGGGTATCCTAGAGGTGGCAAGAATTACATGGCGCGAGCCCCCCGATATTCCGCAGCAGACAAGTACTTTAGATCTGTTAACATGCGGGTCCGGGCGCCGGATGATTTTGCTCCTTTATAAAGCCATGAGACTAGACAATGGCTCAGCCCCCGTGCTCCAGAGCAGCGTGGGAGAGAGACCTTAATATAAGCACTGGTCTCCCCATAAGGGAGGAGCCAATCCAATGTCTCTTGGCCCATACACGAAAGCCCAGGAATCGGAAAATGGCATATAAACTGCTGCAGCTGATGATGGTCTTGGCCAGACAAAGGGTGGCCATAACTTGGATGGGGCAGAGAAGCGCGGACCTACCAACATGGCTCAGGGACATGAGGGAGTTGGCCCTTGCGGAAGAAACATATGAAACTACATCGGAAAGATGAGAAGCTCCAGACAGATCTCACCGACTTGCGCGAACTGTGCAATACTGCCCTCAACGCAGAAGAATCGGAGACTGTGCAGAATGATAATGAACCTAGTGAGAGTGAAACGGAGACATGAGAATGCACGGAGAGAGTAGTAGGGCCGTGTAGCTTAGAATGAGTACTCACCTTCTTTATTAGCGATTATTATGTAATGCCCTTCATTGTCAATTGTAATATTGTATAAGAACAAAATGTAAGCCAAGAAGCTTTTAATTATCGTGCATTTAATGATACGCATCAAGGTTTGCTGCAATTCTCTTGTAAAAAAACATCGAAGTGTACAAAAAAAAAAAAATCATTGAAAGGTGTGTAGCGGACCTACTCAAACACATGAAAAGCAACAACTTCCCAGACGAATTCCAATCTGGTTTCATACAGGGATTCAGCACAGAAACCGCTCTATGACAGGTGGTCAATGATGCCCTTTGAATTCTAGACAAAGACAACCCTTGCCTTCTGATTCTTTTCAAACTATCGTCAGCCTTCGAAACGGTTAACCACCACACGCTCCTAGTGACACTCAAAAATCAAACAAGCATCGATGGCATGGTCTTGAAATGGCTTGTTCAATTCCTCATGGGCAAGTTGCAGCGAGTAAAAATTGATGGCCATCTTTCCTCACCAATTGCGGTGTGCCAAGGGGTCTCCCAGGAGTCCATCCTTGCCCCTACCCTATTCAACCTGTACATCAAGCCACTCGAGTCCTTCTTAAGAAGTCAGGGATCTTCCATCATTCGTATGCAGACCACACAGCTGTATCTAAAAGTCTCCTCACAAAACAATATCTCGCTGTTCGCCACCACGCTAAACTCTGTTCACGACTGGATGACCTCTCATAACCTACAGCCAAACTTTCTAAAAATGAATTTCTCCTCATTTCCCCTTCAAAATCAACACCTCAGCTGCAATCCTGGAAGAACACACACAACATCCTCAACAGTAAACCTCCCCACTGTTGTCAGAGCCAAGTCGCTGGGAGTCATCCTAGACAAAAGACTCAACCCAGATTCTCCAATCGGCACTGTGGCCAAAAATGCTCACTATCGACGACGAATTCTGTGGGGAATCTGCAGTTACATCTCAGAACAATATCTTAAATCTCTTGCTCATACACTGGTACTCTCGAGAATAGACTATTGTGACTCTCCTGGTCTCCCCCAAAACCCATCTCACCCCACTGAAAACAATTCTACACTCCGCAGCACAGATTGTCTTTGGGGCCAAATGAAATGACCACATTATCCCCATGCTGAACACTCTCTGATGGTTGCTAATTGAAGCAAGGGCTATCTACAAGACTGCCTGCATCACCCATAAAGCCCTGCACACACCCACTTACCGTTACCTGGCAGACAAACTGAAGCAATCAGACAGCTCCAGACCACCGTGAAACGCCTCAGTAATGCTCCTTGAACCCCCATCCTTTAAAAGGGAACGACTGATTGCACAATCCTTTTCAGGAAGTGCAACCAAAATCTGGAATTCACTACCTCCAAATCAGCGCACAACTACCTCGCTGACGACTATTGAAACGGACCTGAAAGCCCTGGTCTCCCAACGGTATTTTAGCTAAAACACTAATCAACACTTGCAACAGAATTCTACACTACCTCAACCTTTTTATGGCCATATATACCTTTTTATATCTATTGAACATTCTCCTTTATGTAAAGATCTACCTTGTACTTTCTACCTTTGTAATTACTTATAGCTATATTGTCTATCTTAAACCATCTGTAACTTCCATGTAACAAAATATTTCTCCTGTAAAGCACTCTAGCACCTTTGGGTAAGTCTGGGCTATATAAATATGCTTACAAAAATAAACCAGAATACTGCTGAACGTGTGAGGCAGAGGGTACAACAGCATCCAAGCACTGAAGCAATTCTACTGCTGAATCCATTATGCAGCAGGTTAGCCCGCATCAGAGTGCTGCTGAACATGTGAGGCAGAGGGTACCCTAGCAGTAGAGCACTGCATCAGTTCTACTGCTCAGTATACGGAGCAGATGGATAGCAGCGCAGAGTACTATTTTTTTTGTCCTCATTTACCAGCAAGTGGTTCTTATATGATAACAGGAAGCTAGAAAGGCCCTCGACCATCTTACAGATAGTGCTGAATTGTTGTCTCAAGATGACTTCAGGGACAAACTGTTTCAACCAGTCGTGGTTTAATCACTGGACACGGAAAATTACCAGATCTTACTCTGTGTCACCATGATAGGAAGGCTGACCGCATATCTTGGGTTTTTACCGCTGGACGGGGGACCCGAATCCAACCTGCTTATGTTATCCAGTGATTTAAGCCATTCCCTGCCCATCGGGGCGGGACTGTAACCACCTCATGCATATCTCCCTCCTTGCCACAAGGATCAAGTTAAGAAATGTTGCCTTCGGCTGAGGGAAAGATGCAACAAGCTTGGAGCCCGCTGCAAAGAAAATTAGGCAAAAGCTTACCTTAATCATCAGTCTAAAAATCTCTGATGACATAGCGCTTACTTCTTCCCAATAGTTAGCAAGCACTGGGCACGACATGAACATATGGGCGCCAGTCTTTCTGCATCTTTAACAGCATGGTACTGGGCCTTTTGCAAATTTGGTCATCTTTCTTTGAGACATGTAGATTCTGTGAAGAGTATAAAAATGGTTCTTCCTTAAGGTAGCAGGTCTGGCGATGGAATAAAGATTTAAAGATACTTGCCATGAGGTTGGTTGTTCAGACATTGGCAGGTATCCTTCCCTGGATTGCAGCATGGTCTTAAGTTTATCGTCTCTGTTTATTAACTCCCAGTACCATATGGATACCCTCTTCTTTAGGAGGGATGGATCCTGTATTTGTTCTTCGAATTCCCGCACCTCACCACTATCTCTTTTCTTGTAGACCACCATGGCCTCAGCTAATGCCTCCTATAATTTTAGTTGTGACGGATTTTGACTTGACTTCAATATACTAGGCCGACAGCTCTTAGCGGGAGGCTAAGTCTATCTTCTAGGAAGGCTGGCATAACTGGTGAATTGCAGATAGGTGCGAATGTTGCATTGTAGTCAATCCTTAATATTTTCCTCAATTTCTACCAGACATCTAGAGATACTCGCAACACTTTGAAACGTAGCTCTGTAAATAATCTGGGGTCGCCAGATTTATGCAAAAAGTTATTCGGCTCAAAAGTACTTAACAGCGAGGCTAGGCTCCTTTCACTGCATGAATTGTTGGGCCTAGACAACAGTATTCTACAATTTTTTTATTGAAAAGCTAAACAATACATCCCCAGATAGGGTAGGACCAGGCTGTCTTTCTAGAGTCTTCTCCTGGGTTTCTTCCAAATGAGCCCGTTCCCCTTATCTGCCCATACAAAGATGCTCAATAAGCTATGAATCTTTACAAATATTTCTTTTGGGAAGGACAGAGGTATATTGTCAAACAAGTACGTCAGTTTTGATAGGATCACCATTTTAATCTAATGCGTACGTCTGTATTTTGTCAGACAAGGATTCTTCTATTAAGAACTTCTCTACATTTCCTCATTACCCTTCATAAGTTAACTTCTGACAGGCCCCTAAGGTTATCTGTGATTGTAATGCCCAGATTTGTAATACTGGATTGCATATTGCCCCTGCAATTCGGCAGGTTCTAGCCCATGATCTCTGTTCAGGACTTATTTATTGCATGCACTGAAAAAACTCTGAATTCTTCAGCGACCTCCTCCATCTGGACCATAGTTATGGTGGGATCTTCCGTGTAGAGCACAATATCATTGGCATTTAAGGTTACCTTATTCTCGAAATTCAGGTCCTGAAATGGTATAATCCTGTTGTCTCTGTTAAGGTTTTGTGCCACGGCTTGTTTAAAGACCAAAAAAGACCGCTGAGTGACGGCAGCAGTGATATCTCTGGAGATACTAAATCTACTTGTTAGTTTCTTGTTAACCAGAATCTGAGCTGATGGAGCCATGTATCATTTTTTATAAGGATGAGTGTAGGAGTTGGCTCTTTATATAGTGAACCAAAAAGGAGGTACACTGTGCACACAGGCCAGGCAAACCCCAAAAGAATTACAGAAGCACAAATGACACCCCAAATGCTCTCTTTTGTGGTAGTGTGGGTGAGCAGTTAGGCATATCAGAGGGTAGTGCTAAGCATTTATTGAATACACAAAGGCAGTAAATGAGAAATACACTCAAAGAAATCCGACACCAATTTATAAAAAATAACATACCTCTATATGAATTTAGATCCCAAGATCATCGGAATCAGGTAAGCACTTTTCGAGATATGAATCTTTACAGTTTTCAAAAGTTGACGCAATGCAATTTCTGGATTGGTATTGTTATCCTAAGGGGAAAGCCATGTATTGCATTTGGGCACTTAGCAGCAACTTACAGGACTGTTCTTCAGGACTTAAGGTGAGTATGGGGCAAGGTCCAAGGCCACACCAACAGGTCACTTCGGGAGGCTCTGAAGCGTCCGGGTGCAGAGGTGTGGCACGGCGTCGGGTGTCCCATTCATTTCAATGGAAGAACAGTCCAGTTACAAAGAGGCTGCAAGCAGGGACTGGGAGACCAGTCCAGGGGAACCCACAGAGGGTTCGACCCTTGGGATCCTCGGGCACTTAGGGACACTACTGGTCCAATTCTCCTCGGGCCATGGGGCTCTGGTGCAGTGGTGTCTTTTGGCGTTGGGTTCCTGTGCTGGAGTCACTCGCGGATGGAGTGGGCCAGCACAAAGACTGCAGGCAGCGACTGAAGTCCAGTCTGGGCAAACCCAAGGATGGGCTTAACTCTTGTGGGTCTGGAGACCTTGTTGGCACCGTCACCTCTCTAGAGCACGGGTGCATAGGTGCTTTGAGGCGTCAAGTTGCAGCGGTCACAGACTCACTGTGTCTTTGTTTCTGCTGTAGAGAGGCAAACAGGATAGCTGGACAACTCTCGATGTGGGTCTCACTGCCCCTGAAATCCCTCGATGTGCAGGTCGGTCTTCCTCTGCATTGGGGTCCGGACTGGATACAACATGGCTTGGCTGCTGCAAGGGGTCTGATTACCCCAGGTACTGGTGTTATGCGTCTCCAGTCAGTCCTGGCGTCCCCACACTTGGAAGAAAGACTAATCTGACCTGTGGGAGCACTGCCACCTCTTCCTGAGCGGATGCTGAGTCAGTAGTCCCCGTAGGCGGCAGGTCGGTGTACCGGGTTTGCTTCTCTGGTGCCTGTGGCTGCAGGGGAATAGCTCCTCTACTCTAAGGGAGTTCCTTTGGCAATTGGTGAAGCACTGGCAGCACTCTAGGTTTCTGGAGGTCTGCACAGCAGCAGGACAAGTCAGTTGCTCCATGAGGGTCGGGTGCAGCAGGCAGGCTGGCAGGGTTGGTGATAAGCCAGTCATGCTCCTCGGTTCTCGGGTCAGCAGTCTTCTTCTTTGTCCACTTCTTTTGATCCATAGAAATCTGAAGTCATGGTATCAGGGATCCCCTAAATACTCAATTTAGGGGCGTTAAGGGGTAGTAGCCAATGGGCTACCTACCCCTGGGGTCACTATGTACCCTAGATGACCAGTTCCTTTGGGGAGTGGGCCTCACCCTGTCCCAGAGTTCCTAATTCTACCACACACAAGATGGTGGAATTTCTAGATTCACCCTAGAGGTGTGTCAAGCTTGGCAGCGTAACACGCCTCCTGCATAGCTCATTTCCCGCCAGTCCGGGTGCCAGATGGACCCTGGGCAGGATGTGACATTTCTGTCTGGGGGAGCCTTCGGTCGCATATCAAAGGCGGTAGAGGCCTTTGAAGCCTCCTGCCTTGGTATGCTGATTTACCGGCCTTCCAGGAGGGGGGGGGGGAGGTGATAACACCGCTATGCGGAGCATTGTTACTGACCTCCTGAGAGCAAAGGCTCTCACCCCTGGTGGTCAGAAATGCGTCTGTGGTGGCAAGCTGGACTGGACCAGTCAGCCAGCACACTAGAAGGCTAGTACGGTCCAGGGTACCTCCAGGATACCACTGGGTGCATGCATTAATAAATTCATCACTGGAATCATTGTGGGTTTATTAATACAAAGTGTTTGATGCCAAACATCATAGGTTTCAGTGAAGCCGTTATGTAGCTGGGAAACTCGTTTTGACAAGTGCCCAGTACATATCTTAAGATGGCTTCCTTGTTTACTTGTACTGTCAGTAATTGAACTGGCCAGCACAGGGGCATATCGGCTCATGCAGGGATGCCCTCACGTGTAATATAATGCGCCCTGCCTTAGGGCTGTAAGGCTTGCTGTAGGGGTGACTTACAAATATAACATGCAGTGTTGGGGTAATGGCACACAAGTGTCTGCCATGTCGTGTTTTCACTTTAGAGCACTGTGTCATGCAGCCTGCAGTGAAAGGCTGTATGAGTTGGGTGCTGGGTCCCTTTAAGTTGTAAAAAGAACAATTGATGGACGGAATAGAGAGCACGGGACCCGGAATGTTTGTTTCCGGTCCAGGGAGGACCTGGCTTGGCAGTTCAGGTTGGACTGTTCCCATGAGGAGCAGGGTCAAGACTGATTTGCATATGGATGGGTCCGAACTGGGGTTGCATGGTGAGCAAAAGAAAGATGGATTTAACCCAGATCTCGACTGGGGATGAATGTTTGATTTGTTCAGCATTCCGTACATTTGTTTGCGCAGCATTTTTCGCTTTAAGTGGGATGGGTATGCCCAGACGTGGGTCCCGTGCTCGCTGCACCACTGGATTGAAACTAGCCTAGCTGATGAGGGGTGACACCCTGAAACCAGTCCCAAGATGCTGGTTTCCTGTCCAGTGAGAGATAAATGTTTCATTTGTTCAGCAATCTGTCCATTATTTGTTTGTGCACTATTTTTCACCTTAAGTGGGATGGGTATGCCCAGACGTGGGTCCCGTGCTCGCTGCACCACTGGATTCAAGCTAGCCCAGCTAATGAGGGGTGATGCCCCAAAACCAGTCCCAAGATGCTTGTTTCCGGTCCAGGGAGGACCTGGTTTGGCAGCTCGGGCTGGACTGCCCATGAGGAGCAGGGTCAAGACTGATTTGCATATGGCTGGGTCCAAACTGGGGTGGTACGGTGAGCAAAAGAACAATGGATTTAACCCAGAGCTCTTGACGGGGGGTGAATGTTTGAGTAGCACAAGATATGCTGCAGCTCTTAGGGAGCCTCTTTTAGTACCTATGCCCTACGTACCAGAGGTACCACTTATTAGGGACTTGCAGCGGTGCTAAAGGCCCGGTCACTTGGGGATCAAGGGACCAGTTGTCTTGGGGATGGAAACTGGCACTGGGGACCTGGTTAGCAGGAACCCAGTACACGTCAGTCAAAGTTGCATCAAATACCAGGCAAAAAGTGGGGAGGGGACTACTGCAACAACAAGCATTTGCAATGCAATAGGTCTCGCATTTGCGAGAGTTTAGGCTATTGGCATTGTAAATGACAATGCCTTTTATTTATATGTTTTGATAATTAACACATAAATAAAAGGCATTGTCATGTACAATTCCAATAGCTCAAACTCTTGAAAATGCAAGACCCATGCAAAGAAGCGGCTGCCATTGTCCCGGGCTGCTTGGAAAGTGAAAGCGCGCATCGCGTGCTGAATGTTGCAGGAAAGCATGTCGTGCCTGCAGTAGGAGAAACTACTTAAAGAAAATAATGCTTACAGACTAAAAAAGACTCACGGGTAACAACCGAAGTAAAAGGGCCAGTCCTCATGGGAGGTTACGAATGAAGACAAGGCTGTACTAAGGAGGGAGTAACAAGCCTAATAACGAATCAGAAGCCAGCATTTATGAAGGACTATGACACAAGCCAATGACAAATATGGGAGGAGAGTGGGCGGGGCTTCTCTTCCATACTCCAATAAAGCATGGCTCGCCAAGCAGTGTATGCGCTGCCTAGGCTTAACCTAAAAACTACTATGCCAATGTAAGCATTACTCAATGGTGGGCACTATAATGCTTTGGATGCTCATCATAGGTCAAGAATTACCACCATAATGGCATGGCTGGTAGTGCTCTTAGTGCGCACGAGCATGTAATGGAGGACAGAGTGAGGGCGCTAACGTCATTAGTGTCAACATTATATAAACAACTATCACCATTATGCTAGGGTCTGCATTAGGCAACGGGTGCCCCTCGCCATGCCATTGAAGCCCATATTATGCTACCAATAGATAGTGCATACTCCTATAACTTGTTGCATTCAACTACACATGCATGCAAAGGATGATGTGGAAACCATAAAAATCAAACAGAGCACAAATCGACATATTTTTTTTAGTAGACACAGGCATACACATTGCGTATGCTTCTCTATCCCAAACACCAAAAATGGTTACACACTCATGGCACTTTCTCCCAAAACAGAGAGTGCCTGATTTCTTATATTTTAAAAATGCTTGTGGAGCCCCCAACACTGTGCTATAATGCAGCAACATACTTGTTTTGTGTGTAGTGTTGCTGCGACGTACTGGTTTTGTTTTGATTATTATGTTTTTATGGTTGTTGTGCTGTTGGTGTTATGTTAATATAATGGCTTGGTATTGTAATATGGTGTTGTGGTTGGTGTTGCACTGCCTAAACAGTTGTGAGTATGATACACAGTGTGGGATTGCAGTGTTTTGTTGGGATGGGGTGTTAGATTGGTTTTATGGTTTATATAGGACTGATAGGTGTTTCTTTGGTACTATGAGTTTCTAATGCTTTGGTAAACGGTGGTGGATGGTAGTATAAAGTTAGGAGGGGATAGCACAATGGTGATGGGGTTTGGCTTTGTGTTCTATTATGTGGTCGTACAGTGACGGGGTGGCAGTTGCAGTGTGGATGTATGGTACTGATGGGTGAACTCGAGATGTTCTGAGGTAAGTTTCTGGTAGGGTTGGTAGTGTGGTGCTATTGGTTCATTGTACGGTGGTATGTGTGGGGGAAGGGGAGAGAGTGAGGCCCAGGAGTATGATTTTGTTGGGGTGTTGTGTAGTGATAGGAGTAGCACTAACATCATGTCTATGGTAGTATGGTTGTTTGCAGTAGTAGTTCAGAGATGGGGTAGAGTTGAGGTTATAGTGTATTTGCTGGGGTAAAACGAGCAGACCTTTCATGGGAGGCGATATGGCTACAGTTGCCAACCATGTTAACCACGTTCGAATTCTGGCCTTGGCCCAGCATCCTGGGCATCCCAGCAAGCTTCATGTGCCAAACAAAAACTGTACTGTAGTCTGTGCCTGTCGTGAAGCCCTCTTCTGTTCATGGGTAAGGTTCGAACTATGTACCAGTGGTAAAAAAAAAAATTCAAAAACATTTTTTTAAAGTGAATTCCGCCTTCCACACATGCTCTAATCTCGTAGTCAACAATTCAATACAATGCATTAGTCTTTGATGTCAGAAAGAGATACTTTTCTAGTGGCGGAACAGTGTGAAACTGAAAAACATGAGATCAACCGCAGGTTCCCTGCGTGACTAAATTGTGTGATCCTAGGTAAATACTTAATTTCAGCAAGCCTCCTTTTTGTTCATTATTACAAATGAGAGCAACTTCAAATACGACAAATCAAAGACCGCTTTTCCAAAAGCTCATGTTTGATTTAAGAGAATACAATGTTGTTCCGTCTATTAAAGAATCTAGGTCACATTTAGGATGCACACGACCTGTTTTCTTCTTCGATCACTAATAGCATTGCCATGAGGGTCCGGGTCATGAATGTTTCTCAGTTCATCTTTTAAAAACTCACTTTAAATTAATACTTCTCAAATAACCTGATGCACTAGGGTGAAACTCTTCCAAATATTAATAAAATATTACATCACTGAAAGCCTCGCTGCTCCCCATTAAAATGTTGCTGCTGCCTGTTCCATCGTGAAATACAATGAAGGAAGCGGCAGCACCACCAACTGAACACGGTGCTCCCTTAGCTGACAGCGCCTTTGCTCCGCACTGAACATCAGCAATGCATTTATTTATTTAAAAAACACAAAAAGAATTAATAGGCACGCCAACATTTTGGAAGAGGAAAGTGTTAGATTTTTAAAAATTACTTGTGACAATGTATTTCCACCCCATTGACTTCTATTGAAGCAGCGGCAATTTTAGGTGGGAGGCAGCATAATAAAGCAATTTTTGGCTTTAAAAATCCCGCCTAAATCGGATCCACCGACATATGCAATAGGGTGACCTTTCGTGCCAAATCCAAGTCCCACAGAGCTATCCCCACCAATCCGATGGCAGAGTAAGCATCAGACTCCCCAGTAGCCCAAAAAGCCCTAGAAGGTACCTACTGGGGCTGCACCAGCTCCCCGCAGCCCGGCTCATAATCAGAAAACAACAGGCAAACATGGCCGCCGTGCTTGAATCTGTCAGCGGCAGTGTGAGATTTCGCCCAGGAACCACTCTCCGACTGCACATTCCCGGGGGCGATTTGGGGAATTAGGCAGCTTGTAAGAAGTGGGATGCAATTTCAGGCTCCGTGAGCTGTGACCGACCGGCGGATGTAAAGGCCCCGCAAAGAAACAAACTATCTCATCTGGCAAATGGCTCATTATTTTCCCCGCACATGCTTGCTGGGACATCTCTGCCGATACACAGTCCCATCCGTCTTTGTTTGTAGCGCAACAGGAGGGTGACAGAGTGTGATCCCAGTGCAATGGGGATTTATTGCTCAAATTTGCGGTGTGCTGAATTGTGCTTGCAGTGTGTGCTTATAGACCTCTCCCTGGCGCTCATTCTCTCCGATTAAGCACGGAATCGAAACCAGCCGAACGCGGGAATCGAAACTAGTGGTGCGCGCGCACCACAGAGGAGCGGGAGGGGGGCGAGGGAGCCTGCCGTCTGTGCCGCGCGCTGATGCGCGTCCTAGACACGGACGGGAATGGGCGGAGCAAAGGCGGGACATGCGCCCGCCTTTGCCCAATTGCGTGCCGTTATTTAAAAAAAAAAAAAAAAGCACGCTACAGCCAATGTGGGCTTCCGAAAGCAAAACCACACGCACGAGCGTGTGGTCAGCTTTCAGAAGCCCATACAAGAGGTCTCGGGCTGCGCGAGCAGGGCTGCGCACTGCAACGCTAGGCCCGAGACCTAAAAAACCAGTATCCTACAGTGAGGGCAGACCAAAGGGCTCCAAAACGTACCACACACAAATGAATTGGAATTTAAAATCCTCTTTAATGGCGGAGTCGGATTTTAAGTTACAATTTTTAAAATGCCAATTTTAGAAGGTTGATCAGGTAATGATGCCTTCAAGGGAAATTGTTTTTGGAGTCAATATCAACACAAAATTTGACAAAATACATTATCCTTAAGCCCCAATTGGTGGCTTAATGTAACCAAATGTTTAGAAATGAATTCGTTCATTAAGCAACGATTCAATCATGAAACTGAAATACATTCAGTCATGGAAACAATACAAGGGTGTATACTTCAAGAAGATAGACTTTATATAGAAAATTATATTATATAAAAGGGTACATAATTCACAAAATGGCAAAAATAACTGAAATGAACATTTTTCTATCATGAATACTTTTGCTAAAACCCATTTCACATATTAGATAGGAACATCATCATTGGCTATACAATGAACTTTTCCTGAGACACTAATTACAAAGAAAATGGGTCAAGTTGTCGACGTTTCTGTCTTTATAGTGAAGACATCTGTAAGACCATCTTCAGGACACAAGTTCTTTTGTGTGCTGATGACCTCTACAAAAAAATGGAATAATCCAAAGAATCGTACATCAATAAAAGATAAAGAAAATAAGGAAGTAATACACCAGAGACGTGAAGCAGTTTGAGACTGTGATGAATGATCCAAAAGAAAAATTAGAGAAAAGGTGAAGAACCGGTGATCTGATTTGTTGAGAGTGATGACCTAACAAAATCCATCACCAGGTTGATGTTAAAAATATATCACTCAAATAACTTACTGATAATTTGACAGCCTAATCGCGAGATCCAGAATCATGTTAGATGGCAGCAAAAAACACTGTTTGTGACACCTCAGAAATCTATAGTGAGGACAAAAACATAATTCAATCCAATGTTCGTATTGCATCAGATGCTCTTCTAACATCGAATGAGAAGGACTAAAAGTGAATTAAAAGTATTTATTCAGATTGGAAAATTAAGTCTAGAGTAACTGACTGTTGTAGCATTGTGGTCCTAAAGAGGTGATTTCTCAATGCTGATAATCTAAGAATACGATCACATGTGAGCCAATAGGCTCGACCAGTGATTAAAGCGACCTTCATTGGACGGACGTCTCACAAAAGAATGTTGTGTAGGGACATATTTATTCACATTCGAAAATTATTAAGTCTGAAGTAGCCGACTCTTGAAACATTGTGATCCTTAAGAGGTGAGTTCTCAATGCTGATAATCTAGAAATGCGATCACGTGTAAGCCCTTTGGCTCAACCAGTGATCAAAGCGACCTTCATTGGACGGCCGTCTCACATCAATATTAAAGAATGACATGTGGGCTCCTCCTTGCAATTCCAGAATCAGGAGACACAAATAACTAAAATGTAGTCCTTATCTGTATATTAAAAACGGGTGTCAAAAATATATGAATTTACTTACTAAAATTACTTGAAATATGATCGCTAGTGGGCAACAGCTCATCACAAGTGCTTTATTCATCAAGCGGGGACGCCCAACTACTGAGGTCTCAGTCGTCCACCTGAAGTGCAAACAATCTAGTTAGAGCGGCATGGTGACCTTACTAACAGCGGGATAACGCAACATGCGCAATGAAGTAGCCTCACTAGCACCGGCATAACTTGAATTGCACGATGAAATAACTTACTTAGTGGGAGAGGTGCCTATGGCTTGCTGGTCGTCCTCACTTTCAAATCGATGGGATACATCTAATATGTGAAATGGGTTTTGGCAAAAGTATTCATGATATAAAAATGTTCATTTCTGTTATTTTTGCCATTTTGTGAATTGTATTATGTACCCATTTTATATAATATTCTATATAAAGTCTATCTTCTTGAAGTATACACCCTTGTATTATTGTTTCACTGACAATGTATTTCAGTTTCATGATTGAATTGTTGCTTAATAAACTAATTCATTTCTAAACATTTGTTTACATTAAGCCACCAATTGGGGCTGAAGGATAATTTTGCTTTGATATTGACTCCAAAAAGAATCTCTTGAAGGCATCATTCATTACCTGATCATTTAGATTACCCAAGCCTCCAAAGGTCTATTGGGTTGCCTATTGTTTTGTACAGAATTTCAGAAAGTTGGCATTTTCTTGCCCCAACCAACGGTGCCTTTCTGCCAGTTTTCAGAGTCACATGACTGCAAATGGCTCTGCTGCTGGGGTTTGTGTATTGATTCCAGATAGTGAGAAAAAAGGGACTTAGGTGTGGACAGGATGGGCTATCCTAGCAGGATGGATGGGGGAGAGGCTCTACCCAGCCCCACTTACACTTCAAAGGGCTTTGCCTCCTGCAGACACAAAGGAACCTGACACCTGCCTATCTTTTGTTACCCCAGACAGTTTAGAGCCCTGACAGGGAAGGAGAAGAACCTTCCAGAACCAGACGTGGGGGTAGAACATGGAGTCCCTGCTGCAACACAAAGGCTGGCACCAGGTATAAATATTGGACGTTCAAAGCCACTCTTTGGAACAATCCTGGACATGTGGAAGTTACAGAAGGACAACCCTGCTGCCAGAGACTGATTTGCTGCTTGATGGACTGCCTTGCTGTCTGAGAAAGAAAACTGGACCTGCCTGCCTTCATCCCAGGCTAACCAGAGTGACTCCAAGGGTCAGTTGTCTGACCTCCTGTGTGAGCTACAGGGACATAAAAACCTTCAGACACCTCCCAGCAACTGCGAAGGTGACCTGTTGCAACTGACCTGCCTGCGCCCTGCTGGCCTCTGCTGGAGTGAGTCCTGATCCCCAAGAGGTGTTTACCCATGTCCTGGACCCTTGGCTGGCATCATTGAACTCCTCTTAAAGAGAAGGAGTAAATTCTGAAGTTTTGGCTCCTTGCAACTGTGAAGGGGCCCGTTGGCGCCAAGACTGTCGCCCGCGATGACCACCCACACAAAGCTCTGGTGAAGTCTGCTCTTCGCACGGACAACAACTGTCTGCGAGACTTGCACTTCATGCTACAGCAAGGATAGCCTGGGACGACTGCCAACGCAAAAACGTGAAGCTATTGCAACGATTGTTCAAGACACCCGGCCTGTCCTTCGTGCTGTAGTGATGACCATCCGCAACGCTCAGTCTACTCCTCCTGGCCTCCTACAAAGCGAACAAACCTCATAGAGGCGGACTTGCAAGGTTAACTTTTCCAGTGGGACTAACCTGATCCCTGTATCCGAAACGAACCGCACGGTTGGCCGGAACTTGTGACTTTCCCCCCGGTCTAGCGTGACCAGATGACCGTGAGTGGCGCTTTGTGCTTTTAGGCACTATATTCAATAAAAACTTTAAGACTGAATATTTCCAGTTCTACTAATTGGATTTGTCGTTCTGTTCATTTATTAAAATGTACTCTTTTTTTTATTTTTTATTTTGTCTTCACTTTGTTTGTGAGCTGCATAAAAACTTTACATATTGCTTCCAAGTTAGGTCTGACTGCTTTTGTATCAATCTACCAGAGGGTTAAGCACAGGTTAATTTAGTGCATTTGTGCTTCAACCTCACATGGACTGTGGTTGTTGCCTGGGAGGGGCTTCCGCCCCCCCCCCCCCCAACCAATAACCCAATTTCTTACAACCCTCCCATACTGGAATTTGTTCCACCACCACTGGTTCAGATTGTCTTTTTGTAGCATGGGCTTAAACTGGAAACCCGAGTTGTAATCAGCCAATCAGATGGCAGTTCACACTTGTGTTTTCGGGCAATGATGTAGTGTGCTTCTCAGTTGCCTATTACAAAGCGGGTCATACAGCCCAAAACGTGTGCACACTGCTTTTGCCAGCCCCTACTTGCTGCACCTCAATCCTGTCCAGTATTGAGTAGCAACGTTAGACTGAACTTGGAACGTCTTAGCAAATGCTTCTCCTGTGCTTTTTAAGCTGTGACAAAGGATTGTAACAAATTAGCTGCCTCGGAAGCTGGCTCAGTCATAACACTGCCACTCCAATCTCTCATTCTGGCATAGCGAAACACATGTAGGCCCCTGTGTGTGAAGCTCCTTTTTGAATCCAGGTAAATTTCAAAAAGTGTGTTTATTTAAAATGGGGAAGCATTTCACCTACATCAAATTAGAATACTTCATTGAGAGGTATTAAAAGTGACAGGGTTTAAACATGCACTTAGTCTTAGAAACATTCCTGCCTCCCTCCGCCCTGATGACCATGCAAGAAGGGGCCGGCTACAGCAAGGTTCCATGGGGCCAGACTAAAATGGCCGATGTTCTGCCTGTCTTTTCATATTCGCATGAAGTTCGAAGAACCTTTACCAGGTTAGACATTCACGTTTTAAAATTGCATTTAACTTTTAAACATGGACCCTTAACTGTAATGAAAGCTGGATTGCAGCTCGCTGTCCGTGTCCACATTCTAAGTTTTAATGGCACAGGTTCTGACTTACTATCCTTTTCTGGGAACCCAGCTTTAATAACAGTGGGATTCCAGCCTGTGTTCAGCATGTGGCCTTCAGTTACATTGGAGGACACTAGTGAGAGGCTACCAGAGCTGAAGTACGCAAACTATTTGGGAACTTGAGGAATGTTGCTAATTACTCTTTTAGGTTGTATAGTTTGAAAATAACGCCAAGTAAAACTGTTGTGCTTCCTTATGCATAGTTTTTAGGTCGCGCCTAGCTGCAGCGCGCATGCGCTGCTCGCTCTGCGAGGCATGCTGTAGTAGAGTATGCTGTGGAAGCCTCGCCCACTCTCCTCCCATATTTTCCATTGGCTGGTGTCATTGTCCTTGGTAAAAGCTGGCTTCCGATGGATTATGAGGCTTGCTAGTGCCTCCTTGTTACCGCCTTGTCGCCGTTTGTTACCTCCCTTGAGGACTAGATCTTTTACTTGTGGCGTTACACGGTCTCCTTCATAAGTCGGTAAGCACTTTTTTCTTTAACCCCTTGCGCGCTGAGCACATTCCCCCGCGGTGCGGACGAATTAATGAGTGGTCGGGGTTCAGCTGGCCCCCGCACACGCCCACCATGACGTCGGACGGCTGTCCGACGCATGGAAAGGGTTAATGATCTTCCCTATTCCACCCACGACGTCTCAGCAGGCCCACTGGTTTTTACTAATGTTATATATTTAAATTATAGAGCGTCCGCTTTAACTATAGCGGACGTGCTTATTTATTTACTTAACTGGCCGCTTTCGTAATTTATTTAAATTATAGCGCGCCCGCTTTAACTATAGCGGACACGCTTATTTATTTTATTAATAGTGCAGGCCGCTTTCATTAGGGCCAAGCAAAGGGGTGGGGGCCACAACGCGCAGCACTGGGGGGCATGCCAAGCACGCAGCACTGCTATTTCCACTCACCCACTGAAGAAGGAAAAAAACACATTTGCAATGTAATAGGACTCGCATTTATGCGCGTTCAAGCTATGGGCATTGTAAAGGACAACGCCTTTTAGGTTTTAAAAACCAAAACATAAATAAAAGGCATTGTCATTTACAATGCCAATAGCTCAAACTCGCGTAAATGCGAGACCTATTGCATTGCAAATGCTTGTTAATTGTTACGTCAAAGGCAATTGATTCTGTCAGATTACTGGCTCCGGATCTCCGAGCTCCCAGGCAGCCATGCCCACAGCTGAGGGGCACAGGCACCAGCAAGGAGTCCATAGCGGGTGCTGGCTTTTGGGGTCAAGGGAGGAGTGCAGAGTGAGGAAGTTCCAGTTGTGATGAGCATTGTATTACTTGTAAGTGCAATGCCTTAAACTATGCTGCACTGTGATCATATCTACAAGAGACGGGTAAAGATCCCAGAGTACAAGGGCAGTATAGATGTAACATCGAACCCAGGCCAGGTAAAGAATTGAGGGAAGTTACAGCTCTGAAATAAAAGGACAGGTATGCCCTGAATAAAACACAGCGATGAATACAGGCACTGCAGTGCAATCGCACAGGCCAAGTCCTAAAACAGTCTAGCTCAATGTTGTCACACCCAGATTAGTTAAAACCCTAAACTGGGTACAGCACTGAGCACATGTGCAAAACAGGTGCAACAACGAGTTGAGACCAGGTTATGGGTCAAGAGTATTTGGTAGGTGGAGTAGATTATTCAAGTTACTTGAACTGCAGGTTTGGTGTCATTTTTATTATTTTTGGAGGCCTGGGATCACTCCAGATTGTGAAATTAACACACCAAACCTTGGCTTTAATGATTTTATATTTGTTTGTGTGTAAGGGGTGAGCGTGTCGTATTGAGGTAATGTTCTGATGTTATCTATCCTTGTGTGGCCTCAACCCGATTGCGATACAGTTCTCATGCCTAGGGCTGGAGATGGCAATGGTTCCAGATTGTGAATGCTGGATATGAATGTGTGAGCTAGAGGGTCAGTTGGCAGAGTAGTTGAATAGATATGCCACCTCCAGCTTGGGCACCTGTTGGCATTAAAATTACCTGTACTTGTGTGCCTGGTCCACTCATGCTTATGTGGTTGTGTCACACCACAGATAACAGATTGGGTGAAAAGTAAGGGGACTTTTTACTCTGTGCAGCTTAATTTGAGAAAATTGAAATGTGTAGATTATTTCAGGAACACTGCATCATCCGACTGCATTTACATAATACTTAGCTGGCCTTAATGTTACCGTCACATGTAGTTACCAACTGGGACCTTCAAACGTGTACTTGTAATAAAGCTTGAAATCAATATCCATGCATGTGCACACACTGCAGCATGGACAGGCGAGCAAGCTGCAGCATAGCATCTGTGTGCGGCCGTTGACAGGAAACTATACAGAAAGGTAAGCTACAGGTCAGATGTACACGTATACATTTACTCAAACTTTTTTAATTTCACTGCATTTGTATGTGATTTTACAAACTGAAGATATAAAACAAAAACATGTAAATATGGGGCTACTTCCTAGTAATATGGGGCTACTTCCTAGTAATAAAAGAATAACAACACCACCTCAAAATGGAAACGGGCAATCATTTTTACAAGCAAAATGGTGGCTTTCGACAAGTTGTACATATGATAATAAAGCTCAAATGGGGAGAGCTAGATGTTTGATGGATGGGAGTAATAACAGATTACTGGCAACTTTAAGATCAAAGAACTTCATATATAACATCAACACTAGTATCCCAGAACAAGAGTAGAGAGCGAAGGGATGAAGGGAGGGATGGGGTTGGGTCTTTTTCAAGCCAAACGCACTTCGCTCTGACAATTCTGATGACCTATTTGGTACATTAAGTGGATACTGATGTGATGACCTTACTAGAGGTAGGGTGTGTCCTTATTTAATTTGTCAAGTGGAAGCAATATATATGACGACAAGCTAGTAGAGGCCTGTGAGAGTTATGTGCACTTCGGATATAGTTAACCCATGCCCACCCGGTAGAAAAGGAAATATGTTGAGCAGGTTTTCTATCAATGAGGATCTGTTGGGCCGCACTTCTGAAAAGTGAAAGCGCATACTCTATTCAGTTGAGTGTCAGGAGATGAGTGGACACAAGCAGGCCTAGTGTCACCGTGAGGAAATCAAACAAAATTGGTTGCTTAAATATGCTGGACAAATGTTCTTCCCCTTTGCAATTTACAATTGAAGAATATGTGCTTATAAACCCCCTGGAGCTCCTTTGCCGTTCCAACAGGAGATTCTGTAAACTAGTTTAACCTTGGCCAGTCTGGCTGGAATCCAGTATACTAAGTGGAGTGTTAAGAGCTTTTATTGCACCAGACAGTATAATTTTTTGTTACAGTGATTTGCAGGATATGTCAGCCCAAGTTTCTATGACAGGCGGGATTCCCTGTCTAAAGCTGGAAACTGTTTCTCCCATTAAGATGGGACAGGAGAAAGGGGTCTGGTTTATGGAAGTTCAATAATTTATACATCTTGGAGGTTGCCTGTGCGATGTGTGCCATTTCACAAGTAGGGCATTTACCTCCGAGTCGTGTAACAGTCCTAACTTAAATAATTGTGCCTTACCACTTTGATTAACTTTACTACTTTTGGGTTAGTCACAAAATCTGAGTCTAAAGTTACTCAAAAGTGTAGGCTTACATTTCTCCACTGCCTGAAAAAGGGGATGGAGCCTAAATTACAAGCGCACGTTAATACTGAAAAAAAGACAGTACGTCTAGACATGGTGAAGTGGCCAACACCTTACCATGGAAAATAATGGAAGCAGATACTTAAATTTAAATTCCTTAGCAAATGTTAATTTAAATGATCTCAAATAGCTAAATGTATAAAAATATAATTGCATATTAAAAATATACATAAAATTACATATTTTTTATTTCATTATAAGATATTTAATATTGCCTTAGAGCCCACTGTAGTGGGCTCTACCAGCCATTAAAGACCCGCTCCAGCGTTAAAGGCCCGAGCTGAAGGCAAGGGCCTTTAACAAGGGAGCGGGCCTTCAATGGCCGGTAGAGCCCGCTATGGAGGGCTCTAAGGCTATTTGAACACTCCACCCCTAGAGGGCAGAATATTCCATTTTTTAAACAAAGGCCTCACGGAGCCCACGGGGGTTTAAAACCCCTCGGGGTCTGTGAGGCCTTTGTTCGCAGCCGCTGCTGAGAACAAGATTAGAATGTTGATGCTCCGGGCTTCTATCAGTCATTAGAAGCCCGGAGCCCTCCACTGTCTTCAATGGAGCGCTCAACATTCCAACGTTCTAATAACCTTTCATAACTCTTTTGCTTTTCAAAATAAAGATAACAATAACTTATTAAATATACGTAAATTACTTCTAAACATCACTTTAATCATTATTAATTCACAATAAAATTCGAGATCTCCCTATAGTAAAGTATAGGTACTTTTCCCTTTTTTTTCTATATGGAGAACTTCTCCCCAATTGCAGTGTCCCTAATCTTCAAAATAATTTAAAAATATTTACTTTTTTTAACATGATATTTATGTTTTAAATAACAGTCCTTTTTGGCTGTAGTAGGTTTTGAATTGCAGTTAGTAAATAGGAATGGGTTTACTCTTTTAGGGGTGAGTAGACGTCCCCTCTAAACCCCTCTCCGACCCTCCCTACACCCCTCCTCACTGCTGTTTCCATTCCCTTTACTGGTATTCCATTGTTTAGCCACTTCCTTCAGACCCTCCCACATTTACTACGAAAACATGTGCGTGTGCGGAGACTCCACATGCAGGGCGGAGATCGCCACAAAGAAACCGATAGAAGATGAGGCATACATTCAGCACGCTGGTTTTCGAAAAGCATAGCAGTGTGTTCAGTAGTACTACAAAATGCAGCTTATGATTAGGCCCCAGAATATTCAAATATTAGCAAAAGCAGAGCGCATGGCTCGAGGATCGAAAGCAGCTCAAATGTCAGAGAACAACCGGAGCACACTTTGCACTAATCCAGGCTCAATGGTGCCTCGAGTCGGGGAGAGGACGCCCATTCCGGGGATTTGGAGCATCTCAGAGGCTGCGGAACCCATACATGCCAAAGTATCGGGGCAGGAAGGGGATTGCCAACTCTTTCAAGCCAAAAATACTTTATTTTAATTGCTTCCTGCCCAAAAGATGTTTTCTCCAAAAAATCTCCCTCTAATTTTAAAATGTATGCATGTTTATTTATTTAATGCGATTTTATATAGCGCAAACATTACCCGAAGGTGTCAGAGCGCTTTACAAAAGAACCAGTTGCGTTACAGAAGGACTTTGGATTACATGAGTTACATAAGAGATACAAACACAAAAAATTGCAAATGTACAAGTTGTAAAGTCACTCAAGGAAGAGATACAAACAGATAAACTCTAAAATCACATAGGAATGGTAGCGAGCACAAAGGTCTACTACATATACTAGTGGTTTGAGTTATATATATATTCACTGAAAAAACCATAGGTTTTAGGGACAGTTATAGTTAGTTGGACATTGCACTCGTACAAAACCCGTGAAATTCCCCTGTTATAGTTAGTTCAGCTAACTATAACTCGCGCCCCCGCAATGCACTGCTGATGACGTCACATATTACATCACTCATGACATGGTCTGTGACATCACTGATGACATCTCAAATGACATCACTGATGACATCACTGATGACATCATCCAGTGACTGTGTGTTTCTGTAAAGTTTAAATATGTTTAATATATATAGGGAAAGGCGTATTGAAGAATGAGTGGGTGTATAAGTGTCTGAATGGATGATTTAGTACGTGAGTGACTGACTCTACAAGTGAGTGATTAAACGTATCTTACTGAATGCATGGGTTAGTGACTAAACTGTGTGAATGTCTGTATCCGTCTGTTTGTTGGTGTGTAAGTGGATGCATGGATTTGCGAATAGCTACATGAGTGTCTATAGGGGTTATTGATTGGTTCTCTGAGTATCTGTATGGCTGCCTGAGTGTTTGTGTGGGTGGGGTGTGTGTGTGACTCTATACATAGATGTGTGAGTGGGTGATTCACTGGGTGCATGATTTCAAGAGTGTATCTGTGATGGACTGCTTGGGTGGGTGAGTGTGTGTATGGGTGTGTTAGTGAGTGAATGTATATCTCAGTGGTACATGTGCGAGTAACTACATATGTAAAAGGCAGTATATATGTGTGTTAGAGTATTTAAATGGCTATAAGTGAGAGTGTGTTATTGTGAGAGTGGCTGTATGGATGCGTGTGTGCTTGTATCAGTTATTGTATAAGAGCGTAAGAATGTGCTAGTATTTGTATGAGTAAGTGAGCTGGTGTGTGTATAACTGTATAGGTGAGTAAATGGGTGTGTGATTAATTTTTTGCATGACTGACTAGGTGTGTGAGTACCTCTATGGATGAGTGGCGGTGTGTGAGTGTTTATATAGGTGTATGAGTGCATATGATAGTCCTGTACTGAGCGACTGTAAGTATGAGTGACTGTACAGGTGAGTGAGTGGATGTGTGTGTAGACCTAAGAATCAGTGAGTGGGTATGTAGTTTTTGGTGTTGGAGTGTCTATGGTTTTGAGAATGGCAGTCTGTAATTTAGAGTGGGTGTATCAAAAGTTATATTAGGGTGTGAGAAGATGCATGAAATTATCACATGGATGATGTCATCAGTGATGTCATTTGAGATGTCATCAGTGATGTCACTGACCATGTCATGAGTGATGTAATATGTGACGTCATCAGCAGTGCATTGCGGGGCGCGAGTTATAGTTAGCTGAACTAACTATAACAGGGGAATTTCACGGGTTTTGTACGAGTGCAATGTCCAACTAACTATAACTGTCCCTAAAACCTATGGTTTTTTCAGTGAATTTCAAAGGTTTTTTAAATGCTAATTTCTAACTATAACGTGTCTGAAACCTATAGTTTTTTCAGTGAATTTCAAAGGTTTTTTAAATGCTAATTTCTAACTATAACGTGCCTGAAACCTATGGTTTTTTCAGTGAATTTCAAAGGTTTTTTAAATGCTAATTTCTAACTATAACGTGCCTGAAACCTATGGTTTTTTCAGTGAATCTCAAAGGTTTTTTAAATGCTAATTTCTAACTATAACGTGCCTGAAACCTATGATTTTTTAAGTGAATTTCAAAGGTTTTTTAAATGCTAGTTTCTAACTATGCCTACAGAGGTAGGACATGTGAAGAAAGAAGAAAAAACGCACAGAAAGAAGCAAAAGATGTGCAGAAAGAACCAACAGAGGAGCAGAAAGAGGCCTTGTTGCAAAATCATCCTGTGCCCACAACTTTTTCAGACGGGTACTGGTGGTAACTGACTCTGACTAACCAGAGCCAGTGCGCGTTTGCACAGTGGTGAAGGGAGGGGGGCCTGAGGTGACATGTGTGCAAACGCGCCCGTGGCGCGTTTTAAGTTGCGGGATTAAGTCCCCTTGAATCCTGAGGGTCCCTGGGGCCCAACTAGCCCCCAGGTACCTACAGTTAGGACCACAGAGCTGAGTTGCAGAGAGGCGTTCCGAGGCCACGCACCTTTTTCACCTCTCTGCAACGCAACTCTGTTGTGCTTACTGAAGGTACCTGGTGGGCTAGTTGGCCCCCAGGATTCAAAGGGAATTAACTCCCCAACTTAAAACGCAACACAGGGCGTGTTTGCGCACATGTCACCTGAGGCCCCGCCCCTCCCTTCACCACTGTGCAAACGCGCCCCGTGGCGCGTTTTAAGTTGGGGGATTAGGTCACCTTGAATCCTGAGAGTCCCTGGGGCCCAACTAGCCCACCAGGTACTTCCAGTAAGCACCACAGGCCTGCGTTGCAATGCCTGTAACAAATTGTGCAGTTGTGTTTAGGTAGTGAAGAGGGTCGTGCTGGGGGTAGTGTTTTAGGGTTTAGGGTAGTGCAGTGGTGTTTGTGTAGTGTAGGGGGTCATGCTGGGGGTAGATTTAGGGTTTAGGGTAGTGCAGTGGTGTTTGGGTAGTGTAGGGAGTCATGCTGGGGGAGTGTTTTAGGGTTTAGGGTAGTACAGTGGTGTTTGGGTAGTGTAGGGGGTCGTGCTGGGGTTAGTGTTTTAGGGTTTTAGGGTTTAGGGTAGTGCAGTGGTGTTTGGGTAGTGTAGGGGATACTGCTGGGGGTAGTGTTTTAGGGTTTAGGGTAGTGCAATGGTGTTTGGGTAGTGTAGGGGGTACTGCTGGGGGTAGTGTTTTAGGGTTTAGGGTAGTGCAGTGGTGTTTGGGTAGCGTAGGGGGTACTGCTGGGGGTAGTGTTTTATGGTTTAGGGTAGTGCAGTGGTGTTTGGGTAGTGTAGGGGTTCGTGCTGGGGTAGTTTTTTAGGGTTTAGGGTAGTGCAGTGGTGTTTGTGTAGTGTAGGAGGTCGTGTTTTAGGGTTTAGGGTAGTGCAGTGGTCTTTGGGTAGTGTAGGGGGTTGTGCGGGGGGTAGTGTTTTAGGGATTAGGGTAGTGCATTGGTATTTGGGTAGTGTAGGGGGTCATGCGGGGGGTAGTGTTTTAGGGTTTAGGGCAGTGCAGTGGTGTTTAGGTAGTGTAGGGGGTCGTGCTGGGGGGAGTGTTTTAGGGTTTAGGGCAGTGCAGTGGTGTTCGGGTAGTGTAGGGGTCGTGCTGGGGGAGTGTTTTAGGGTTTAGGGCAGAGCAGTGGTGTTCGGGTAGTGTAGGGGTCGTGCTGGGGGAGTATTTTAGGGTTTAGGGTAGTGCAGTGGTGTTCGGGTAGTGTAGGGGGTCATGCTGGGGGGAGTGTTCTAGGGTTTAGGGCAGTGCAGTGGTGTTCGGGCAGTGTAGGGGGTCGTGCTGGGGGTGGTGTTTTAGGGTTTAGGGCAGTGCAGTGGTGTTCGGGCAGTGTAGGGGGTCGTGCTGGGGGTGGTGTTTCAGGGTTTAGGGCAGTGCAGTGGTGTTCGGGCAGTGTAGGGGGTCGTGCAGGGGTGGTGTTTCAGGGTTTAGGGCAGTGCAGTGGTGTTCGGGCAGTGTAGGGGGTCGTGCAGGGGTGGTGTTTCAGGGTTTAGGGCAGTGGTGTTCGGGCAGTGTAGGGGGTCATGCTGGGGGGGTGTTTCAGGGTTTGGGGCAGTGCAGTGGTGTTCGAGCAGTAAAGGGGGTCATGCTGGGGGTGGTGTTTCAGGGTTTAGGGCAGTGCAGTGGTGTTCGGGCAGTGTAGGGGGTGGTGCAGGGGGTGGTGTTTCAGGGTTTAGGGCAGTACAGTGGTGTTCGGGCATTGTAGGGGGTGGTGCTGGGGCTGGTGTTTCAGGGTTTAGGGCAGTGCAGTGGTGTTCGGGCAGTGTAGGGGGTCGTGCTGGGGCTGGTGTTTCAGGGTTTAGGGCAGTGCAGTGGTGTTCGGGCAGTGTAGGGGGTCGTGCTGGGGCTGGTGTTTCAGGGTTTAGGGCAGTGCAGTGGTGTTCGGGCAGTGTAGGGGGTCATGCTGGGGCTGGTGTTTCAGGGTTTAGGGCAGTGCAGTGGTGTTCGGGCAGTGTAGGGGGTCTTGCTGGGGGCTGGTGTTTCAGAGTCTAGGGCAATGCAGTGGTGTTCGGGCAGTGTAGGGGGTCTTGCTGGGGCTGGTGTTTCAGGGTTTAGGGCAGTGCAGTGGTGTTCGGGCAGTGTAGGGGGTCGTGCTGGGGGTGGTGTTTCAGGGTTTAGGGCAGTGCAGTGGTGTTCGGGCAGTGTAGGGGGTCGTGCTGGGGCTAGTGTTTCAGGGTTTAGGGCAGAGCAATGGTGCTCAGGCAGTGTAGGGGGTTGTGCTGGGGGTGATGTTTCTGGGTTTAGGGCAGTGCAGTGGTGTTAGGGCAGTGTAGGGGGTCGTGCTGGGGGTGGTGTTTCAGGGTTTAGGGCAGTGCAGTGGTGTTCCGGCAGTGTAGGGGGTCGTGCAGGGGGTGGTGTTTCAGGGTTTAGTGCAGTGGTGTTCGGGCAGTGTAGCGGGTCGTGCTGGGGTGGTGTTTCAGGGTTTAGGGCAGTGCAGTGGTGTTCGGGCAGTGTAGGGTGTCGTGCTGAGGGGTGGTGTTTCATGGTTTAGGGCAGTGCAGTAGTGTTTGGGCAGTGTAGGGGGTCATGCAGGGGGTGGTGTTTCAGGGTTTAGGGCAGTGCAGTGGTGTTCGGCCAGTGTAGGTAGTCTTGCTGGGGGTGGTGTTTCAGGGTTTAGGGCAGTGCAGTAATTTTCGGGCAGTGTAGGCGGTCGTGCTGGGGCTGGTGTTTCAGGGTTTAGGGCAGTGCAGTGGTGTTCGGGCAGTGTACGGGGTTGTGCTGGGGCTGGTGTTTCAGGGTTTAGGGCAGTGCAGTGGTGTGCGGGCAGTGTAGGGGGTCTTGCTGGGGGTGATGTTTCAGGGTTTAGGGCAGTGCAGTGGTGTTCGGGCAGTGTAGGGGGTCTTGCTGGGGGTAGTGTTTCAGGGTTTAGGGCGGTGCAGTGGTGTTCGTTCAGTGTAGGGGGTCGTGCTGGGGGTGGTGTTTCAGGGTTTAGGGCAGTGCAGTAGTGTTCGGGCAGTGTAGGGGGTCATGCTGGGGGTGGGGTTTCAGGGTTTAGGGCAGTACAGTGGTGTTCGGGCAGTGTAGGGGGTCGTGCAGGGGGTGGTGTTTCAGGGTTTAGGGCAGTGCAGTGGTGTTCGGGCAGTGTAGGGGGTCGTGCTGGGGCTGGTGTTTCAGGGTTTAGGGCAGTGCAGTGGTGTTCGGGCAGTGTAGGGGGTCTTGCTGGGGGTGGTGTTTCAGGGTTTAGGGCAGTGGTGTTCGGGCAGTGTAGGGGGTCTTGCTGGGGGTGATGTTTCAGGGTTTAGGGCAGTGCAGTGGTGTTCGGGCAGTGTAGGGGGTCTTGCTGGGGGTAGTGTTTCAGGGTTTAGGGCAGTGCAGTGGTGTTTGTGCAGTATAGGGGGTCGTGCTGGGGATGGTGTTTCTGGGTTTGGGCAGTGCAGTAGTGTTCGAGCAGTGTAGGGGTTGTGCAGGGAGTGGTGTTTCAGGGTTTAGGGCAGTGCAGTGGTGTTCGGGCAGTGTAGGGGGTCGCGCTGGGGGTGTTGTTTTAGGGTTTAGGGCAGTGCAGTGGTGTTCGGGCAGTGTAGGGGGTCATGCACGGGGTGGTGTTTCAGGGTTTAGGGCAGTGCAGTGGTGTTCGGGCAGTGTAGGGTCTTGTGCTGGGGCTGGTGTTTCAGGGTTCAGGGCAGTGCAGTGGTGTTCAGGCAGTGTAGGGGGTCGTGCTGAGGCTGGTGTTTCACGGTTTAGGGCAGTGCAGTGGTGTTCGGGCAGTGTAGGGTGTCGTGCTGGGGCTGGTGTTTCAGGGTTTAGGGCAGTGCAGTGGTGTTCTGGCAGTGTAGGCGGTCGTGCTGGGGCTGGTGTTTCAGGGTTTAGGGCAGTGCAGTGGTGTTCGGGCAGTGTAGGGGGTCGTGCTGGGGCTGGTGTTTCAGGGTTTAGGGCAGTGCAGTGGTGCTCGGGCAGTGTAGGGGGTCGTGCTGGGGGTGATGTTTCAGGGTTTAGGGTAGTGCAGTGGTGTTCGGGCAGTGTAGGGGGTCGTGCAGGGGCTGGTGTTTCAAGGTTTAGGGCAGTGCAGTGGTGTTCGGGCAGTGTAGTGGGTCGTGCTGGGGCTGGTGTTTCAGGGTTTTGGGCAGAGCAGTGGTGTTCGGACAGTGTAGGGGGTCATGCTGGGGGTAGTGTTTCAGGGTTTAGGGCAGTGCAGTGGTGTTCGGGCAGTGTAGGGGGTCGTGCTGGGGGTGGTGTTTCAGGGTTTAGGTCAGTGGTGTTCGGGCAGTGTTGGGGGTCTTGCGGGGGTGTTGTTTCAGGGTTTAGGGCAGTGCAGTGGTGTTCGGGCAGTGTAGGGGGTCTTGCTGGGGGTAGTGTTTCAGGGTTTAGGGCAGTGCAGTGGTGTTCGGGCAGTGTAGGGTGTCATGCTGGGGGTGGTGTTTCAGGGTTTAGGGCAGTGCAGTGGTGTTCGGGCAGTGTAGGGGGTCGTGAAGGGGGTGGTGTTTCAGGGTTTAGGGCAGGGCAGTGGTGTTCGGGCAGTGTAGGGGGTCGTGCTAGGGGTGGTGTTTCAGGGTTTAGGGCAGTGCAGTGGTGTTCGGGCAGTGTAGGGGGTCATGCAGGGGCTGGTGTTTCAGGGTTTAGGGCAGTGCAGTGGTGTTCGGGCAGTGTAGGGGGTCGTGCTGGGGGTAGTGTTTTAGGGTTAGGGTAGTGCAGTGGTGCTTGTGTAGTGTAGGGGGTCGTGCTGGGGGTAGTGTTTTAGGGTTTAGGGTAGTGCAGTGGTATTTGTGTAGTGTAGGGGTCATGTTTTAGGGTAGTTCAGTGGTGTTTGGGTAGTGTAGGTTGTCGTGCTGGGGGTAGTGTTTTAGTATTTAGGTTAGTGCAGTGGTGTTTGGGTAGTGTAGGGGGTCGTGCTGGGGGTAGTGTTTTAGGGTTTAGGGTAGTGCAGTGGTGTTTGTGTAGTGTAGGGGGTCGTGCTGGGGGTAGTGTTTTAGGGTTTAGGGTAGTGCAGTGGTGCTTGTATAGTGTAGGGGGTTGTGCTGGGGGTAGTGTTTTAGGATTTAGGTTAGTGCAGTGGTGTTTGGGTAGTGTAGGGGGTCGTGCTGGGGGTAGTGTTTTAGGGTTTAGGGTAGTGCAGTGGTGTTTGGGTAGTGTAGGGGGTCGTGCTGGTGGTAGTGTTTTAGGATTTAGGTTAGTGCAGTGGTGTTTGGGTAGCGTAGGGGGTCGTGCTGGGGGTAGTGTTTTAGGGTTTAGGATAGTGCAGTTGTGCTTGTGTAGTGTAGGGGGTCGTTCTGGGGTAGTGTTTTAGGGTTTAAGGTAGTGCAGTGGTGTTTTTGTAGTGTAGGGGGTCATGTTTTAAGATGCAATGCTCCAATACCTGACCAGTCTGCACTACATAAAACTGCAAAAAAACTAAAAATAAAAAGTGGTTTGCACACTTTTGTCATTGGGCTATATGTGGGCTACATCTGGGTAATATTTGTGCTACATTTGGGCTCTTTTTTCACTGGTGGCCATCTTGGAAGACTTCTTTGTTATGAAGTTTCCTAATTTCTTCATTTACTGCAGTCTCCTCAGTAGGAAATGCTTTCAGTTTTTTACTTTGATTCCATCAAGAAGGCATTCAGATGTGTCTCACATCTGCCATAAATTCAGAATGTTAGCACTCTAGTTGCTCATTAGATCACTGGAGTAAAGCTACTGCTCACCAGGGAGTTAACTGGTAGTCTGCTGCTGGTATTGAAAGTGATTGTTTCAGTCTGCATGTCAGAATTTTCTAATGAAATAGAAGAGGATTTGAGATCTCACTTAAAACATGCCCTAATTTTTCTTTCTGCAGCACTAACCATAATTTCTATTTCAAAAAGAACGCCTCATTTTGTTCCTTTTTAAATTAAATGTTTTAAGTGTTACCGGTTTATTCCAATCAAGATGGCTTCAGGTGTGCCATACTTTTGTCATAAGTAAGGCTGTTAGCGCTCTAGTTGTTCTTTAGAACACTCTGGGAAGCTGCAGTAGAACACAAAGGCATCAACTGACAGGCTGCTCCTGTTGAAATATAACAGGAAGATATTTGAGATCACACTTGAAATATGTCCTAATTTTTCTTTCTACAGCACTAACCATAACTTCTATGACAAAATGAACCCCATCATTTTGTTCCTTTTTAAATTAAATGTTTTAAGTGTTACTAGTTTATTCCAATCAAGATGGCTTCAGGTGTGCCATACTTTTGTCATAAGTAAGGCTGTTAGCACTCTAGTTGTTCTTTAGAACACTCTGGGAAGCTGCAGTAGAACACAAAGGAATCAACTGACAGTCTCTGCCCTTGTTGGATGTACATGTTTTACTGAGAATGTCAGACTTCATTCTCACATGAGTGAGAAAGATAATGTGAATTTACAGAAAATATGCTCTCATTTTAGCTTCTGGAGCACCTTCCAAACCTCCATGGGACAAGCATGAGAAAATAGTGTTCTCTCAAACATGATTCATGATATCCCAGCAGAAGGTTTTTCACAGGGTAAAATCACCTTAGAATACACCACAATTCCTAAAATTAGTATGGTACCATCAACAAATAAATTCTAATGTAACTAAAGCCTGTAATCACCCTTTATAGTTCTCCTTTTGGTGACCCTCAAAATCTTCTATTCACTACAATGCATTTCAATGAGGTACTATCATTTATATTGGTCCCAAGATGGCTGCCAGCAATTCCAGGATGAAGTGCTGACAGCCAATCAGATCTCACGATGACATGGGTGGTTAGGCTCCGCCCAGATATATATGTGACTTTACTTTTGATTTTCTCAGGAACTACTGAACGGATTTACACCATTTAAGCAAAAGGCACGACACTGAACCAAGGGCTACCTCTTTGCCAAATTTGGTGTAATTCCGTTCAGCAGTTCGGGCTGTAGCTGCGACTAAAGGTTCCTATGGAAAAATGAATGGGGAAAACGCGTTTTGGGACCCCCTTTTTCTCGGCCCCCGCTTGACGTATCACCCCGAGACTTTCAGGATAGGAGCAGACCGGAGCGCCCCAACAAGTTGGAAACTTTCGCGAAGATTCGTCAACCGGCGCCAACGTTATTTCAAATAGAATGTCGCGGATTTCCTATGGATAATAGGTTTTAACTATAACTATCTACTGGCGACCGCCAGTAGATAATATACACAAATTGCAAAATCACTCAGGATTACATTTTAACAGCAATTAGGCTTGGACAATTATATATTTACAGAGCAGGATGGAAACCCGGGGCTCTGGAATCTATCTGGGAGAGGGCTCATCACTAAAATTGCGTCCGTTTCAATATTAGTGAATATGTTAAATACATCCCCTGCATTTATTCAAAATCTTTCACTTTCTTGAGGTAAAATGTCGGCATGTACGTGATGCACCTATTGGGGAGGCCGCTGAGGTGTCAGAGAAGTCACGGGGAGACCGCTGAACTCGGGCCTCTAAGGCACCTCAAGAAGAGAAGGCCTGACCCGCGCCTCTGGCGCTCCGAGTAACGCGCGGGGCAAGGCTCAGGGGAGGCCGCTGAACTCGAGCCTATGAGGCACCTTAAGAAGAGAAGGCCTGACCCGCGCCTCTGGCGCTCCGAGTAACGCGCGGGGCAAGGCTCACCTGAGCTAGGGGGGCAGCACTCACCGAGGCCCGGCGGGCCATCGAGAGCTCACAGCGTCATCACACGCCTCAAGAGAGAGCTGTGGCGTCAGCGCGTACTGCGTCATCGACGACGTCAGACATTGACGACGCCTCGCGCCACCATTACGAACCGTATCAGGAGGGACTGCGCTAACACCTGCGTCAGAGTCTGCGAACTACGCACGCCACGGTGGGAGTGCGCGCCACGCTGGCCGCTGCGCTCCTACCTCAGGCTGCGCAGCGGGCTGGCCTGACGGGGTCGCTCTCCTCCGCGGCGGGGGCTCCGAGTCAGGGCTCCCAGCACACGGCACCCCCCTCAACTCGCCCGCGTCTGGTGTCCTAGCCGCTTTCTAAACAGTCGGATGCCCGTTATTCACGAGTGGGTGATTTTTACCCAGGGCAATAGCGGGGCCAAACTAGTCAGATCTTCCAGATGTGTCAGCCCCAGTGGTCGAAGTGGGCGGGATCGGGAGGGCACAGCGCGCCCTTCTATAATTCAATAGATTCCGTTCCCCTACTTTTTTATTTTAAACTTGCGTCCCAGGACGTGGCCCACAGATCAGGCTCGGCCTTCGTGTCCTTTCTGGGAAGGGAGGGTGGGTGGCGGGGGGGGGGGGCATAGAAGGAAAAGGACTCTTTTTTTTTTTTTTTCCCTTGCCCAGTGTCCACTTCTGCTCTGCCGCTGGCACCTGTCCCTTCCCCCTCTCTTTCTTCCTCTTATTCCATTTCTTTCCAGTCTAGCTCCTCGCTTACTGAAAACCGTGACTTCAAGAAACAGTTGTCACCGTCTCTTTCTTCCTTTCGTTTATTTGTTCCACTGTGAAATGGTTCCAAAAAAGAAAAACACTTTTGCTGGAAATGTCTTTTCCTGACATTTTTCTATTCCAAAGTGCAGCCTCGGGACGGAGAGTAAGAAAAGGTTCAAAATATAAAAAATAAATAAATACTAAATAAAGCAAGACTGAGTGGTCGCAAAGTGGCCAGATTGATTTTATTTACACCCAAACAAGCGTCACTTTACAGAGTTTACCAGTGAAGCTCTACGTTTGTTTTCTCGTCTTTCTTTGAACAACATTGTTTTCTATGACAACTTCATCGACCATCCACCAGGTGCCACAGACGGCCCCACAGAAACACCAGCCAGCCCACCATCTCCAACTGGACACCGATCACGGCTGAAGACACCGCCTTGACCATGAAAAGCATCCACTCGGGGGGGGGCCCCACCGACCCCTGCCCCCCTCACATCTACCACAGAGCTGCGGCCGCCATCGCGCCCGAACTACAACGCACCATCAACACCACCTTCAAAACAGGCACCTTCCCAGACGACTGGAAGCGCGCAGAAGTCAGACCCCTGCTAAAGAAGCCCACAGCTGACCCCACCGACCTCAAGAACTATCGGCCCATCTCGCTCCTCCCCTTCGCAGCCAAAGTTGCAGAGAAAACAGTCAACAGGAAACTGACACGATTCATTGAAGAGAACGCCGTCCTTGACCTGTCCCAATCCGGATTCCGAAGCAACCACAGCACAGAGACCGCCCTACTCGCCGCCACAGACGACATCCGCACCCTCCTGGACCAAGGCCACTCCGCAGCCCTCATCCTACTCGACCTATCAGCGGCCTTCGACACCGTCTCCCACTGCACACTAGTCGCCAGACTACACGACGCAGGCATACAAGGAACAGCCCTGGACTGGATCCGATCATTCCTCACCGGAAGAAGCCAAAGGATCAGACTCCCACCCTTCCTCTCCGACCCCAAGAAAATCACCTACGGAGTCCCACAGGGTTCATCACTGAGCCCCACCCTCTTCAACATCTACATGGCCCCCCTCGCAGCCATCGTCCGACAACACGGCCTCAACATCGTATCCTACACCGACGACACCCAGCTCATCCTCTCCCTCACCAAAGACCCCACCACTGCCAAACTCAGCTTCCAGAAAGGAATGCAAGACGTCGCAGTCTGGATGACCAACAGCTGCCTGAAGCTCAATGCCGAGAAGACAGAAGTCCTCGTCCTCGGTACCACCCCTTCTGCATGGGACAGCACCTGGTGGCCGACCGCCCTTGGAAGCCCACCTACCCCCTCAGACCATGCCAAGAACTTCGGCATCGTACTCGACTCATCACTCACCATGAACCGACAGGTCAACGCCGTCACCTCCAGCTGCTTCAACACCCTCCGCATCCTCCCCAAGAAGACCTTCAAGTGGATCCCCCCTGAGTCAAGGATGACAGTCACCCACGCACTCATCACCAGCAGACTGGACTATGGAAACGCACTCTACGCCGGCATCAAGTCCCTACGCCGCAAACTCCAAACAATACAGAACACCGCCGCCAGACTCGTCCTCGGCATCCCCCGACACGAACACATCAGCCAACACCTACGAAGTCTCCACTGGCTCCCCGTGGAGAAAAGAGTAACTTTCAAAATCCTCACTCACGCCTACAAATGCCTACACAACAAAGGACCCAAATACCTCAACGACAGAATCAACTTCCACGTACCCAAAAGAAACCTCTGATCTTCCAACCTCGCACTGGCCGAAACCCCGCGCATCCACAGAGCCAGAGCAGGCGGAAGATCCTTCTCTCACATTGCAGCCAAGACCTGGAACGAGCTACCGGCAGACATCAGACGCGCCCCCTCCCTGAACACCTTCAGGAAGACCCTCAAGACCTGGCTCTTCGGCTAAAGAGATCTGCGGACCTCCCCCTCCCCCCCCCTCAGTGCCTTGAGAACCTCACGGGTGAGTAGCGCGCTTACAATTCCCTTATTGATTGATTGAAGATAGGCCAGTATTGTGTGCAGTATATTATGGTCCAAATAATGATAATCCTGAAGCTCTAATGAAGCTGGAATCCTGTTTGTTGGAGACAACGGCCCCGATTATACTTGGAGGAGATTTTAATTTAGTCCTGAATAAGGAATTAGATCGAACATCGAGAGTTAAATATATTAGCCCTCCTAAAACATTTGCTAGACTGAAAAGTATGATGGTTGGATTCAATTTGATTGATATTTGGCGCAGCAAGATGGGGGAAGTGAGGGACTTTACCTTCTATAGTAAAAAGTATCGGCATCACTCTCGCATTGACTACTTTTTGTAGATCAGGAGTTGTATGCAGAAGTGGAGGCGGTAACTCATGTTCCGGCGGTTTTGTCAGACCACTCTTCTGTGGCCTTATCCCTGAGGTTCTATCAAAAAGTGGGGCAGAAAAGGTGGACGTTGGATAGGACTATTCTATTAGATGAGGAAGTAGTACTTAATTTAGTGGAAACAACTGTCGACTTTTTTTTGTCTAATAAGGGCTCTGCAAAAGGGCGAATAGTTTGGGATGCTTTTAAAGCTTATCTAAGGGGAATTTTAAGGTCCATAATGGTAGGGAAAGGCGTGTGGTGAAGCAGGAAGATGAGAACCGAATCAGGGAGATCAAGGCTAGAGAAGGTGACCTCCAGAAGGCTTCGATGGAAGGTTCAGGTAGAGCATCTGTGCTTAGTAGAGAACTTGAAGGGCTAAAGGCAGAATTTCAGGCACAGTTAGATAAGAGGATACAAGATAAATGGAAAGTGAGCAAGCTCCAACATTTTGCGTATGGGGAAAGGTGTAGCTCACTGCTGGCCTGGAAGGCTAAAACAGATAGGGCCAGAAATACAATACCGAACTTAATTAGTAGAGAGTCAGGGGAGTTGTCATACTCGAATGTAGATATAAGTGGAGAAGCCCGAAGCTATATGAGTAGCCTCTATAGTGATGATATACAACCCAGGCGGGAATGTATAGAGGCATGGTTAAAAATGACAGAGCTCCCACAACTAACAAATGAGCAGAATAAGGCTCTAGAGGGTGAGATTACGGAAGAGGAGATCTGGGCACAGTGTAGGAGAATGGCAGGCGGAAAGGCAGCTGGGCCTGATGGCCTTCCAGTTGAGATTTACACTCACATCATAGACAAAGTAGCCCCAGTCTTAAAAGACCTATTTAACGCAATATATATAGATGGGGAAACTGCTCCCAGGTTAAAACTCAAATGCGTTACCTAGGAGTACTGATCACACAGAAACTTGAGGATGTTCCTAAAACAAACTGGAAGAAAGTTAGCCATGAGTTAGCGAACCTGCTGTTAAAATGGGCCAACCTACCTTTAAACATCTATGGTCGGGTGGATCTCATAAAAATGATTGTTCTCCCTAAAATCACTTTTCTTTTTCATTCTATTCCCTTAACCTTTCGGAAGGAGGATATAGCTAAGCTCCAGGGGAAAATAGGGAGTTTCATTTGGGCTTCAAAGGGTCCCAGGATAGCTTGGAAAAAGTTTAGGAGGAGGTTAGAGGCAGGAGGTTTGGCTTTACCTGATTTGCTCGTGTACTGCTACGCTTTCCACTTTAAGAATGTTCTTATGCTTGCAAATAAGACAGATAGGTCATCTATGGGTCTACTTTTTGAGGCAATGTTAGCCAATGTTTGTCAAGGCCAGCATCACTTCTTTTTTAAATACGGAGACCCGAAATTCTTTAAAAAGGTGAGGTTGAAGATTTTGAGGTCTGCCTTAAGAACTTGGTTGTATCTGCGGAAAAGGCTGGGAGTCCCATATTATTCAACACGGGCTCCGATCTGGGAATCCCCGGGTACCCCGGAATGTTTGAGAGATCAACTTAGTCAGCCTTTAAAATCTGGGAGGCTAGGTTATTGGGAAGATCTTAAAATGGGTTCAAGCCTAGTGAGCTGGGAAGTGCTAAGCACCTGCACCAAGGGACAGTTGACGAGATTTAAATATCATCAATTACGTTCCTGGTGGGCAACACAAGACTGGGTAGGAGAGGAAGAGGATTCGAAGCTTGATCAGGTGATGAGAACTGACCGATGGGAAAAGGAAGTCTCATTTTGGTATTGGGCCTTTCTGGAGGCGGATGAGAAGATCGACATCGAAATCTCAAACCTATGGGCAAAAGAGCTTGGGGATAGAGATTTGAAGCAAATGTGGTTTGATTCCATTTTCATTTTACCAACAGTGGTAAAACCTGCCTCGCTTCGTAATCATCTGTGTACCACCCATAGAGTTTATTGGTCCCCAGCGAAGTTGTCAAAGGTCACAGGCAACATCTACAACTGCCCAAGGTGTATGCTTCCATCAGCAGATGACTTGCGTCTGTTTATGCAGTGTCTGAAGATTGCTTCCTACTGGACCTCGGTATGTGATTTTCTCGGGGAAGTAACTGGTAAACAGATTAAGGTAAGCCCTTGTCTTGTATTTTTTTGGCTAAATCAAGAAGAAGATGTGCGGATAAATACAGTTATTTCCAAGTTTATCTTTTATGTGGTTTTGTTGGCGAGGCGGGAGATATGTAGGCTTTGGAAATCCGAAAGCCCCCCATACTTTGCTGAGTGCCTCAAAAGTATTATTTATACTAGCCAGTCCGATATGGCCTGTGACCCAAGGAGTCAGGACAAGATCTGGACAATGTTGGTAGATTGGAGAGAGAAGGCGAGCGGGTCAGATGATTAAGCCAAACATGCTGTCGGTCCTGGCCTCTCCTGTGTTCTGGTCCCCCTCCGTGAAGTTGAAGGAGATGGAAGTGGAAACAGCAGTATCCTTGTGTGGAAATGCTCCCCCCCCCCACCCCACCCCCCCTTGGCTTCTGAGGGACAAGAGCAACCCCAGCAAGAGAGTTGGCAGAATGAGGACAAAAAAACAAAGTGCACATAATGTAAATAGGTCAGTGGGTTACTGCTATTGTCAGAGAGATCCTTTTGTTACTTGCAGTTTATAAGTTAACATCCTAACATAGAACAGTGAGCTATTAACTGTCATCTAAGAGCTTCAGGCAAACTGCAAGGTATAAATTAGAGCATTATGTTTTTTCCCACAGTCTTAGATTATCCTAATGCTGCAAAAAGTGTTTGTAGGAAAGTAGGATCTGCTTTTATGGTTACCCCCACTTTTTACTTGATATAATGTTGTTTCTGACTAGTCTGACTGGGATCCTTCTAATCAGGACCCCAGTCTCTGTGCTTTCTCCCTTAAATTGGTAATGGTAAGTACTTAGGTACATCCCAGATTGGATACTGGGGTACCCTTATCAGTCCCTAGTATATGGTACTAAGGTACCCGGGGCATAGGTACCCGAGAGGTCCCCCATAGGCTGAAGCATGTATTATGCCACCTGTGGGAGACCATTCAAACGATCTCTACAGGCCTGCCATTGCGGCCTGTGTAAGCTGGTGCTAGCACCACTTACGAAAAGATATAGGTTTCCCTATATCTAAGGTCACTGCACATAAAACCTGGTTCTATGATTAAACCACTACTTCCTAAACAACGAATTCCTAAACCACGAATGCTGAACCATGAACAATGCTAAACCACTACATTTTTAACAACGACTTCCTGAACCACGAAAAATATACAATTAGCTAATTACTCGAATATACCACTCAGTGCTTAAAAAAACGCATGTTTTAAACATCAAGAAAAACAAAGAATATATTGGGAATGCCTTACAGCTATGTCACAACATATATTCTTTTTTTCAACATTTCGAAAGAATACTTGTTTCGGTAGAGACTTTAAAATGGACAAATAATGAATGCCACATGGCACGGTCTATGCCATTTGTCTGCCATGGAATGGCATGTAGTCTGATTGTGTGCACCTTCACTCGTGTTACACAAAAAGGAATGTTTGCTAAATAAGCAGTTGTGATTTTTACACACGTGTTACAATCTTTTGTGATTACTATTCATCTCCCAAATGACGCCATGTGCATTAAATAACAATATCGCCAGTCCTGCATGTGTGCCCTGAGAATTCAAAAAACTTCAGAAGTGAAATAAGGACAAAGCAAAAAAAAACAATAATAAAATTAAAAAAGGTTAATAAAAGAGATCCCTTTAAAAAATGTAATTTAAATTCTCTAAAACAACAATAAATATATAATTATTCTTTAAGTTACTAATTTAATAGACAGGCAATAAAAAATGTTACCTGGGTATTAAATTAAGTCCCCACCCATTAACCCCTTAATTCCCTACATCCAGTCGCTAAATGTAAATATTTTTTAAGAAAACAGATTTCGAAAACCATATTACAATATTAATAAATAAATTCCCCAAAAACAATTTAATTATGTCAATACATTTAAATTGCTTACCTGAAAACCTTCAGCTTCTACCTCATTGTCCAGGAACGGCAGGGAATAAATGCCCTTTTAATCTCATATTCGTGAATCTTCCTTCTCGCCACTTGGTTCCCTTCATGTACTACCGCCCCTTCCTTGCTGATAAAGTGGGCCCGTCTCCGAAGCCGCCTGCCAGAAACAAGACACCGGAACTTTGAAGCTGTTCGCCTTTCCATGCTGCGAACCACTTCCGCCTCGCTCCAAACCAGGAAATAGAAGATCTACAAACTTGCCAGTATGGTATATGCTTGGGGAAGAGGAGACGCTACCGCATGCAGCAACCAGGAAATGAACTTGTCGGCATGGAGGCGCAAATACCGTGGGGATGAGTAAAGGTGACCAGGGGGGTATGAGGCATCAGTATACTCAGCAAATCGAACGTGGTAAGTTTATTTCGTTCATGTAGTCGTTGTTCATGTAAGCCGTGGTTTAATCAAGTCGTTGTTCAGGAAAGGTCGTTGTAAAGAATTTGTGGTTTAGTACGGTCGTGGTTAAAGATTCGTGATTAAGGCTGTTTCCCATAAAACCTGTGTCACCCCTACAGCAGGCCTTCGCAATCCTGAAGGCAGGTTGCTTGGTTCTAAGTGTGAGGGTGTCCCTACAGCCCATGGAGTCCATTCTCCCGGGTTGTGAGACAGCCATACAACAGATAGATGGGCACCGCATCTTTATGCGGTGACCATTTCGAAACTGGCTGTAACGAATCCTATCATGTTTGGTATCAAACATGTTGGAATCATACCCTCACACCATAAACGGTGTGAGAGGTATGATTCCATGCACCGTAAAGCTCCTCTGGGAGGCCCTCGGTGCTCCCGGTACCAGTCTTCCAGGCCCTGACAGCAAGCTAGGGCTGCTGCCAGTCAGAGACACGTTTCTGCCCTCCTGCTGCTGAGCTAAGCTCGGGCAGGGGAAGGCAGAACAATAGTTATCCTGTCACACTGAGGTGTGTCTCAAAATCACATGGGGGAAGGAAGAGCAAAAATGTTTTAACGAGGTCCTAAACCCAAGCTCCTCCCTGGGTATAATTCAGGGAATCTCAAGAAAGGGTTAGTTCCTCCTTTGCCAAAGGTGGTCACTAAGGGTTGACCCAATTGGCTGATAGTCCTGTCGCAGGAAGACCTGAAGGTCAGATCTTGGTGCCCTAACACACTGGTTAGGGTGTCATGCTTCATCATTGGGCGCTCCTCGTCAGGCCGGCGCTGCAATGCCTGATGGGCCTGGGGGCTCTTTGTTGGAGATCTTTTAGATCTGAGGACGCTGTATAGATGAGTGCAAGTGAGGGGCCTACCTAACTGTGTAGCTAGTGGAGTGAGTAAGTGGCGGCTAAAATAGGCTCTGGTATCAAATGAACACATTTTTATAGAAAATGGATACCAGGTCTAACTAAAAACAGTGGTGCTATCATGTGGTCTTAAAGTACCAGGTTGGTTGTAGTTGCCCAGGCTTGTTGGTGCTCCAGTCCAGACACCGACCCCTCAACTCTCGACATCCGACGTGGGACAGCTTGTGTACGGCTCCTGGTCTTCCACAGCATCGCCTGGTCCACACAGCTGCAGCGCCAAGGTCACTGTCAACTCTCCTGCAGCACCCGACATTGGTGGGCATTCGTCTTCCGTGCCACCTGGTCACTTCCAAGTGCCATAGACTCTGTCCCCTCTGCTTTCAGTTACTTCTCGACTTGAATCCACCTTTGGGTTCCACCGGACACTTTCTCTTTCTCCAGCAGCGGCATTTTCCTGAAATCCTCCATTCGGTTCGACGGCGGTTTCCAACGCCACTTCACACCTATGCACCCGGCTCCCCTGGGGCAGGTATCCTGGTTCCTAAGGTATCCACGGGTGGGGTGGCTCTCCAACTTTCTGTCTTCCACGTGGTTTCTTCAGTGTCCACTGGAAAGGGTCCTACTTCTTTAAGATTGCAACCGCGACTTACACATTGACTTGCATTGATCGCGCAGCTGTGTTCCCACTCTGCACACGGCCTCCGTGGGGCTCCTCGTTACGTACCTTCGGTGGTTCCTTGGGTCCCCGACACTTCGACGTCTTCTGGGTATAGTCTTGACTTGAGTCGTGGTTCGCATACCACTATTTTAGTATATGGTTTGGTCCCCCCCTGGTGACCACTGTGTATTACGTGCTACTTACCTGTTTCTATTGAAAAGTATTGTGTGTATCTCCGGCTAGGAGATACCTGTATGTGTTAGTGGGTGTTATATAATAAATACATATTTTTATAAATACACTGTGTGGTTCTTTTTCACTTAAGCCTGAAGGCTGCTCTCCACAGCTACCACTTAGAGAGCTTTCTAAGGTTGTCTAAGATCACTAAAATCAACATATTAAATTAAATTCATCTGTATTAGTGCAGGGTGCCCACTTACATAAGTGCACATCATATGCCAAGCCAGCTTCTCACAGTGTTCATTTGGATAGAAATCAATTCTGATTATTAAAGAGAACCCCCAACCATGGTATTTAGTTTTACATTCTGAGTTTGTGTTTCTCCAGACCAATCACTATTAAACTATACTGCCTACTAGTATGGTTTTCATGTGACTCCTACACCTTGTAGTCCTTTGTCTTATGTAACATTTCCTATATAGTGATTAACACACATATGATTAGTTGTCTCTGTGTAATGTGTGTGATGTAAAGTGCTCTGACACCCTACACTTGTATGAGTGGTGCTGTAAATCAAATTAAATGCATATGAGAGAGAGTGTGGTTATGGACACTTGAGGGGCACTGTTAAAGGGTGGTAGTGAGGGAATACGTGACGGAGGTGGTCATTGGAGGGGCACCAACAAACATTGTTGCACAGGGCGCCACCACCTCTAAAGCTGCCCATGCCCTTGAGGACAGTCCATCTCACCCATTAGTACCTCCATTGGCCTTGTTTCAGCAGTAGTAGCTGCAACTCACCAGGGATCGGCAATGCAGGATTTGCACGCACACCAAACTAAGTTCGCAAACTTCACAGTCTCTCTGCTTCATGCACAAGCACTTTTAACATGTGCTGCCTGCTTTGGGGCCACTGGAATTATGCAGTAAAGGAGGACAAAATAATGCTGCAGTGTTGACTAAATTATGCAGCAAAAAAAGGCTGCAGCGTAATGCTGTATATTTTCTGATACTTTATTATTTTGACATTTTTACACATGCTAACAGTCTCTGCAAAGATTTTGCCTTATTAGTAGGACCAGTGTAACATACAAATGCAGCAGTGAGAAAGGTGATCAGTCAACCTTTGTACAGGGCCATCTACTTCGCAGCAACACAAGTCATGTTTTTTAGTAACTTTTGATCCGTTTGAGCTACAAACAATTTATTAGTTAAAAATGTCAGATTATGCAGCAGATGATGTATTATGTAGCAAATATGGCAGAGCCATAATTATATAGAAAACGTTTGCAAACTAGGATATTTTGCCATTCATGTTTGAACTGCTCTTGTGGATAAAGGGAGGAGAAGTGCTGATGACAGAAACTCCATGGCTTGGAGACAAATGGCTTGTGCTTCCACTTTTAAGTGTATGTTTGGCATTGTGTTTGGAAACATATCCCACTTTGTGAATGTATTTTAATGTCAGTAACTCATATTAAACCTTAAATAATCATGTGTATTCATTGGTTGTATTAAATAACATAATAAGCTGTAACTGGTCAGTGAAATGCCACACATATACTAAAAATTGGGATGTTTTGCGCATTCTGGCCATAAATCTGACTCCGCCCACTGATCCAATCCTCGGGTTATTCCCGCCCTCTGATTCTCCGCTCACAGTTCCCCTACTTTTTTTTCCCCACTTCGACCACTGGTCAGCCCCAATTGTTCGTGGCAGAACTGACCGGGACCGGCTCTTTTGGAGGGTCCTGGCTTTGTTGTGGCCCCACAATCCAGCGGCATAAATTCCAGCCGAAAAGCATTTATTCTTGTAAAGGCTCAGCATATCATTTAATGGCTTGTGATGCAATTTGGAAGCAAATCTAAAAATGGCTTCCATGTTTATATAGAGGGACTGGAGTCTTACTGAGAAACGGGGAATGCTGCAGGCCTGTGCACACGTCAAAGTAACAAGGCAGATTAAGTACTCCTTCTTTCAAAGTTTCATAATGCCACAATCACTATACAGTCGAAAGAGAATAAAGACAAAGTGAACGATCTTGAGTGTTGTGTTCTTCTTTTACTGCCGATCGATTGCCCAGCCAACACGTGTTTCGTCTGGGGAAGTACCCCAAGACTTCTTCAGGGCTGAAAGTATATACAATAAACACAAACTAAACAGAATGAACCCTGCAAAGGACATATGATTCTGTGCAAGGCGACATAGGTGGATGGGTGTGCACCCTACGTGACATATCAACCTATGTGAAGCAACATGCTCCACATACACGTGTCCATGATGGACCCCGGTGACGTTCACGATTGTGAGCAAACGTGACACAATTTACAGACACAATTGTGCTGCGGCAATGGTGGTGTGTGGTGTGTAGGTTCAGATAGAGAAAAGAGTTAGAATGAAGGGAGGATATGGCGGGGAACAGGCCAGAAGATGTGGCGTAAAGAAAAGAAGAAAGAGAGATCTATCAAGAACGACTCAGGGAAGATGTAAGTATGCAAGCCAAACAAGTGAGACGATGTGAATACTAAGTGAGGAGAGTAGAGCGCTAGTGCAAAGGTGGTGGGTACCTGGTACCCGTGCTGCCAGAGGTAAAGTAATTCTCCCATCACCACAAAGATGGGTTTACCGGGATAATAATACTACCTATGAGGCAATGCCAAGAGGTATCTTGATTCTGTGGGAGAAAAACAAGATAAGGATATGTCAGGAGAGGAGTAAGGGAGTGGCGGACTGTGCTGACTGTGTAAGAACACTCCAGAGTGGGGGAGGTATTCTCACCTCTAAGCCGGTTGTACTTCCGTCCCAGCTTATTGAAGGGAGTTGGTGTAATCCGCCAGTATCTAGGGTCCTGGATACGGGACCCCGTGGTGGAGCCAAGAATGCGCTTCACTGAGGAAACAAGAATAAATGCATAAATTGCAAAAACTTGTGGGTGAGGGGGAGATAATGGGTGCAAGCCGGAAGAGGACCTCACCTCAAGACCGGTTATACTTCCGTCCCGGCTGAGAGCTAAGAGTTCAAGGAGTGGAGAGAGGTCCAGAGTAGGGACCCTCTGTAAATGCCCCTGGGGGCAATTCTGACAGGCGTGAGATGAGCCGTAATCAGGGAAAGGTGGGATCGGAACGTGCGCGATGGCGCTGTGCTCAAGTTCGTAGACAGATGATGAGAAATCCCGTCTGTACTCCGTGTGGGGTATCCCAGATCAGTCTGGCTAGAGGTATCGGGAGGAGTAAGGCAGTATACCAAGTGGAGAGGAAACGGGCCACTGGGCCGTTGTCCCTGTAGGTCTCAGGTGAGACTAGGTAGTAGCGTGGATAGCGAGAGTAACACAGCATGGAACTACAATCAAAAGAAATGAATTGGTAAAGGGATAACAGCGCGCCATTAGTTATGTCACAGGATGAAAAATACCTCCAATGGAGGGAGGGCTCTCGAGAAGGAGAGACGGACCCGGAAGGTAAATTGCCTGGGAGACTCCGAGAGTGAAAAACAAACGTGAGGAACCTGGAAGTGGTGGCAAAAGCAACATGCCGGGAGGCTAAACGTACCTGACCAAGCGAGTACGCTGTCTGAATCGACGACCGCAACAAATGGGACCGGAAGTGGGGTCCCGTTGTTGCTACTATTCTTAAGACGTGGATAACGTTAAAGACTAGAGCGTCAACTTTCCAAAATGGTGGTGCGCGCTCTGGAAACTGTTAACACGGGAAGTATCATGACAAACAATACGGACAGCGTAATAGCAGCATAAGAAGGTGAATAAGCCAACCTATTCCCCGAGCCGTTAGAAATACGAAGTGCAGCGTGTGATGATAGATCCTAGCAAAGTAGGGGGAGAAAATAGACGAATAAAGTAGTGAATACAAACATTATCAGTGACATCATTATGAGTGGAGGGAAATGTTACGTGTGAATAGGTCAATTTTTTCACGCATTATGGACAATCAATTATGACTGATTCTAAGTATATGGAGATACACGTTCAGTGGTTACAGAGGAAAAATAATCTTATGAAGCATGGGTCGCAAAGGACAACAATAGAATATGGTGTTCACGTGGGCAAGGTTACATCAGGGCCCAGGTGAAAGCCACTTATCACTGACTAAAGGGTCATTACACATCACAAATTTGAATACATGGATGAGTCACCATTGGCTTATAAGAAAAGATCTCACTTAATCATAAGTACACGGAGAAGCACGTCCGAGTGCCCCATTGCTCAATGCACAAACCGTTATTGGGGAAAGCGTCATCTACTGACTGGGGCCTGGGAGTCATTAAGTCCCATACGACATAATAGGGTGGTTGAGGTCAGGCAAAAGGTGGTAACAACTAGGCAGGATGCAGCATAAGCACTGCTTACTTGTGTTGGGCAGATTGATTGTGCCTGGATTGCTGTACTCTGGGTGGGGAAACCTAGTCCCCCAGAAAATATTGCATCTCATGGTCGGTATTTAGGCCGAACTCGACCGCTTTCAGACGCATGATCCAGGTCGCCTCAGTGCGGTGTAAAAGGAGTTCCCTATTTCCCCCTCTCTGTCTGGATAGGACGTGTTCGATTCCAAAGAATGAAAATTGTTTATATGGGCCTTGAGCCCTGCATTCAGTGGCATGGACCGCTATGGGGTACTTTTCATCACACTGTTTCAGTGCCCTAGTGTGCTCACTGATGCGTTCTTTCAGCATCCTGATGGTGCTGCCCACATATTGTTTGTTACATTTGCACATGATCACGTAAACCACATATTTGGACAAACAGTTAATTCTCTCTCTGATTTTGTATTCACGACTATCAGGACCATTGAACACCTTCTTGTTTAGAGCCCACCTGCATACCCCGCAGCACCCACATTTGTGAAAACCCTGGGAGTGATGGGTAAGCCAATCGCTGTCTCTGTCAGTTATGGGAACAGTAGGACTGAGAATAGACTTAAGGGTTCTGCCTCTTCTATATGCAATCTGGTGTGTGTGTGTGGTGCATCCGTCCAATGACTTGTCAGCTCTGAGGATGTGCCAATGCTTTTTCATGCTCTTGAGCAGATTCTGTGTCAGTTCATTGTTCCCAAGTCTACCTGCAGTGGAAGTGTTGGGTGCATTATCAGCCTGACTACAGAGAGGGACGGGTCTTCACATTTGCGAAGAAATATGATCAGATACTCACCAATGATCTGAACAGGGGCAACACGGACCGACCTCAAACAATCTCTATCTCATCGAGCTCTACATCGATCAGTGCTCCACCCTCTAGTGACAGTGAGGCTGATAATGCACCCAACACTTCCACTGAACTCTTTTTTAAGGGAGGTCCAGAGAATAAAGAAGGGCAACAGGGCACAATCCAACCGTGGGGAAAACTCAAGAAAACTCGCAGAGGGAAGAGAGCAGGGTCAAACAAACATCAGAATGAACCTCAGATCAGGGGACAAGAGGGACTAACTGCTACACAAGAAAGTGGGGTGGACGTGATCAACCTTTCCTCACAAACGTTAACTTCCGACATGATCACACTACTGAAAAAAGGGTTAGGTTTCTGCCCAGTTGATAGGGGTGACATATGCAAGGTAAAAATAGACTTGTTCAAATATATAAGAAACCTGAAACTGAAAAAAGTCTTTGCTAACAACCCAATTGTGAATAAAAGCATCCAAAACATTCCGCTGTGTGCTATATCTGATGTTCTCAGTATCCAAGACGTCTACGATACCCATTTACTCTTATCTATCACGGAACAAGAACAATCTCCTGACGATATGAGCAATCTGCTACAAGAATTAAATGTAGACACAGATTATTCACTGGCTAGTGGATTTAAGACTAAGTCCAAGTGGACACCAGTACGGCCCGGGGGTAACAACATAGACATTTTCTATAAACTAGTCCTAGGCGATCTGGACAAGTGTGACCAGAAAATGAGACCTGGCAGGACACATACTAGAGACAACCTCATACGAGGGGAACGATATGCCTTGGCGCACCTCACTGCTGACAACACAATCATCATCAGAGGCAGACAAAGGGGGCAACATTGTGGTTATGAACAAGGAGGACTACAATGGAGAGATACTGACTCAACTATCGGATACCAACTGCTATGAACAGCTGAGTTCAAATCCCACAGGGCCCCTCACCATCCAAATCAACAAGCATCTGAGAGACTGGTACTCCGCAGGTCTCTTAAATGAGGATGAGCATTTATATCTCAAGGTATACAGACCAACATTTCCCGTCCTATATACTCTACCGAAGGTACATAAACACTTACCTTTCCCCCAGGCAGACCTATAGTATCTTGCATAGGAGGCCCCACAGAAAGGTTAGCTGAATATGTGGACATGTTTCTGCAACTCATAGTGCAGAATCTTCCCTCCTACATTAGGGACACTAAGCACATCCTCAGCCTTCTATCAGACCTCACGTGGCGAGATTACATCATTCTAGTAACGTTAGACGTTGTGTCTCTTTACACAAACATCAGACCCGATCTTGGCATGCGCGCCATGGACTGGCATCTCAATAAGAGATCTGCGACCCAGTGGGAACACACCAGGATGCTATTATCAATGATGGAACTTATCCTGAACAATAACTGCTTCATGTTTGAGGGCCAATGGTACAAACAAACTCAAGGGGTGGCCATGGGTTAGAAGTTCTCACCATCGTTCGCTAACCTTTTCATGGGTTTTTTCTAAACACAATGGGTGTGGCACCCGAGGGGCAACACCTACAACCAACATATAGTATACTGGGGACGATACATTGACGATTGCCTGATGCTTTGGTCAGGAACGGAAGAGAAACTGACAGAATTCTATGATTATATGAACTCGAACACACTGGGGGTCCAGTTCACACACCATCACAGCAGAACAAACATAATTTTTCTGGACATAGAATTATACATCAACAACGGTACCCTACACAGCAAACTGCATCGCAAACCCACATCTTGCAATGCAATTCTGCATGCCAGTAGCTCACACCCTCTGCATCAAATTAAGGCTATCCCCTTTGGGGAATTCACCAGGGCTAGGAGAAACTGCAGCGAGGAGGGCGTGTTCCTCTCTTGCCTGGAGTCAATGAAAACCAGATTCAGGGCAAGAGGTTACAACCATTCCACCCTCAACACAGCAGAACAACGCATTTTGAAACTACCCAGAAAGGAGACCCTGAAAGACAGGAAGAACAGGACACCCTCAAATCAGCTCGTCAGGCTGATTACTAACCACAATGAACTGACACAGAATCTGCTCAAGAGCATGAAAAAGCATTGGCACATCCTCAGAGCTGACAAGTCATTGGAAGGATGCACCACACACACACCCCAGATTGCATATAGAAGAGGCAGAACCCTTAAGTCTATTCTCAGTCCTACTGTTCCCATAACTGACAGAGACAGCAATTGGCTTACCCATCACTCCCAGGGTTTTCACAAATGTGGGTGCTGCGGGGTATGCAGGTGGGCTCTAAACAAGAAGGTGTTCAATGGTCCTGATGTTCGTGAATACAAAATCAGAGAGAGAATTAACTGCTTGTCCAAATATGTGGTTTACGTGATCATGTGCAAATGTAACAAACAATATGTGGGCAGCACCATCAGGATGCTGAAAGAACGCAGCAGTGAGCACACTAGGACACTGAAACAGTGTGATGAAAAGTACCCCATGGCGGTCCATGCCTCTGAATGCAGGGCTCAAGGCCCATATAAACAATTTTCGTTCTTTGGTATCGAACACGTCGCATCCAGACAGAGAGGGGGAAATAGGGAACTCCTTTTACGCCGCACTGAGGCGACCTGGATCATGCGCTTGAAAGCGGTCGAGTTCGGCCTAAATACCGACCATGAGATGCAATATTTTCTGGGGGACTAGGTTTCCCCACCCAGAGTACAGCAATCCAGGCACATTCATCTGCCCAACACAAGTAAGCAGTGCTTATGCTGCATCCTGCCTAGTTGTTACCACCTTTTGCCTGACCTCAACCACCCTATTATGTCGTATGGGACTTAATGACTCCCAGGCCCAAGTCAGTAGATGACGCTTTCCCCAATAACGGTTTGTGCATTGAGCAATGGGGCACTCGGACGTGCTTCTCCGTGTACTTATGATTAAGTGAGATCTTTTCTTATAAGCCATTGGTGACTCATCCATGTATTCAAATTTGTGATGTGTAATGACCCTTTAGTCAGGGATAAGTGGCTTTCACCTGGGCCCTGATGTAACCTTGCCCTCGTAACGTGAACACCATATTCTATTGTTGTCCTTTGCGACCCATGCTTCATAAGATTATTTTTCCTCTGTAACCACTGAATGTGTATCTCCATATACTTAGAATCAGTCATAATTGATTGCCCATAATGCGTGAAAAAATTGATTGACCTATTCACACGTAACATTTCCCTCCACTCATAATGATGTCACTGATAATGTTTGTATTCACTACATTACTCGTCTATTTTCTCCCTCTACTTTGCTAGGATCTATCATCACACGCTGCACTTCGTATTTCTAACGACTCGGGTAATACGTTGGCTTATTCACCTTCTTATGCTGCTATTACGCTGTCCGTATTGTTTGTCATGATACTTCCCGTGTTTACAGTTTCCAGAGCGCGCACCACCATTTTGGAAAGTTGACGCTCTAGTCTTTAACGTTATCCACGTCTTTAGAATAGTAGCAACAACGGGACCCCACTTCCGGTCCCATTCGTTGCGGTCGTCGATTCAGACAGCGTACTCGCTTGGTCAGGTACGGTTAGCCTCCCGGCATGTTGCTTTTGCCACCACTTCCAGGTTCCTCACGTTTGTTTTTCACTCTCGGAGTCTCCCAGGCAATTTACCCTCCGGGTCCGTCTCTCCTTCTCGAGAGCTCTCCCTCGATTAGAGGTATTTTTCATCCTGTGACATAACTGATGGCGCGCTGTTAACCCTTTACCAAATCATTTCTTTTGATTGTAGTTCCATGCTGTGTTACTCTCACTATCCACGCTACTACCTAGTCTCACCTGAGACCTACAGGGACAACGGCCCAGTGGCCCGTTTCCTCTCCACTTGGTATACTGCCTTACTCCTCCCAACACCTCTAGCCAGACTGATCTGGGATACCCCACACGGAGTACAGACGGGATTTCTCATCGTCTGTCTACGAACTTGAGCACCCCGCCATCGCGCACGTTCCGATCCCACCTTTCCCTGATTACGGCTCATCTCACGCCTGTGTTTTTTCTTTCAGAATTGCCCCCAGGGGCATTTACAGAGGGTCCCTACTCTGGACCTCTCTCCACTCCTTGAACTCTTAGCTCTCAGCCGGGACGGAAGTATAACCGGTCTTGAGGTGAGGTCCTCTTCCGGCTTGCACCCATTACTTCTCCCTCACCCACAAGTTTTTGCAATTTATGCATTTATTCTTGTTTCCTCAGTGAAGCGCATTCTTGACTCCACCACGTGGTCCCGTATCCAGGACCCTAGATACTGGCCGATTACACCAACTCCCTTCAATAAGCCGGGATGGAAGTACAACCGGCTTAGAGGTGAGAATACCTCCCCCACTCTGGAGTGTTCTTACACAGTCAGCACAGTCCGCCACTCCCTTACTCCTCTCCTGACATATCCTTATCTTGTTTTTCTCCCACAGAATCAAGATACCTCTTGGCATTGCCTCATAGGTAGTCTTATCACCTCGGTAAACCCATCTTTGTGGTGATGGGAGAATTACATTACCTCTGGCAGCACGGGTACCAGGTACCCACCACCTTTGCCCTAGCGCTCTACTCTCCTCACTTAGTATTCACATCGTCTCACTCGTTTGGCTTGCATACTTACATCTTCCCTGAGTCGTTCTTGATAGATCTCTCTTTCTTCTTTTCTTTACGCCACATCTTCTGGCCTGTTCCCCTCCATATCTTTCCTTCAGTCTAACTCTTTTGTCTATCTGAACCTACACACCACACACCACCATTGCCGCTGCACAATTGTGTCTGTAAATTGTGTCACGTTTGCTCACAATCGTGAACCTCACCGGGGTCCATCATGGACACGTGTATGTGGAGCATGTTGCTTCACATAGGTTGATATGTCACGTAGGGTGCACACCCATCCACCTATGTCGCCTTGCACAGAATCATATGTCCTTTGCAGGGTTCATTCTGTTTAGTTTGTGTTTATTGTATATACTTTCAGCCCTGAAGAAGTCTTGGGGTACGCCCCAGACGAAACATGTGTTTGCTGGACAATCGATCTGCAGTAAAAGAAGAACACAACACTCAAGATTGTTCACTTTGTCTTTATTCTCTTTGGACTGTACAGTGATTGTGGCATTATGAAACTTTGAAAGGAGTACTTACTCTGCCTTGTTACTATGACGTGTGCACAAGCCTGCAGCAATTCAGCGAGACCTTGGTCCAGATTTCGGGGGGTTCAGGGTGGTTTCCCTTCCTGTCTGCTCCGTCTCACACACCTAAACTCCTAATAAGATTCGTACACCCGTTGCAGGCGCCCTCCACAAACCACATTTGATCAAAACCCTGCCCGTTGCTTGATAAACGGGGAGCCCAGCTAAGTATTTGGTTAAACAGAATTCCCAGTTAGTTAAAAAAATTTACTTTCGCTAAAATAAAAAGTTTTAGACTTAGTACTCAGACACCCCCATGTCGTAATGAAGGACTTTGAACAATTAACCGTGGAGATCCAACTCCTTCATGAATACCTAAAATAAATCTAAGAGAATCTGGAGACCATTAGCTATGCAGGCGATCAACACCGCGTCATCCACATACAGCAAAATGGGAACCGATTTGTTCCCCATTCGTGGGACATCCTTCCCATTCTCCTTCAAAAATTAAATGTATCCTATTTATATAAGAGGAAAAGAAAGGGGGGTCAAGATGCATCCCTGCCTAACGCCCCGGGTGTCCTTAATTTATAAGGAGCATTCGCCGAAGGGTCCGTAACACACCTTTACTGTAAAAGTTTGATGAAGCCGGCGTATAAGAGTTCAAAGTTCCTGTTGATTTGATTGATTGATTTATAGATTTAAAGAGCACATGGCTGCCCAAGGGCTTCCCAGCGCTGCGAGACTACTGCTCCAAGAAGGCTAAAGATAGGTTAGTGATACTGCTGGAATAGCCATGTTTTGATTGACTTACGGAATGCTGCTTCCATTGTCAGAAAACGAGATTCGGGTGGTAATGAATTCCAAACTTGGGTGCAAGGAGGGAGAAAGACCTACCTCCCCATCTGGCTCTCCTGATTCTTATGGTTTTTATCAGTCGTTCGGAGCCGGATCTCAGGCTTCTATTTGGGACGTGAAGGGTCAACATGTTTCTAATTTTACTTGGGCCCTTGTTGTGTAAAGCTCTGTGGGTCATGATCAGTGCCTTGAATTTGATTCTGGCCTCCACCGGAAGCCAGTGTAGTGCTTTGAGATGCTTCCTGGCTGACTCCTGTGTTGGGGCCTTGCACAGTAGCCTTGCTGCCGCGTTCTGGTCTACCTGGAGTCGGTTGATCACGAATTTGGGCGCCCCTAAGAAAACTGAGTTTCCGTAGTCGAGGCATGATGTGACCAAGGAGCGGACTACTGTCTTTCTGAGCTCTAAGGGAATACGCTCCAGGATTTTGTGGAGCATTCTAAGTAGTCCGAAACATACACCTGTCAATTTCTTGGCTTGGGTCACCATTGTTAGGTCCTTATCAAGCCAGAGACCCAGATTTTTTATAGATTCCTTTGGGGTGGGTGGGTTACCTAGGCATTTGGGCCAGCTGATTAATGGCCTGGGGACTGCCCTATTGCTGAGAACCATCAGTTCCGTTTTGTCCCCATTCAACTTTAAACAGCTGTTTGTCATCCAACCCATCACTCTTTCCATACAGGGAGCTAAGCTACCGGAGTCCCCGTTGGTTCTGGGGTCTAAGGAGATCACCAGCTGGGTGTCATCTGCATAGGCTGTCATGAAGACATCGAACTCTTGGACTATCTGTGATAGTGGCTTCATATAAACGTTAAATAGCGTAGGACTCAGTGAGGAGCCCTGGGGCACCCCACAGGTCAAAGGCATCGTCCTGGAGAGGAGATTGTTTTCCATAACTTGGAAGGTCCTTCCTTCCAGAAACGAAGCCAGCCACTGGAGCGTGTTGCCTTGGACACCGATGTCCCTCAGTCTATTTCGCAGAATATGGTGGTCCACTGTGTCGAATGCTGCGCTCAAGTCCAGAAGTACTAAAGCTGCAGAACTCCCCTGGTTCAGAGACATTTTGATTTCCTCAACCACTGTTAATAGTGCTGATTCCGTGCTATGTTGCGCACGAAATCCCATTTGCGTGCGGTGGAGGCATTGGTTCGCTTCCAGAAACTCTGTCAGTGCTCTGTTTACATGTTTTTCCACCAGCTTCCCAACAAATGGCAACATTGAGATGGGGCGGTAGTTCCCTAGTTGCGCTGGGTCTAAGTTGGGCTTTTTTAGCAGTGGTCGAATTATGGCATGCTTCCAAGCCCCTGGTACTACGCCCGATTCAAGAGAGAGGTTCATGATCTTGACTAATGTTGGAAGAATGGTGTCTGCCACTTTCTTAAGGATATGCGGTGGGGCAGGGTCTAGTGGCGAGCCTGACCTCACCTTGTCCATCAATAGCTTCGCCTCCTCCGTGTGCACTGGGGGGAAGCTAGTAATGGTTTGCGTGGGGGCGAGCTGTCCCTCATCTCCTTCCTGCCTTGGGAGTGTTTCTCTTTTGGTCACTCCCATACCTCCCATAAGGTCCCATAACTTGTCGCGATTCACAAGATCAAATGTGCTAGATAGATCAATGAAGGCCCGGTATACTGATTCATTTTTGGCCTTTGTGTATTTCCCCAGGATTAAATAAAGATTTAAGCGTTGTTCAATTGTCCCTACACCGGGTCTAAAACCAAATTGGACCTCAGATAGAACATTGTTTGCCGAGGCCCAATCTTCTAGATGAGCAAATAAAACTCATCCCAAGATTTTTACGCTAGAGTCAATAAACGATATTGGGTGGTAACATGACGGTTGGGACCTATCCCCTTCTTTGAAAATTGGGACCAGCAGAGCAGTCTTTCATGAGTCAGGGATAGGACCCTGGGTTATTGATCTAAATACGTTTGTTTGAAGTGGGGCCCAAAGGGGAATGTTGGACTTAAAGATGTCCGCGGGGACACCATCTGGGCCCGGGGCCTTAACAGAGATAGACTTATTTATGGCAATGATAACTTCAACAGTGATAGGGTTTTGTATATTACTACCCTGTAAAATGCACACTGGGTAAGCTAGGCCTTGTTTGAATGGTGCTTCCTCCTGTGAAAAAACTTTAAAGTAATGGCCCACCCAAGCATGTGCCTCAAAGATAGTAACTATGTTAGGGGCATCCGATTCTTTAACCCCTTCACTGCTGAGGGGACTGAAATTAGCCAAAATACAGCTAAATTTGGGGGTTTTGGGTGGAAAATGGGAAAAAAGTGCTGCAGAAGAAAGCGTCTGTTTTTTTCCCTGCAAATGGTATCAATGAAAGGTTTGTGGTGCTAAAATCACCATCTTCCCAGCTTTCAGGAACAGTCAGACTTTTGCCAGAAAACCAACATTCTCTACACAGTTTTGGCATTTTACTGGGGCATAGCCTATTTTTCCTTTTTTTTTTTTTTTGCTTTCAACCTCCTTCCAGTAAGTGGTAGAAAAGGGTGTGAAACCAATAGTGGATCCTGGAAAGCTATACATTTCTGAAAAGTAGACAATATTCTGAATTCAACAAGTTGTCATTTGTGTAGCTCTTTCCTATAGAAAGTAACAGTTGAAATAAAACAATATTGAAATTGAGTTGAAAAAACTGCCATTTATATCTATGTTTTCACCTGTAACTTCTTCTAAGTGTGGCAGATTTCTGAAAGCAATATACCGTTACGTCCGCTGGACTCTTCTAGTTGCGGGGACATAAAGGGCTTGTAGGTTCACCAAGAACCTGAGGTACCCAGAGACAATAACTGAGCTGCAACTTGCAATGGTTTTTCATTGTGTACCGAATATACAACAATTCATTTAGTAAAATATAAATAGTGAAAAATAGGTTATCATGGAAACCTATGTATTTCCGAAATGGAAACAAGATATGGGGTTTAGAAGCAGTGGTTATTTGCAGGTCTCTGAATTTGTGGGCACCCATACTAGCATGTGAACAAGAGGGCATTTTTCAAAATTGCTTCTTTTTTACATACTCTCTTACATTTGGAAGGCACAAATGCAGAGAAAGACAATTGGTAATAACACTTGTTCTACTATTCTGTGTTCCTCTAAGTCTCTTGATAAAAATGGTACTTCACTTGTGTGGGTAGGCCTAGTGCCTGCAACAGAAAACAGCCCAACACGCAACATGGACACATCACATTTTCCCCCTGAAAACTGACCCTTTTTTGCACTGTGCCTAACTGTGGATTTTGGGCCCCAGCTCAGCCGGCACCTAGGGCAACCTAGCAAATCTGTACATTTTTGAAAAATAGACACCCAGCGGAATCCAGGATGGTGTGGCATGTGTGGCTCTCAACAGGTTCTGTTACCCAGAATCCCTTGCAAACCTCAAAATCTGTCTTCAAAAACACCTTTTCCTGACATTTCTGTGATAGAAAGCTCTGGAATCTACGGGGAGCCAGAAACTTCTACTCCCCCCCCCCCAGCATTCCCCAAGTCTCCTGATGAAATTGGTATCTTCCTTGTGTGGGTAAGCCTACTGCCCGCAACAGGAAACGGCCCAAAACGCAACATGGACACATGGCATTTTTCCACTGAAAACTGACCCTTTTTTTGTAATGTGCCTGGCTATGGATTTTGGGCCATAGCACAGCGGGCAAATAGGGAAACCCTAGCAAACCTGTACATTTTTGAAAGCTAGACACCCAGGGGAATCCTGGATGGGGTGACTTTTGTGGCTCTCATCAGGTTCTGTTTCCCAGAATCCCCTGCAAACCTCAAAATTTGTGTAAAAAAAACCCACATTTTCCTCACATTTCTGTGTGGGAAAGCTGTGGGATCACCAGGCCATCACAAATTTCCTACCACTCAGCATTACACCAGGTCTCCCGATACAAATGCTACCTTACTTGTGTGTGTGGGCTAAGTGTCAGCGACAGGGAAGGGCCTAAAACGTATTGTGGAGGCATCAAAATTAACAATGACAAAACAACCTGGTTTTCTGCGTTTTTTTGTCACGGGCTCGACAGCCATCTAGGGAAACCTACCAAACCCAGACATTTCTGAAAACTAGACAACCGGGGGAGTCCAGGGAGGTGTGGCTTGCTTGAATCCCCCAACATATTCTTACCCAGAATCTCCTGCAAACCTCAAATTTAGATAAGAAATCAAACTTTCCTCACATTTCTGTGTGGAATCACAGTGCCGGCACAAATTTCCTACCACCTAGCGTTCACCTCGGTCTCCCGAGTAAAGTTGGTACCTCACTTGTGTGGGTGGGCCAAGTGCCTGTGACAGGGAAGGGCCTCAAATGTATAGAGATTGAGGGGATATCACAGCGAGTTGATAAGCACGATTTTTTATACGTTTTTAGGCTGGCGCTGCTGGAGAGCCTGTGCTGTTAAGTAGGAGGCAGACTGAGCGCACTGTGGTGTTAGGTGGGGTATGGAGTGTGCGTGCACTGCAATCACAGGAGTAGGTCTTTGAGAGCCTGTGCTGTCAGGTAGGAGACAGGCTGAGTGCACTGTGGTGTTAGGTGGAGCACGAACTGCAATCCGTAGGCACCGAACCTGCAGAATCCAGTTTCCTGACTTACTGCTCCCTACTGACTCCGATGCAGCACCCGAACCAAAAGTGGAACACCAGCCACAAGGATCAAATCTGTCTCCGCTCCTAGCTTGAAGACACCAGGATCTACCGGAGCCGTGCCGCTCCAATACCCAGGGTACCGGACCCTCTGCAGCATTCATTGAGACGAAGAGTCCAATCCAGACTCCAACTGCCCAGGAAGCAAGCACCCATCGAGGGACGTTGAGACCCCTAAGATCTACTCACTTAGGAGTGGGCCAGCTGTCCCGGAATCGTCTCTCCAAGCTGCCTGCCCCTGACACCGAGGACATCTTGACACGCGCAGCTAGGCTGACCTATTGCTGTGCACCCAGCCTGCCTAGCCTGGGTACCGACGAACCAGATGTGCTCCCGTGGTCCTGAGGCCCTTGTGACCTGCTCCCTTGAGTGGGACCTGCGTACTTACCTTATAATCCCCTTGAGCAGTGTGTTTTCAGATGGCCCCCTTCTTCGTAGCGCCCCAGCTACCAACGACATCAGCACCCTGCTCGCGGCCAATTCTCGGATGCTCCCGAGAATCCACTGGTAGAACATTGGACCAGGCCTTGCCGATTACCTAAATCCCAAAGGTGAACCTTGAAATCCAACTGTACAGTTTTATATGCAGTTTTCCATTTTCTCCCATTGACTTCAATGGTGCGTAATTGCACACAAGAGTGATTTCTTTTGTATCTTAAAAAGTTCTTACTGTAGAACAAAGTTCTTGGTCTGAAAAATTACATAAAAATCGGTGTTATTTTTATAAATTGGTCTCCGAATTATTCTTGAGTGCATGTCTCATTTATTGCCTCAGTGAGTACAACAAATGTTTAGCACTACCCTCTGATAAGCCTAACTGCTCTCCCACACTACCACAAATAGAGCATTAGTATTAGCTACTTTTGCCACTGTATACCAATGTGGTTCTCACTGGACTCTCTGCACGGAGTACTTCATTTTAGTGCACTATATAGAGAGCCAGCGTCCTACAGGTTCTGAATCCACTGTGGTCTAAGGTGGGAGAAGGGCTCCCAGTGCACTATGGTGTCAGGTAAGCTGGGAGCTCAAAGTGCACTATAGCCTCGGTAGGATAGGGGCTCTGAGTTGACTATGATCTCAGGTCTAGAAGGGCTCTGAGTACAGTGTGGACTCAGGTAGGTGAGGGGCTCTGAGTACAGTGTGGACTCAGGTAGGTGAGGGGCTCGGAGTACAGTGTGGACTCAGGTAGGTGAGGGGCTCCGTGTACACTATGGTCTCAGGTAGGTGAGGGGCTCTGTGTACACTATGGTCTCAGGTAGGTGAGGGGCTCCGTGTACACTATAGTCTCAGGTAGTAGAGGGGCTCTGTGTACACTATGTTCTCAGGTAGGTGAGGGGCTCTGTGTACACTATGGTCTCAGGTAGTAGAGGGGCTCTGTGTACACTATGTTCTCAGGTAGGTGAGGGGCTCTGTGTACACTATGGTCTCAGGTACGTGAGGGGCTCTGTGTACACTATGGTCTCAGGTAGGCAAGGTGCTCCGTGTACACTATGGTCTCAGGTAGGTGAGGGCCTACGTGTACACTATGGTCACAGGTAGGCAAGGTGTTCTGTGTACACTATGGTCTCAGGTAGGCAAGGTGCTCCGTGTACACTATGGTCTCAGGTAGGTGAGGGCCCACGTGTACACTATGGTCACAGGTAGGCAAGGTGTTCTGTGTACACTATGGTCTCAGGTAGGCAAGGTGCTCCGTGTACACTATGGTCTCAGGTAGGTGAGGGGCTCTGTGTATACTATGGTCTCAGGTAGGTGAGGGGCTCCGTGTACACTATGGTCTCAGGTAGGTGAGGGGCTCTGTACACTATGGTCTCAGGTAGGTGAGGGGCTCTGTGTACACTATGGTCTCAGGTAGGTGAGGCGCTCCGTGTACACTATGGTCTCAGGTAGGTGAGGGGCTCTGTGTACACTATGGTCTCAGGAAGGTGAGGGGCTCTATGTACACTATGGTCTCAGGTAGGTGAGGGGCTCCGTGTACACTATGGTCTCAGGTAGGCAAGGTGCTCCGTGTACACTATGGTCTCAGGTAGGTGAGGGGCTCTGTGTACACTATGGTCTCATCTACACAAGGGGCTCCATGTACACTACGGTGTCAGGTAGGTGAGGGGCTCCGTGTACACTATGGTCTCAGGTAGGTGAGGGACTCTGTGTACACTATGGTCTCAGGTAGGTGAGGGGCTCTGTGTACACTATGGTCTCAGGTAGGTGAGGGGCTCCATGTACACTATGGTGTCAGGTAGGTGAGGGGCTCCGTGTACACTATGGTCTCAGGTAGGTGAGGGGCTCTGTGTACACTGTGGTCTCAGGTAGATGAGGGGCTCTGTGTACACTATGGTGTCAGGTAGGCGAGGTGCTCCGTGTACACTATGATGTCAGGTAGATGAGGGGCTCTGTGTACACTATGGTCTCAGGTAGGTGAGGGGCTCCGTGTACACTATGGTCTCAGGTAGGTGAGGGGCTCTGTGTACACTATGGTCTCAGGTAGGTGAGGGGCTCTGTGTACACTATGGTCTCAGGTAGATGAGGGGCTCTGTGTACACTATGGTGTCAGGTAGGCGAGGTGCTCCGTGTACACTATGGTCTCCGGTAGGTGAGGGGCTCTGCGTACACTATGGTCTCAGGTAGGTGAGGGGCTCCGTGTACACTATGGTCTCAGGTAGGTGAGGGGCTCTCAGTGCACTATGGTCTCAGGTAGGTGAGGGCCTCTGTGTACACTATGGTCTCAGGTAGGTGAGGGGCTCTCAGTGCACTATGGTCTCAGGTAGGTGAGGGCCTCCATGTAAACTATGGTCTCAGGTAGGCAACGTGCTCCGTGCACACTATGGTCTCAGGTAGGTGAGGGGCTCTGTGTACACTATGGTCTCAGGTAGGTGAGGGGCTCTGTGTACACTATGATCTCAGGTAGGTGAGGGCCTCCGTGTACACTATAGTCTCCGGTAGGCAAGGTGCTCCGTGTACACTATGGTCTCAGGTAGGTGAGGGGCTCTTTGTACACTATGGTCTCAGGTAGGTGAGGGGCTCTGTGTACACTATGGACTCAGGTAGGTGAGGGGCTCCGTGTACACTATGGTCTCAGGTAGGTGAGGGGCTCTGTGTACACTATGGTCTCAGGTAGGTGAGGGGCTCCGTGTACACTATGGTCTCAGGTAGGTGAGGGGCTACGTGTACACTATGGTCTTAGGTAGCTGAGGGGCTCTCAGTACACTATGGTCTCAGGTAGATGAGGGCCTCCGTGTACACTATGGTCTCAGGTAGGTGAGGGGCTCCGTGTACACTATGGTCTCAGGTAGGTGAGGTGCTCCGTGTACACTTTGGTCTCAGGTAGATGAGGGGCTCCGTGTACACTATGGTCTCAGGTAGGTGAGGTGCTCCGTGTACACTATGGTCTCAGGTAGGTGAGGGGCTCTGTGTACACTATGGTCTCAGGTAGGTGAGGGGCTCTGTGTACACTATGGTCTCAGGTAGGTGAGGGGCTCTATGTACACTATGATGTCAGGTAGATGAGGGGCTCCGTGTACACTATGGTCTCAGGTAGGTGAGGGCCTCCGTGTACACTATGGTCTCAGGTAGGTGAGGGGCTCCGTGTACACTATGGTCTCAGGTAGGTGAGGGGCTCCGTGTACACTATGGTCTCAGGTAGGTGAGGGGCTCCGTGTACACTATGGTCTCAGGTAGGTGAGGTGCTCCGTGTACACTATGGTCTCAGGTAGGTGAGGTGCTCCGTGTACACTATGGTCTCAGGTAGGTGAGGGGCTCTGTGTACACTATGGTCTCAGGTAGGTGAGGGGCTCTCAGTGCACTATGGTCTCAGGTAGGTGAGGGCCTCCATGTACACTATGGTCTCAGGTAGGCAAGGTGCTCCGTGTACACTATGGTCTCAGGTAGGCAAGGTGCTCCGTGTACATTATGGTCTCAGGTAGGTGGGGGGCTCCGTGTACACTATGGTCTCAGGTAGGTGAGGGGCTCTGTGTACACTATGGTCTCAGGTAGGTGAGGGGCTCTGTGTACACTATGGTCTCAGGTAGGTGAGGGGCTCTTTGTACACTATGGTCTCAGGTAGGTGAGGGGCTCTGTGTACACTATGGTCTCAGGTAGGTGAGGGCCTCAGTGTACACTATGGTCTCAGGTAGGCAAGGTGCTCCGTGTACACTATGGTCTCAGGTAGGTGAGGGGCTCTTTGTACACTATGGTCTCAGGTAGGTGAGGGGCTCTGTGTACACTATGGTCTCAGGTAGGTGAGGGCCTCAGTGTACACTATGGTCTCAGGTAGGCAAGGTGCTCCGTGTACACTATGGTCTCAGGTAGGTGAGGGCCTCCGTGTACACTATGGTCTCAGGTAGGTGAGGGGTTCTCGGTGCACTATGGTCTCAGGTAGGTGAGGGGCTCTGTGTACACTATGGTCTCAGGCAGGTGAGGGGCTCTCAGTACACTATGGTCTCAGGTAGGTGAGGGCCTCCGTGTACACTATGGTCTCTGGTAGGTGAGGGGCTCTCAGTGCACTATGGTCTCAGGTAGGTGAGGGGCTCTCAGTGCACTATGGTCTCAGGTAGGTGAGGGGCTCTGTGTACACTATGGTCTCAGGTAGGTGAGGGGCTCTCAGTGCACTATGGTCTCAGGTAGGTGAGGGGCTCTGTGTACACTATGGTCTCAGGTAGGTGAGGGGCTCTCAGTACACTATGGTCTCAGGTAGGTGAGGGCCTCCGTGTACACTATGGTCTCTGGTAGGTGAGGGGCTCTCAGTGCACTATGGTCTCAGGTAGGTGAGGGGCTCTCAGTGCACTATGGTCTCAGGTAGGTGAGGGGCTCTCAGTGCACTATGGTCTCAGGTAGGTGAGGGCCTCCGTGTACACTATGGTCTCAGGTAGGTGAGGGCCTCCGTGTACACTATTGTCTCTGGTAGGTGAGGGGCTCTCAGTGCACTAGGGTTTAGGGTGGGGGAGAGGACCTCTGAGGTCAGTCATTTCAGAGAGGTCTTTGAGTGAGGGTGCACTCTGCACTTCAGTAGGGGCCTCTGAGGTCAGTCATTTCAGAGAGGTCTTTGAGTGAGGGTGCAACTTGAACTTCGGTAGGGACCTCTGAGGTCAGTCATTTCAGAGAGGTCTTTGAGTGAGGGTGCACTGTGCACTTCGGTAGGGGCCTCTGAGGTCAGTCATTTCAGAGAGGTCTTTGACTGAGGGTGCACCGTGCACTGCGGTAGGCGCCTCTGAGGTCAGTCATTTCAGAGAGGTCTTTGAGTGAGGATGCACCGTGCACTTCGGTAGGGGCCTCTGAGGTTAGTTATTTCAGAGAGGTCTTTGAGTGAGGGTGCACTGTGCACTTCAGAAGGAGCCTCTGAGGTTAGTTATTTCAGAGAGGTCTTTGAGTGAGGGTGCACTCTGCACTTCGGTAGGGGCCTCTGAGGTCAGTCATTTCAGAGAGGTCTTAAGTGAGGGTGCCCTGTGCACTTCGGAAGGAGCCTCTGAGGTCAGTACTTTCAGGAGGTCTTTGAGTGAGGGTGTACCGTGCATTTCGGAAGGAGCCTCTGAGGTCAGTACTTTCAGGAGGTCTTTGAGTGAAGGTGTACCGTGCACTTCGGAAGGAGCCTCTGAGGTCAGTCATTTCATAGAGGTCTTTGACTGAGGGTGCACCGTGCACTTCGGAAGGAGCCTCTGAGGTCAGTCATTTCAGAGAGGTCTTTGACTGAGGGTGCACCGTGCACTTCGGTAGGGGCCTCAGAGGTAAGTCATTTCAGAGAGGTCTTTGAGTGAGGGTGCACTCTGCACTTCGGTAGGGGCCTCTGAGATCAGTCATTTCAGAGAGGTCTTTGAGTTAGAGTGCACCCTGCACTTGGGTAGGGGCCTCTGAGGTCAGTCATTTCAGAGAGGTCTTTGAGTGAGGGCACACCGTGCACTTCGGTAAGGGCTACTGCCGTCAGTCATTTCAGAGAGGTCTTTAAGTGAGGGTGCACCGTGCACTTCGGTAGGAGGCCTCTGAGGTCAGTCATTTCGGTAGGGGCCTCTGAGGTCAGTCATTTCAGAGAGGTCTTTGAGTGAGGGTGCACCGTGCACTTCAGTAGGGGCCTCTGAGGTCAGTCATTTCAGAGAGGTCTTTGAGTGAGGGTGCACTCTGCACTTCGGTAGGGGCCTCTGAGGTCAGTCATTTCAGAGAGGTCTTTGAGTGAGGGTGCACTGTGCACTTCGGTAAGGGCTACTGCGGTCAGTCATTTCAGAGAGGTCTTTAAGTGAGGGTGCACCGTGCACTTCGGTAGGAGGCCTCTGAGGTCAGTCATTTCGGTAGGGGCCTCTGAGGTCAGTCATTTCAGAGAGGTCTTTGAGTGAGGGTGCACCGTGCACTTTGGTAGGGGCCTCTGAGGTTAGTCATTTCAGAGAGGTCTTTGAATGAGAGTGCACCCTGCACTTGGGTAGGGGCCTCTGAGGTCAGTCATTTCAGAGAGGTCTTTGAGTTAGGGTGCACCGTGCTCTTCGGTAGGGGCCTCTGAGGTCAGTCATTTCAGAGAGGTCTTTGAGTGAGGGTGCACCATGCACTTCAGTAGGGGGCCTCTGAGGTCAGTCATTTCAGAGAGGTCTTTGAGTGAGTGTGCACTCTGCACCTCGGTAGAGGTCTCTGAGGTCAGTACATTCAGGAGGTCTTTGAGTGAGGGTGCACCGTGCACTTCGGAAGGAGCCTCTGTGGTCAGTCATTTCAGAGAGGTTTTTGACTGAGGGTGCACCGTGCACTTCGGTAGGGGCCTCTGAAGTCAGTCATTTCAGAGAGGTCTTTGAGTGAGGGTGCACCGTGCACTTCGGTAGGGGCCTCTGAGGTTAGTTATTTCAGAGAGGTCTTTGAGTGAGGGTGCACCGTTCACTTCGGTAGGAGGCCTCTGAGGTCAGTCATTTGAGAGAGGTCTTTGAGTGAGGGTGCACTCTGCACTTTGGTAGGGGCCTCTGAGGTCAGTCATTTCAGAGAGGTCTTTAAGTTAGGGTGCAACATGCACTTCAGTAGGGCCCTCTGAGGTCAGTCATTTCAGAGAGGTCTTTGAGTGAGGGTGCACCGTGCACTTCGGTAGGGGCCTCTGAGGTCAGTCATTTCAGAGAGGTCTTTGAGTGAGGGTGCACCATGCACTTCGGTAGGGGCCTCTGAGGTTAGTCATTTCAGAGAGGTCTTTGAGTGAGGGTGCACCGTGCACTTCGGTAGGGGCCTCTGAGGTTAGTTATTTCAGAGCGGTCTTTGAGTGAGGGTGCACCGTTCACTTCGGTAGGAGGCCTCTGAGGTCAGTCATTTGAGAGAGGTCTTTGAGTGAGGGTGCACTCTGCACTTTGGTAGGGGCCTCTGAGGTCAGTCATTTCAGAGAGGTCTTTAAGTTAGGGTGCAACATGCACTTCAGTAGGGCCCTCTGAGGTCAGTCATTTCAGAGAGGTCTTTCAGTGAGGGTGCACTCTGCCCTTCGGTAGTGGCTTCTGAGGGCAGTCATTTCAGAGAGGTCTTTGAGTGAGGGTGCCCTGTGCACGTCGGTAGGAGGCCTCTGAGGTCAGTCATTTCAGAGAGGTCTTTAAGTGAGGGTGCACCGTGCACTTCGGTAGGGGCCTCTGAGGTCAGTCATTTCAGAGAGGTCTTTGAGTGAGGGTGCACTCTGCACTTCGGTAGGGGCCTCTGAGGTCAGTCATTTCAGAGAGGTCTTTGAATGAGGATGCACCGTGCACTTTGGTAGTGGCTTCTGAAGTCAGTCATTTCGGAGAGGTCTTTCAGTGAGGGTGCACTGTGCACTTCAGTAGGGGCCTCTAAGGTCAGTCATTTCAGAGAGGTCTTTGAGTGAGGGTGCACCGTGCACTTCGGTTGGGGCCTCTGAGGTCAGTCATTTCAGAGAGGTCTTTGAATGAGGATGCACCGTGCACTTTGTTAGTGGCTTCTGAGGTCAGTCATTTCGGAGAGGTCTTTGAGTGAGGGTGCACTGTGCAGTTCAGTAGGGGCCTCTGAGGTCAGTCATTTCAGAGAGGTCTTTGAGTGAGGGTGCACTGTGCACTTCAGTAGGGGCCTCTGAGGTCAGTCATTTCAGAGAGGTCTTTGAGTGAGGGTACACTCTGCACCTCGGTAGGGGCCTCTGAGGTCAGTCACTTCAGAGAGGTCTTTGAGTGAGGGTGCACTCTGCACTTCGGTAGGGGCCTCTGAGGTCAGTCATTTCAGAGAGGTCTTTGAGTGAGGGTGCCCTGTGCACGTCGGTAGGAGGCCTCTGAGGTCAGTCATTTCAGAGAGGTCTTTAAGTGAGGGTGCACCGTGCACTTCGGTAGGGGCCTCTGAGGTCAGTCTTTTCAGAGAGGTCTTTGAGGGAGGGTGCACTCTGCACTTCGGTAGGGCCCTCTGAGGTCAGTCATTTCAGAGAGGTCTTTGAGTGTGGGTGCACCGTGCACTTCGGTAGGAGGCCTCTGAGGTCAGTAATTTCAGAGAGGTCTTTGAGTGAGGGTGCACCGTTCCCTTTGGTAGGAGGCATCTGAGGTCAGTCATTGCAGAGAAGTCTTTGAGTGAGGGTGCACCGTGCACTTCGGTAGGGGCTTCTGAGGTTAGTCATTTCAGAGAGGTCTTTGAGTGAGGGTGCACCATGCACTTTGGTAGGAGGCCTCTGAGGTCAGTCATTTCAGAGAGGTCTTTGAGTGAGAGTGCACCGTGCACTTCGGCAGGGTCCTCTGAGTTGGGCAGTAGCTGGGAATGAGTTGTGGTTTGAGGTAGGCGTGGCTCGGGTCAGAGTGCACTATGGTCCTAGGTGGAGTAGGGGCTGTGAGTCAGTTATGGTCTTTGGTAGGTGAGGGGTCAGTGGGTACCACTGTCTCAGATAGGAGGGCGGCCCTATGTTCACTATGCACTCAGACATTCATAGAGTGTTGGGGATCTGACTGGGCCCCTCAGATTTCACTCGATATCTGTAAAGCTCCATTCCTTTGGGGTTTAAGTCTTACATCCCTGAGATCAGGATGTGTTTGACCTGCTCCATGTATGCAGTGTTTTCCAGTGTACTTGTGAACACCTACCTTCAGGCCTACTGCTCTTGTATCACTACTAGGAAATCTGACAAAAGGGTTGCACTTTTATGATTTAAAGACATAAATGCAGGTATGGATGCAGTTGGGCGGGCTGTATGCGTACAACTGGTGCCACACGTCTGTCTTGGAGAACGGAAGCAGGGTGTGGTGAAGGCCTCTGTCTGTTGTAGCACGCCCGAGCACCTCCCTGTGCTAACCTGCCCAGCTTCCTGAGAAGCTGCATTCCTAGGCTTGCAAAGCAGTCAGAACAGCGCCCTCCCGGTGCTTGCAAAGCAGTCAGGTACAGCACCCTCCCGGTGCCTGCAAAGGTACAGCACCCTCCTGGTGCCCACAAAGCAGTCAGAACAGCACCTTTCCGGTGCTTGCAAAGCAGTCAGGTACAACACCCTCCCGGTGCCTGCAAAGCAGTCAGAACAGCACCCTCCCGGTGCCTGCAAAGGTACAGCACCCTCCCGGTGCCTGCAAAGCAGTCAGAACAGCACCTTTCCGGTGCTTGCAAAGCAGTCAGGTACAGCACCCTCCCGGTGCCTGCAAAGGTGCAGCACCCTCCCGGTGCCTGCAAAGCAGTCAGAACAGCACCTTTCCGGTGCTTGCAAAGCAGTCAGGTACAACACCCTCCTGGTGCCTGCAAAGCAGTCAGAACAGCACCCTCCCAATGCTTGCAAAGCAGTCAGGTACAGCACCCTCCCGGTGCTTGCAAAGCAGTCAGAACAGCACCCTCCCGATGCTTGCAAAGCAGTCAGGTACAGCACCCTCCTGGTGCTTGCAAAGCAGTCAGGTACAGCACCCTCCCAGTGCGTGCAAAGCAGTCAGAACAGCACCCTCCTGGTGCTTGCAAAGCAGTCAGGTACAGCACCCTCCCAGTGCCTGCAAAGCAGTCAGGTACAGCACCCTCCTGGTGCTTGCAAAGCGGTCTGGTACAGCACACTCCTGGTGCTTGCAAAGCAGTCAGGTACAACACCCTCCCGGTGCTTGCAAAGCAGTCAGAACAGCACCCTCCCGATGCTTGCAAAGCAGTCAGGTACAGCACCCTCCTGGTGCTTGCAAAGCAGTCAGGTACAGCACCCTCCCAGTGCCTGCAAAGCAGTCTGGTACTCCGCCCTCCTGGTCCTTGCAAAGCAGTCAGGTACAGCACCCTCCCGGTGCCTGTAAAGCAGTCAGAACAGCACCCTCCCAATGCTTGCAAAGCAGTCAGGTACAGCACCCTCCTGGTGCTTGCAAAGCAGTCTGGTACAGCACCCTCCCGGTGCTTGCAAAGCAGTCAGATACAGCACCCTCCTGGTGCTTGCAAAGCAGTCAGGTACAGCACCCTCCCGGTGCCTGCAAAGCAGTCAGATACAGCACCCTCCTGGTGCTTGCAAAGCAGTCAGGTACAGCACCCTCCCAGTGCCTGCAAAGCAGTCAGGTACAGCACCCTCCCAGTGCCTGCAAAGCAGTCAGGTACAGCACCCTCCCGGTGCCTGCAAAGCAGTCAGGTACAACACCCTCCCGGTGCTTGGAAAGCAGTCCGGTACAGCACACTCAAGTTGCCTGCAAAGCAGTCAGAACAGCACCCTCCCAATGCTTGCAAAGCAGTCTGGTACAGCACACTCCCGGTGCCTGCAAAGCAGTCAGAACAGCACCCTCCCAATGCTTGCAAAGCAGTCAGGTACAGCACCCTCCCGGTGCTTGCAAACCGCTCAGGTACAGCACCCTCCTGGTGCTTGCAAAGCAGTCCGGTACAGCACACTCCCGGTGCCTGCAAAGCAGTCAGGTACAGCACCCTCCTGGTGCTTGCAAAGCAGGCAGAACAGCACCCTCCCGATGCTTGCAAAGAGGTCTGGTACAGCACACTCCCGGTGCTTGCAAAGCAGTCAGGTACAGCACACTCCCGGTGCTTGCAAAGCAGTCTGGTACAGCACACTCCCGGTGCTTGCAAAGCAGTCCGGTACAGCACCCTCCTGGTGCTTGCAAAGCAGTCTGGTACAGCACACTCCTGGTGCTTGCAAAGCAGTCAGGTACAGCACCCTCCTGGTGCTTGCAAAGCAGTCAGGTACAGCAACCTCCCGGTGCTTGCAAAGCAGTCAGGTACAGCATCCTCCCAGGGCTTGCAAAGCAGTCAGGCACAGCACCCTCCCGGTGCCTGCAAAGCAGTCAGAACAGCACCCTTCCGATGCTTGCAAAGCAGTCAGAACAGCATCCTCCCAGGGCTTGCAAAGCAGTCAGGCACAGCACCCTCCCGGTGCCTGCAAAGCAGTCAGAACAGCACCCTCCAGATGCTTGCAAAGCAGTCAGGTACAGCACCCTTCTGGTGCTTACAAAGCAGTCAGGTACAGCACCCTCCCGGTGCCTGTAAAGCAGTCAGGTACAGCACCCTCCCGGTGCCTGCAAAGCAGTCAGGTACAGCACACTCCTGGTGCTTGCAAAGCAGTCTGGTACAGCACCCTCCTGGTGCCTGCAAAGCAGTCAGGTACAGCACACTCCTGGTGCTTGCAAAGCAGTCAGGTACAGCACCCTCCCGATGCTTGCAAAGCAGTCAGGTACAGCACCCTCCCGGTGCTTGCAAAGCAGTCAGGTACAGCACCCTCCCGGTGCCTGTAAAGCAGTCAGGTACAGCACCCTCCCGGTGCCTGCAAAGCAGTCAGGTACAGCACACTCCCGGTGCTTGCAAAGCAGTCAGGTACAGCACCCTCCCAATGCTTGCAAAGCAGTCTGGTACAGCATCCTCCCAGGGCTTGCAAAGCAGTCAGGCACAGCACCCTCCCGGTGCCTGCAAAGCAGTCAGAACAGCACCCTCCCAATGCTTGCAAAGCAGTCAGATACAGCACCCTCCCGGTGCCTGCAAAGCAGTCAGAACAGCACCCTCCCAATGCTTGCAAAGAAGTCAGATACAGCACCCTCCCGGTGCCTGCAAAGAAGTCAGAACAGCACCCTCCCGATGCTTGCAAAGCAATCAGAACAGCATCCTCCCAGGGCTTGCAAAGCAGTCAGGCACAGCACCCTCCCGGTGCCTGCAAAGCAGTCAGAACAGCACTCTCCCAATGCTTGCAAAGCAGTCAGATAGAGCACCCTCCCAGTGCCTGCAAAGCAGTCAGAACAGCACCCTCCCGATGCTTGCAAAGCAGTCAGAACAGCATCCTCCCAGGGCTTGCAAAGCAGTGAGGCACAGCACCCTCCCGGTGCTTGCAAAGCAGTCCGGTACAGCACCCTCCCGGTGCTTGCAAAGCAGTCAGGTACAGCACCCTCCTGGTGCTTGCAAAGCAGTCTGGTACAGTACCCTCCCAATGCTTGCAAAGCAGTCAGGTACAGCACCCTCCCGGTGCCTGTAAAGCAGTCAGAACAGCACCGTCCCAATGCTTGCAAAGCGGTCAGGTACAGCACCCTCCTGGTGCTTGCAAAGCAGTCAGGTACAGCACCCTACCGGTGCTTGCAAAGCAGTCAGGTACAGCACCCTCCTGGTGCTTGCAAAGCAGTCAGGTACAGCACCCTCCTGTTGCTTGCAAAGCAGTCAGGTACAGCACCCTACCGGTGCTTGCAAAGCAGTCAGCTGCAGCACCCTCCCGGTGCCTGCAAAGCAGTCAGGTACAGCACCCTCCTGATGCTTGCAAAGCAGTCAGGTACAGCACCCTCCTGGTGCTTGCAAAGCAGTCAGGTACAGCACCCTCCTGGTGCTTGCAAAGCAGTCAGGTACAGCAACCTACCGGTGCTTGCAAAGCAGTCGGGTGCAGCACCCTCCCGGTGCCTGCAAAGCAGTCAGGTACAGCATCCTCCCGGTGCCTGCAAAGCAGTCTGGTACTCCACCCTCCTGGTGCTTGCAAAGCAGTCAGGTACAGCACACTCCCGGTGCTTGCAAAGCAGTCAGGTACTCCACCCTACCGGTGCTTGCAAAGCAGTCAGCTGCAGCACCCTCCCGGTGCCTGCAAAGCAGTCAGGTACAGCACCCTCCTGGTGCTTGCAAAGCAGTCAGGTACAGCACCCTCCTGGTGCTTGCAAAGCAGTCAGGTACAGCACCCTACCGGTGCTTGCAAAGCAGTCAGGTGCAGCACCCTCCCGGTGCCTGCAAAGCAGTCAGGTACAGCATCCTCCCGGTGCCTGCAAAGCAGTCTGGTACTCCACCCTCCTGGTGCTTGCAAAGCAGTCAGGTACAGCACACTCCCGGTGCTTGCAAAGCAGTCAGGTACTCCACCCTCCTGGTGCTTGCAAAGCAGTCAGGTACAGCACCCTCCCGGTGCTTGCAAAGCAGTCAGAACAGCACCCTCCCGATGCTTGCAAAGCAGTCTGGTACTCCACCCTCCTGGTGCTTGCAAAGCAGTCAGGTACAGCACCCTCCCAATGCTTGCAAAGCAGTCTGGTACAGCACACTCCCGGTGCTTGCAAAGCAGTCAGGTACAGCACCCTCCTGGTGCTTGCAAAGCGGTCAGGTACAGCACCCCCCTGGTGCTTGCAAAGCAGTCCAGTACAGCACACTCCCGGTGCCTACAAAGCAGTCAGGTACAGCACACTCCCGGTGCCTGCAAAGCAGTCATAACAGCACCCTCCCGGTGCTTGCAAAGCAGTCAGAACAGCACCCTCCCGATGCTTGCAAAACAGTCAGAACAGCACCCTCCCGGTGCCTGCAAAGCACTCAGGTACAGCACCCTCCTGGTGCCTGCAAAGCAGTCAGGTACAGCACCCTCCTGGTGCTTGCAAAGCAGTCAGAACAGCACCCTCCCGATGCTTGGAAAGCAGTCAGGTACAACACCCTCCTGGTGCCTGCAAAGCAGTCAGAACAGCACCCTCCCGATGCTTGCAAAGCAGTCTGGTACAGCACCCTCCTGGTGCTTGCAAAGCAGTCAGGGACAGCACCCTCCTGGTGCTTGCAAAGCAGTCAGAACAGCACCCTCCCGATGCTTGCAAAGCAGTCAGGTACAACACCCTCCTGGTGCTTGCAAAGCAGTCAGAACAGCACCCTCCCGATGCTTGCAAAGCAGTCAGGTACAGCACCCTCCCGGTGCCTGCAAAGCAGTCTGGTACAGCACCCTCCCAGTGCCTGCAAAGCAGTCTGGTACAGCACCCTCCCGGTGCTTGCAAAGCAGTCAGGTACAGCACCCTCCCGGTGCCTGCAAAGCAGTCAGAACAGCACCCTCCCGGTGCTTGCAAATCAGTCAGGTACAGCACCCTCCCGGTGCCTGCAAAGCGGTCAGGTACAGCACCCTCCCGGTGCCTGCAAAGCAGTCAGGTACAGCACAATCCCGGTGCTTGCAAAGCAGTCTGGTACAGCACCCTCCCGGTGCTTGCAAAGCAGTCAGAACAGCACCCTCCCGATGCTTGCAAAGCAGTCTGGTACTCCACCCTCCTGGTGCTTGCAAAGCAGTCAAGTACAGCACCCTCCCGGTGCCTGCAAAGCAGTCAGGTACAGCACCCTCCTGGCGCTTGCAAAGCAGTCAGGTACAGCACCCTCCCGGTGCTTGCAAAGCAGTCAGGTGCAGCACCCTCCTGGCGCTTGCAAAGCAGTCAGGTACAGCACACTCCCGGTGCCTGCAAAGCAGTCAGGTACAGCACCCTCCTGGTGCTTGCAAAGCGGTCAGGTACAGCACCCTCCTGGTGCTTGCAAAGCAGTCCAGTACAGCACACTCCTGGTGCTTTCAAAGCAGTCAGGTACAGCACCCTCCTGGTGCTTGCAAAGCAGTCAGGTACAGCACCCTCCTGGTGCCTGCAAAGCAGTCAGGTACAGCACACTCCTGGTGCTTGCAAAGCAGTCAGATACAGCACCCTCCTGGTGCATGCAAAGCAGTCAGATACAGCACACTCCTGGTGCCTGCAAAGCAGTCAGAACAGCACCCTCCCGATGCCTGCAAAGCAGTCTGGTACAGCACCCTCCTGGTGCTTGCAAAGCAGTCAGATACAGCACCCTCCCGATGCCTGCAAAGCAGTATGGTACAGCACCCTCCCGGTGCTTGCAAAGCAGTCAGGTACAGCACCCTCCTGGTGCCTGCAAAGCAGTCTGGTACAGCACACTCCCGGTGCTTGCAAAGCAGTCAGGTACAGCACCCTCCCAATACTTGCAAAGCAGTCAGATACAGCACCCTCCCGGTGCCTGCAAAGCAGTCTGGTACAGCACCCTCCCGGTGCCTGCAAAGCAGTCAGATACAGCACCCTCCTGGTGCTTGCAAAGCAGTCAGATACAGCACCCTCCCGGTGCTTGCAAAGCAGTCAGATACAGCACCCTCCCGGTGCTTGCAAAGCGGTCCGGTACAGCACACTCCCGGTGCCTGCAAAGCAGTCAGGTACAGCACCCTCCTGGTGCTTGCAAAGCAGTCCGGTACAGCACACTCCTGGTGCCTGCAAAGCAGTCAGGTACAGCACCCTCCTGGTGCTTGCAAAGCAGTCAGGTACAGCACCCTCCTGGTGCTTGCAAAGCAGTCAGAACAGCACCCTCCCGGTGCTTGCAAAGCAGTCAGGTACAGCACCCTCCTGGTGCTTGCAAAGCAGTCAGGTACAGCACCATCCTGGTGCTTGCAAAGCAGTCAGGTACTGCACCCTCCTGGTGCTTGCAAAGCAGTCAGAATAGCACCCTCCTGATGCTTGCAAAGCAGTCAGGTACAGCACCCTCCTGGTGCTTGCAAACCAGTCAGGTACAGCACACTCCCGGTGCTTGCAAAGCAGTCTGGTACTCCTCCCTCCTGGTGGTTGCAAAGCAGTCAGGTACAGCACCCTCCCGGTGCCTGCAAAGCAGTCAGGTACAGCACCCTCCTGGCGCTTGCAAAGCAGTCAGGTACAGCACCCTCCCGGTGCTTGCAAAGCAGTCAGGTGCAGCACCCTCCTGGCGCTTGCAAAGCAGTCTGGTACAGCACACTCCCGGTGCCTGCAAAGTAGTCAGATTCAGCACTCCTCCCGTTGCCTGCAAAGCAGTCAGATACAGCACCCTCCTGGTGCTTGCAAAGCAGTCAGATACAGCACCCTCCCGGTGCCTGCAAAGCAGTCTGGTACAGCACCCTCCTGGTGCCTGCAAAGCAGTCTGGTACAGCACACTCCCGGTGCTTGCAAAGCAGTCAGGTACAGCACCTTCCCCATGCTTGCAAAGCAGTCAGATACAGCACCCTCCCGGTGCCTGCAAAGCATTCAGAACAGCACCCTCCCGGTGCCTGCAAAGCAGTCTGGTACAGCACCCTCCCGCTGCCTGCAAAGCAGTCAGATACAGCACCCTCCTGGTGCTTGCAAAGCAGTCAGATACAGCACCCTCCCGGTGCTTGCAAAGCAGTCAGATACAGCACCCTCCTGGTGCTTGCAAAGCAGTCAGATACAGCACCCACCCGGTGCCTCCAAAGCAGTCAGGTACAGCACCCTCCTGGTGCCTGCAAAGCAGTCTGGTACAGCACCCTCCCGGTGCTTGCAAAGCAGTCAGGTACAGCACCCTCCCAATGCTTGCAAAGCAGTCAGGTACAGCACCCTCCCGGTGCTTGCAAAGCAGTCAGGTGCAGCACCCTCCTGGCGCTTGCAAAGCAGTCAGGTACAGCACACTCCCGGTGCCTGCAAAGCAGTCAGGTACAGCACCCTCCTGGTGCTTGCAAAGCGGTCAGGTACAGCACCCTCCTGGTGCTTGCAAAGCAGTCCAGTACAGCACACTCCTGGTGCTTGCAAAGCAGTCAGGTACAGCACCCTCCTGGTGCTTGCAAAGCAGTCAGGTACAGCACCCTCCTGGTGCCTGCAAAGCAGTCAGGTACAGAACACTCCTGGTGCTTGCAAAGCAGTCAGATACAGCACCCTCTGGTGCATGCAAAGCAGTCAGATACAGCACACTACTGGTGCCTGCAAAGCAGTCAGAACAGCACCCTCCCGATGCCTGCAAAGCAGTCTGGTACAGCACCCTCCTGGTGCTTGCAAAGCAGTCAGATACAGCACCCTCCCGATGCCTGCAAAGCAGTCTGGTACAGCACCCTCCCGGTGCTTGCAAAGCAGTCAGGTACAGCACCCTCCTGGTGCCTGCAAAGCAGTCTGGTACAGCACACTCCCGGTGCTTGCAAAGCAGTCAGGTACAGCACCCTCCCAATACTTGCAAAGCAGTCAGATACAGCACCCTCCCGGTGCCTGCAAAGCAGTCTGGTACAGCACCCTTCCGGTGCCTGCAAAGCAGTCAGATACAGCACCCTCCTGGTGCTTGCAAAGCAGTCAGATACAGCACCCTCCCGGTGCTTGCAAAGCAGTCAGATACAGCACCCTACCGGTGCTTGCAAAGCGGTCCGGTACAGCACACTCCCGGTGCCTGCAAAGCAGTCAGGTACAGCACCCTGCTGGTGCTTGCAAAGCAGTCCGGTACAGCACCCTCCTGGTGCTTGCAAAGCAGTCAGGTACAGCACCCTCCTGGTGCTTGCAACGCAGTCAGAACAGCACCCTCCCGGTGCTTGCAAAGCAGTCAGGTACAGCACCCTCCTGGTGCTTGCAAAGCAGTCAGGTACAGCACCCTCCTGGTGCTTGCAAAGCAGTCAGGTACTGCACCCTCCTGGTGCTTGCAAAGCAGTCAGAATAGCACCCTCCCGATGCTTGCAAAGCAGTCAGGTACAGCACCCTCCCGGTGCCTGCAAAGCGGTCAGGTACAGCACCCTCCTGGTGCTTGCAAACCAGTCAGGTACAGCACACTCCCGGTGCTTGCAAAGCAGTCTGGTACTCCTCCCTCCTGGTGGTTGCAAAGCAGTCAGGTACAGCACCCTCCCGGTGCCTGCAAAGCAGTCAGGTACAGCACCCTCCTGGCGCTTGCAAATCAGTCAGGTACAGCACCCTCCCGGTGCTTGCAAAGCAGTCAGGTGCAGCACCCTCCTAGCGCTTGCAAAGCAGTCTGGTACAGCACACTCCCGGTGCCTGCAAAGCAGTCAGATTCAGCACCCTCCCGTTGCCTGCAAAGCAGTCAGATACAGCACCCTCCTGGTGCTTGCAAAGCAGTCAGATACAGCACCCTCCCGGTGCCTGCAAAGCAGTCTGGTACAGCACCCTCCTGGTGCCTGCAAAGCAGTCTGGTACAGCACACTCCCGGTGCTTGCAAAGCAGTCAGGTACAGCACCTTCCCCATGCTTGCAAAGCAGTCAGATACAGCACCCTCCCGGTGCCTGCAAAGCAGTCAGAACAGCACCCTCCCGGTGCCTGCAAAGCAGTCTGGTACAGCACCCTCCCGGTGCCTGCAAAGCAGTCAGATACAGCACCCTCCTGGTGCTTGCAAAGCAGTCAGATACAGCACCCTCCCGGTGCTTGCAAAGCAGTCAGATACAGCACCCTCCTGGTGCTTGCAAAGCAGTCAGATACAGCACCCACCCGGTGCCTGCAAAGCAGTCAGGTACAGCACCCTCCTGGTGCCTGCAAAGCAGTCTGGTACAGCACCCTCCCGGTGCTTGCAAAGCAGTCAGGTACAGCACCCTCCCAATGCTTGCAAAGCAGTCAGGTACAGCACCCTCCCGGTGCCTGCAAAGCAGTCAGAACAGCACCCTCCCAATGCTTGCAAAGCAGTCAGATACAGCACCCTCCCGGTGCCTGCATGGTGCCTAGGCATTGCCTCCAGCACGTTGGACATCGCGAATGGCGCCTAAACGTCGGTCCTGCTGCTGTGACAGTGGCCAGGAGGGTCAGATATGGGGTCTGGGTGCTCTGCCTGCTCCCTCAGGCTGTGGGCAGAGGGTTTAGTGTACCACAGGGGTGCATTACCTCGGGTGTCAGATGCTCACACAGGGGGCCATGTGTTCAGGAGATCTAATGCGAACTCCTTGTGCCTAAAGCTTAGTGACCACACAGGGGCAACTTACTGCTGCTCCATGGTCCCACAGCTTGCATATGTGGGTGAGAATATTTCTGATCCCATTAGTAGATGTCAACTGCACAGACAGGGGACAGATATCTTTCGATAGCTTGTTAGGACAGCATTATCCACTGCATCGTGAAAAGGCATGTACGCTCTAGAGCCCGACTGCATGAGAAACTGGTATCCTCAGTTTTTGTTTGCCCCTGGCGTTGTGCCAATCTAGGGTGCGCGCAGAGGCCTGGGCCTTTCGCTGGTAATGCAATGTTCAGAACCTGTTCTATGACCTCGAGCGATGCAGAAAGCATACCCTCACAGCAGGCATAGGTTACTGTCCCTGTCTGACACCGATAGCAGCAGTGGCAGGGTACTGAATTTTTAAGATTCAGCAGTGCGACCAGACCAGTGTCTCTGTGCCAGAAGTGAGTGTGTTGTACTCACCACTCTTGTGTAAGGTTCTGCTGTTATGTGAGCTCCCTCCCCCCACCCCGAAACTGCTTTGATGTTCTGTGTGCGTGTAGGTGCGGCGAATGTGTAAGACATATGTGGTATCAGGGGTCTGTGTCTACTCGCAGCTTGAGTGCTAGGAGCAGTGGGACCCGTTACGACTGGCCACTGGCACAGCCTGGTTGAGATGTCACATGCATGCTGCTTCCTCTGACGATTGGCCGCTGGCACAGCCTGGTTGAGACGACACATGCATGCGGCTTCCTCTGACGATTGGCCGCTGGCACAGCCTGGTTGAGACGACACATGCATGCGGCTTCCTCTGACGATTGGCCGCTGGCACAGCCTGGTTGAGACGTCGCATGCATGCAGCTTCCTCTGACGATTGGCCGCCGGCACAGCCTGGTTGAGACGTCACATGCATGCGGCTTCCTCTGACGATTGGCCGCTGGCACAGCCTGGTTGAGACGTCTCATGCATGCGGCTTTCTCTGACGATTGGCCGCCGGCACAGCCAGGTTGAGACATCACATGCATGCGGCTTTCTCTGACGATTGGCCGCTGGCACAGCCTGGTTGAGACGACACATGCATGCAGCTTCCTCTGACGATTGGCCTCCGGCACAGCCTGGTTGAGACGTCGCATGCATGCGGCTTTCTCTGACGATTGGCCGCCGGCACAGCCTGGTTGAGACGTCACATTCATGCGGTTTCCTCTGACGACTGGCCGCCGGCACAGCCTGGTTGAGACGACACATGCATGCGGCTTCCTCTGACGATTGGCCGCTGGCACAGCCTGGTTGAGACGTCGCATGCATGCGGCTTTCTCTGACGATTGGCCGCCGGCACAGCCAGGTTGAGACATCACATGCATGCGGCTTTCTCTGACGATTGGCCGCTGGCACAGCCTGGTTGAGACGACACATGCATGCAGCTTCCTCTGACGATTAGCCTCCGGCACAGCCTGGTTGAGACGTCGCATGCATGCGGCTTTCTCGACGATTGGCCGCCGGCACAGCCTGGTTGAGACGTCACATTCATGCGGTTTCCTCTGACGACTGGCCGCCGGCACAGCCTGGTTGAGAGCGACACATGCATGCGGCTTCCTCTGACGATTGGCCGCTGGCACAGCCTGGTTGAGACGTCGCATGCATGCGACTTTCTCTGACGATTGGCCGCCGGCACAGCCTGGTTGAGACGTCACATTCATGCGGTTTCCTCTGACGACTGGCCGCCGGCACAGCCTGGTTGAGACGTCACATGCATGCGGCTTCCTCTGACGATTGGCCGCTGGCACAGCCTGGTTGAGACATCACATGCATGCAGCTTCCTCTGACGATTGGCCGCTGGCACAGCCTGGTTGGAACATCACATGCATGCAGCTTCCTCTGACGATTGGCCGCTGGCACAGCCTGGTTGAGACGTCACATGCATGCGGCTTCCTCTGACGATTGGCCGCTGGCACAGCCTGGTTGAGACATCACATGCATGCGGCTTCCTCTGACGATTGGCCGCCGGCACAGCCTGGTTGAGACGTCTCATGCATGCGGCTTCCTCTGACGATTGGCCGCTGGCACAGCCTGGTTGAGACATCACATGCATGCAGCTTCCTCTGAAGATTGGCCGCTGGCACAGCCTGGTTGGGACATCACATGCATGCAGCTTCCTCTGACGATTGGCCGCTGGCACAGCCTGGTTGAGACGTCACATGCATGCGGCTTCCTCTGACGATTGGCCGCTGGCACAGCCTGGTTGAGACATCACATGCATGCAGCTTCCTCTGACGATTGGCCGCTGGCACAGCCTGGTTGAGACATCACATGCATGCAGCTTCCTCTGACGATTGGCCGCTGGCACAGCCTGGTTGGGACATCACATGCATGCAGCTTCCTCTGACGATTAGCCGCCGGCACAGCCTGGTTGAGACGTCACATGCATGCAGCTTCCTCTGACGATTGGCCGCCGGCACAGCCTGGTTGAGACGTCACATGCATGCAGCTTCCTCTGACGATTGGCCGCCGGCACAGCCTGGTTGAGACGTCACATGTATGCGGCTTCCTCTGAGCATGTAAGTGCATTGCTTACATCCCTTTGGCTGGAGGGAGGGACGCGGACACTGCAGTGAAGGATGATGGAGACTCTGCATCCTTTAGAAGTTCATGGATGGCCTTGTTAGCAAAAGGCTGCTGCTTAGTTCTTTCTGAGCATTGCCATTCGGTAGACGGTAAGGGTGAGATGTGGGGCTGCAGTTTCTGTTGTTCAAGGTGAGGAAATATCTAGGCAGGGCCGGTCTTTTTGTGTGTCCCTGATTACTGCTTCAGGAAGGCTGATGCCAGCCAGGTGCGGAGATCCCACAATTGTGCCCTTGATTTGCATGGAGCCAGCATCATTGCTACCTGCTACGAGAGCAATCACCTTGCACCAAGGCTGTGTCTTGGGAGCAGCCAGTAAATGGCATTTGAAAGAGACTCAACCCAAACCAGTTCTGAAACTGTTGATGATGGATTTGCATCTTGTCTCTGGAAAGTGCATTTAAAAGAGGGGTTCACACTAGTGGTGTCCGAAATTCGTGTGATTTGCCTTTGCGTAATCCTGCGACATTTTGGCATTATTGCGCATAACTATATGAAATACAAATCCGTCATTTTGCAATATATTGAAGCGCAAAATGCTTTCTCACATCAATTTTTGGCAAGAGGGCACATTCAAACAAAACCACAGCGAACAACAGCAGCTAGCGTTCGGTTGTTCCTGATACATTTTTACTGCAAATGGCAGGTTCTTTTTTTACCGCGAGTAGCACATAGTTACATGGAGTGGCTTTTTGGTGTAATTTTACGAATTTCGCATAAGAAGCGTAGTGTGCAATTATGCTGGCAAATTTAAATTTCTCCCAGGCATAGTCCAAATCACCCTACTTTGTTCCGGTCACAAGTTCTGCTCGACTAAGGAAGAGAGTGCTCTGCAGAAATGCCAATAGGCCAAATTGATGAATCCAGTCCCCTTAAAAACCAGTCTTTACCTTGCTCTTGGAGGCTGTTGTACACTTGGGTTGGCGCCGCTGCTGTATGCATCTCACTGAGCTGCACGTCCCCTCGAGTTTTGGAAGGATAGCCGAAGATTGTAAACCAATAGCAAATTGGCGGGATTATGCGACATTCAATGATGATCACTGAAGTCTTCAACTCGGAGTTATAGGCACGTTATGAAATAAAAAGCCAAGCCCATATCCAGCAGGTGTTCTGCACAAACTTTTGATGTCCTCAGAATTCGCTTTGTAACCCATCGAAGTCCCTTTGCCTTTTGTAGAGACCTGTGTGTGCAGAGCATGGATAGATCTTGGTGGTGATTCCTGTCTATTTAAGGGAGAATTTGGTAGATTTTGATAGTGTTTCCTGTCTATTTAAGGGAGAATTTGGTAGATTTTGATAGTGTTTCCTGTCTATTTAAGGGAGAATTTGGTAGATTTTGATAGTGTTTCCTGTCTATTTAAGGGAGAATTTGGTAGATTTTGATAGTGTTTCCTGTCTATTTAAGGGAGAATTTGGTAGATTTTGATAGTGTTTCCTGTCTATTTAAGGGAGAATTTGATAGATTTTGATAGTGTTTCCTGTCTATTTAAGGGAGAATTTGATAGATTTTGATAGTGTTTCCTGTCTATTTAAGGGAGAATTTGATAGATTTTGATAGTGTTTTCTGTCTTTGTACTGGAGAATCTGGCCTTACCTCCAGTGAGGTATTTTTGCTTAGATTAGGCCAGACATAATTTTGTTCACAACATTTTTGAAATACTTAATAATAGGCTATCAAGACTGACAAGCCAGTAATAAGTCAGGCGCCAGCCTATCTAGACTTGGCTTTGGTGGAGCGAAAATATAGATTGCTAACTTCTGCATGGTTATATGTAGGAAAATGCCCCCACCCCACTTTTTGCTCCAAATGCTGACAGTTGTAACTCTGATAGTGCACTACAGTCTGCTGCTCAGACCCCTGTGTCTCTGCTCTCTCCCAAAACTGTTATGTTCGACTCGGTAATCCCAAATTGGCAAAAACTTTACCCACTTATAAGTCCCTGGTATGGTACTAGAGGTACACAGGGCATAGGTGGTTAAGGGGTCCCCAAGGCTGCAGCACAGTTTTGGGCCACCCTGGGTGACCCAAGCAAACTACTGACAGCAGGCCTGCCATTGCAGACTGCAGGAGCAGTGCAAACTACTCAAACTCTACTGTGCCCTCACCATATTTTCTTTTAATATATGTCGGGCACCACTAAGGTAGGTCTCCTCAGCCCAGGAGGCAGGGTGCAGTTAATAAAGGTGAGGACATAAAAGTGCAAGCCTATATGTCTGTATAGTGGTGTTCACCTTTGGAAACTGCTATAAGTGTGAGTGGTCCATAGGAGAACATGGGCCGCCACCCGGGCGTTCTCGAGGTTGGTATCTAACAACGTGATCCTGACCTCCTGCCAGGCAGTGTGATCACTCCCAGGAGTCAGGAGCACAGGCTTGGGCAGGAAGGAGGCCACACCTTTCTCTTCCCATGCAGGCTAGTGAACTGGCACAGCAAGGGGATGAGCTTCAAAAGCTGCACCGCCTCTGATATGCATCAGGGCTGACTCCCTGTGGAGGAAACAGCCCTCCCCCTGCCCCAGGCACCATTACACCTGGGCAGGCAGGAAATTAGCTATGCAAGGATGTAGTCACCTCAGGGACGGAGTAGCTGCAGGGACTAGCTGCCCATTGGCTACTATCTCCCACATCCCTAACTCCCCTAAATCTAGGATTTAAGGGACCACCCCAACACCAGAACCTTAATTCTGAACAACTTGCATCAAGGAAGAATCAATCAATCAATCAATCAATCAATCAAGGGTTTGTAAAGTGCACTACTCACCCGTGAGGGTCTCAAAGCGCTGGGGCGGGGGGGTTTTGGGCAACTCCGAGGTCATCCAAAGAGCCAGGTCTTGAGGTCTTTTCTGAAGGTTTGCAGAGTAGGGCTTCGTCTGGTGCTGAGGGGGAGTTCGTTCCAGATCTTGGCCGCGATGTAGGAGAAGTATCTCCCTCCCGTTCTGGCTCTGCGGATGCGTGGGATTTCGGCCAGGGCTAGGGCAGGGAGCGGAGCGGAGGTATCTCTTGGGGCGTGGAAGGAGATTCTTTTGTTGAGGTATTGTGGTCCAGTGTTGTGGAGGGCTTTGTAGGCATGTGTGAGCAGCTTGAAGGTCACTCTTTTTTTGACGGGGAGCCAGTGGAGGTCTCGGAGGTGCTGGGTGATGTGGTCGTGTCGTGGGATGCTGAGGACGAGTCTGGCTGCAGCTTTCTGGACGGTCTGGAGTTTGTGAAGGAGAGATTTGTTGATTCTGACGTAGAGGGCGTTTCCGTAGTCCAGTCTGCTGGTGATGAGTGCGTGGGTGATGGGGGGATCCATTTGAAGATCTTGCGGAGTATGCGGATGGTGTTGAAGCATGTGGAGGATATGTTGTTGATCTGTCGGTTCATGGTGAGAGAGGGGTCGAGTATGATGCCGAGGTTGCGGGTGTAGTCCGTGGGGTTTGGAGGGTTTCCGAGGGCGGGGGCCACCAGGTGTCATCCCACGCAGTGGGGGTGGATCCGAGGATGAGGACTTCCGTTTTCTCCCAGTTGAGCTTAAGGCAGCTGCTGCTCATCCAGGATGTGACGTCCTGCATTCTTTCCTACTAGCTCCCACACCCCTAACTCCCCTAAATGTAGGATTTAAGGGACCCCCCGACACCAGAACCTTAATTCTGAACAACTTGCATCAAGGAAGGATCAAGAGGCGACCGGTGTCACTGACAACAGAACTTTGCCCACAGCACCAAAGCAAAGAGGGATAATTTGTCCCTGTGGCAACAGACTTGGAACCGAATGATTAAGCCTTGTCCTTGGCTAAAACTCAGCTCTCCCTGAGAAGCCAGAAGCACCCTCAGACTACCCTGGACTAGTGGCACTAGTCCCCTGCAAACTGCAGGTAAAAACCCTCAACAAATTCAAAGAATCGCTGGCCATCGGGCCCTCTGTGGGATTGCCCAAATCCAGCTGGCCTAGTGCATTGTGGGAGTTGTACTATTGCCTGCCACGAAGACTCAGGCCACTACCTTACTTCCCAGGACCCAGTGAAGTGCCAGTACCTTTCTACTGTACTTACTGCTGCCAAGGCTTATTGGTCACCAATCCGGCAACTAACCCCCACACTCGCCACTGCATCTACAGGGAACACTGTGCAACCTTCATCCGACATCGGCAGCTCTGCATCTGTTGTGTTTTTGCATTCTGTTTTCTTGCAACACTGTGTAAGTAGTAAACCAGCATCCCAGCTGCTTCCGTTCAGCATCACGGACAGCCAGGGCAACTCTGCACCTGGACTCCACTGGCTAGGTAAAATTGATCTGACTGTCATGTTCTGATCCAGGGGCCCGCATGACCTTAACCATTTGAGGGTATCACGTAACTCGACCTGCAAGTGACCGATTGTCATTAGTGGTTTTTCCCATTGACCACAATGTTATATTTTCTTTGGATTATTTTGCTCTTATTTAATATTGCTTCAAAAATCTATAACCCCGGTTATATGTATGCTATTCCGTTCGGTTTGGTGTCTAAATGAAGATAAAAATGCACTCTATTTTTATAAATCTTTGTCAGATGTCTCTAGAGTTATGTCATCTATGTTTGTACTCTGAAATGGTTAACACATGTTCCTCTAGTAAAGCCTGACTGCTCTTTGCCACTCTACCAGGTCTGAGCTAAGGATTTATTAGTGTGAATCCAAGGACCATCTTTGGGGTATTGTGATAGTATTACATGGTGAGGTCTAACCCACACACGACATAATACTCCGCTTTCCTACGTTATTAAACTCAGATCTTTTGCTATTGGTAGTCCGCACTACAAATTAAAGGAGATGTTAATATGAAAGTTGTATTAGGGTTTAGTAGGGGGAGATAAGTGTCCTATGTCACTGGGTGGTATAAGCAACACACTTTTTAAAGATTTTGTTAGTCTTGCGTTAGACAAGACCTTTTGATTTTACTAAGATTATATTGTGATATACTTTCTAATTGGGACTCTCAGTCAGCCATCTTTATCCATTAGTCTTTTGTTGTCATTCACATATTTCTTCCACACATTACAGAATACAGAATTGGGCAATGAGTCATCTCACCTCAGGCGCTGGCAAACTGTGCGATTCTTCCCTTTCACAAGAAACACAGCCACACACAACGTAGGTTCCTTAAGTATTGCCCAACTCTTAACAGCAATGTTAAGCACCAGTGCACAAGAGTTTGTCAGATCAAAATGGGTGCTCAAACCCCGAGGTTCTACTGCCAGTGAACCCCCTCAGTAACCCGGCATCATAGATGTACTACAAAAGTAAGCACTCCTAACAGGAATGTAACACCGAATAGTGTGCGAAATTTTTTATTTATATCCTGAAAAGTCCATGGCGTTTTGATAGCAAAATGAAATCGATCCAGTAGACTCAAACACTGTGGTGTTGTTCATTGTATCAATATCTAATACCAATTTGGAGACTGTGCACTTATGTCATGTTGTAATGTGTATTATATTTGTTGTATATGTTTATTTTTTTGTGAGGTTTTTAATTGTAATGAATTGCATTAATATGATTTTCTTTTTAATTATGTGTTTAATGTTTTTACATGTCGATGTTTTTTATTGTATATATATATATATATATATATATATATATATATATATATATATATATATATATATATATATATATATAGATAGTTCTTTACAGCTCTGATGAAGTCCCTTGTGGGGATGAAAAATGTTGGCTGGGCTAATTCTATCTTTTTTGTATCAAGAAGATAGAAGAATAAATACTGATTTTATTAATCGTAATCAACTGTGTTTGAGACTATTGGATGGACTTAATTTTGTTAAGTTATCACAACACCATGGACTTTTGAGGATCTTAATACAATTTTTTTGCACAGTATTGGAACTCTTTATTACATTACTGTTCGGAGTGTCTCCCTTATAGTGTATCTATATATAGGTTCCCTAAGTGACTGTGACAATGTGTGATTTTTGGGACAAAAATATTTTTGCTTTTGGCCAATATTTTATTTTAGATTGGGGAGAGCCAGGCAGATTCCTCAAACAAGTTCTGCAAATACATAAGAAAAGAAGCATTACTTGCACAACAGTTTGGAACCGTCATGTGATCCCGAGCTCGCTGATTGGTTGATGCTAACCATCTTGATTGTTTGATCACAACTTCTGCAGTTGACCCCTAATCTATTGATTGGTTGATCTTGAGTCCATCAGTTAATTTTTTTCCACCTCCCTTCGGTTGTTTCGATGTCTCAAAGCACTGCAACGCACGTTCCCGCACCCAGAATTTCCCCACAATGTCAGAGCTACAATTTCTTTTGTTTTATCAAAACTGGATTATGCTGATGGTCAATCCCATGGCTCGCCTTTATCAACATGAGAACATTACAGAAAATTCAGATCTCTGCTGCTAGTCTCCTACACATAAAACCACAAGCACACATCCCCTGACTTCAGAGCCCTACACTGGTTACCAGTTGACAGACGATCCACTCTTCATGCTGCTTTGTATCACACACAAAGCAATACAAGGTAAAAGACCACTCTTCATCAGGAAGAAAATCACCAAATACATACAACAAAGGTACCAGCGCGCTAAAATGGCATCTTACCTCAATATTCCAGCATACATGAAAAAAAAAACATGGGTGGAACATCTTTCTCTGTTCAGGCAGCAAAACTGTGGAATTTCTTACCCACAAACATAAGATCCACTGACAAAAATCTCCACTTCAGAGGATTAGTCAAGAGCTAGCTCTTCCCTAGGCGACCGCTGTACTCACAGCACAACATTGTAACACATCAGTATGTACAAGACAATGAAACATCTGCTCTATATATGTGTGTGTGTCTATGTATATGTGTGTGCTATATGCATACATGTTTACACCCTTGTGGGTATTTATATTTATCTACAGATACTTATTTGGAGATATATGGGCCTGTACTTCATATAGGGACAGCACTGTTCTCTGTATGTATATGTGAACACATGCATATATATATATAAACACCAAGTTACTGGAGCACACCACGGTATCTGGACATCATTTACATTTATTATGGCAGACGCGTTTCAGCTACACAGCCTTTTTCAATGCCAGTCATGCTTTCATTAGAATAGCCACAATTTAAAACCCTGCCCTCCTTCCCATTGGACAGGTGGAGTCTGGTGAGAGACGACGTACTCGGGTCTTCTCTATTCCCACATTATTATGTCTGCCATTACTGAATATGTTTTTATTATTTCCTCTCAGTGAGGGTGGCTGCACACTTGTGCATGTATTTGAGTAATGTGTGTCTCTTTACACGAGCCGTGCAGCCATATCTTTTACAGTATTTTCACTCACCATATATATATATGTGTGTGTATATGTTTTCTGTGTCTACATATATTTATTTAAAAAATGAACTGCTCCATATATAACAAGATATTTATACATTACATCCTTCAGTATCTTGTTGTATTTAGAAAACATAAATGTAGATGGGTGTCTGAATTTAGGTTTCTGCCTCTTTCTAGGGTAATACATATACATCACAGTGGAGTTTGTAAATACGATTAGAGGGAAAAGTAACTATATTAGAAATGTATAACAATGTATTTGATGTATTTAAAAAAATGTAATATATCCTGTATGTAAAATCTTTGTACATATGCAACATACATACATATGGTGAACATGTAACTTGTTGCATTCATCTACATATGAGTTGGATGCATATATATATATGAGGGAAAAAGGCTGCGAAATGAAAGACAACAAGACAGTGGTAAAACTCTCTAATCATGTTTTAACTGACAATCAGCTAGAGGTTTTGAGTTTGGGTTAATCTTTCTGCCCAATGTCAAATTTTAATTATACAGAATCATGTATAGACTTATTTCATTTCACTAGAAATGTGAAATTAAGAAAATGGCATGCTTCAAAAGTAACATCTTTGAATGCACAAAAATGTATGATGCAAAAACAACAAGCTGTAAAATTGACGATTGGGGATGTAGAAACTCTACATACCATGCATGAATTGGAAGGGGAGGGGGATTTTATCGATGACCCCTTTTAAATCTAATTAATGGAGACATAAACGTCAGCATGGGATATGAGAGTGGGTTCAAACCTAAATCAATATTTGTACCCCAAATTACAAACGAAGCAGTTGATATATTTGAAAAAAGCATAATTAAAGAATTGCAAAAAATGGATTCAAGAAAACCATATGTCAGGAGTAATTTAAAAAAGATTCATATTGAGGCCATCAAAGAATTGGAGATGAAAAAAGACATAGTAATCAAAAAATCTGACAAGGGAGGGAACGTAGTGTTATGGCCTCTTGATTTGTATTTAATTGAAGGACAGAAACAACTGAATGATAAAGAGAGATATGTAACCACAACAAAGGTTGAATATGAGAATGCAAATAGAAAATATGATAATCTCATTGATTGGCGAGACAAGGGAATACTAGATTGGGATGAATACCAATTTTGATGTGCAAATTCCCTAAAATTCCCGCACTCTATTTGCTGCCGAAACTACATAAAGATCTGTCTAACCCCCCGGGAAGACCAATTGTTTCATCAAGGGGGAGCATGGTAGAAAATATGTCGAAGTATGTCGACTATTTTCTTCAACCATTTGTTCATGCTCTACCATCATTTGTAGGAGACACTGGGGATTTTTTGAGGTTGATTAACGAAATCACTTGGAATAAAAATTATCTATTGATGTGCCTAGATGTGAATAGCTTAGAGACCTGCATTCCACACGATTTGGGAATTGATGCTTGTCGATACTTCCTTAAAGGGAGATCGCTCTCGTACCTACTGCACACTGAGATGATTTTAGATATGATATACATTTGCCTAACCAATAATTTTTTCATCTTCAATAAAATAATGTACAGACAAACCCAGGGGACGGCGATGGGAACTTGCTTCGCCCCCAGCTTTGCCGGGTTGTACCTGGGCTGGTGGGAGAAGCAAGTTATCAGTAACATCAGACATTTTGAAGACCACGTCGTCCTCTGGGTCAGATACATAGATGACATCTTCTGTATCTGGAAGGGTACCCGGGATCAAGCTTACGAATTTGTCAACCTACTGAATGATAACTCTTTGAATTTATCATTTAGCAGTAACATTAATGACACCACAATTGAATTCTTAGATCTGAAATTGGAGGTGGTAGAAGATAAACTCACAAGCAGGCTGTTTCGCAAAGAACCAGCTGGCAATAGTCTGCTGCATGCGGACAGCTGCCATCCGACCAATTTAATCCAAGGCATCCCTTACGGTGAGCTATTACGTGCAAAAAGAAATTGTAGCACCGAAGAGGGGTTTCAGAAAGAAAAGAAGATTATGGTGCAAAGATTTGCTGAGAGAGGGTACGCTAAGAAAACCATCAGACAAGCAAGTAATAAGGTTGAAAAACTTAAACGTAATGATTTGCTTGTACCAAAGATAAAGACAGATGAGGACAATGACAAACAAATTAGATTCATTATATCTTTTAACAACCAATCCTGGGAAGTAAGACGTAGTCTTGAAAAATATTGGGAAATTTTAAAAACTGACCTAGATCTAGTTAAACCTATTGGAGATAGCCCAGCTATCCCTTTTAGAAAAGCACGATCCCTTAAGGACACGTTAAATCACTGTCTAGTAACCCCCGAAAAAGATACAATGGACATTAAAGGCTTTTTTACATGCAGAAATTGCAAGGCATGTAAGTTTAGTGATAATTGTAAAACTGTGAAATTATCCGAGAAACAACCAGCCCACAAAATTCTAAAACATGTTTCTTGCAATACAGAATTTGCTATATATGCTCTCAAATGCCCGTGCAATAAATTTTATATCGGGAGTACCATTCACAAAGCCATAAAGCAAATATTGGAACATATGCGAGCTATTCGCAATGATGATAAACAATACCCAATTGCGAGGCATTTTAAAAGTTTCCATAACCAAAATTGTAACCTGCTGAAATTCTGTGTACTAGATAATATTCCGATTCGCGAAAGAGGAGGAAACAGAACTTTAGAATTAAGAAGACTGGAATCAAAAATGATTATCAGGTACAATACTCTTCACCCCACAGGCCTTAACCTTGACGAGGAATTTGCAGTACATTTAGGTTAATCATCATTGACTTAAGATTTTATAGAGATAGACCTCTCTTCAGGAATCAGATGTTGGGTTCATATGTTTTCAAGTTGAAATATGTAGCTACATATTTTATTTGAACCACTATCTTTTGTCTTTTTTTTGCAGTTTATTTGAAGACATCGTTGAGACGCAGAAGAGCTAACATATCTGACCACTGTTGTACAGTAGGAGTGTCACTTTCCCTCTTTTTTGTTATAACTAGGAATGCGAAATATTAATTGATTTATGAGTTGAAACCATAAGTATACAGTTTGAAGATATTGTATATTAGGTCAACACCTAACCCACTGGGGCAGAATCATGACAACGATTCAATTTGGATATATTGTATATAATGTTAATACTTGGCCCACTAGGGCAGAATCAAGATGACAATGATTGAATTTTACATGATCGATCTACAAGATCTTCATTTATATTGTAAACAATTGTATCCACCAACGAAAACTGTCACACTTAGGTATGCCCACTGGGGCTGAATTGTACCGATTGGTTATGTAAATGACAACATATCGTTATTGCGAATTCCATTATTAATAATTTTAAAATGTGAGAAGGGATGTAACAAAATGAATTAATGTCTCTCCAAATGTGCGCCTTATGTAAACAGAAGCGTTTGGGATAAAACGACAAAAGATGCTTTCTATTTCTATTACGAGCACATATCACATGATGAGTTCTGTATAAGAACCAGGAAGTAACATGTAAACCTTACCGAGATCAAGGAGCGCGAAGCTCCGAAACGCGTTGGGCTGTTGCTGACATTTATTAATTAAATCACACTGGTGAATTGGAGCCGCGGTACTGTGGTTTATGACTGTGTGGATTGGACGCCGGTCGTTGCTTACAGGTGCTGTGGTATATATATATATATATATATATATATATATATATATATATATATATATATATATATATATATATATATATATATATATATATATATATATACAAAAGAAAGAAAAAAAAAGAAGCAGAGAACTCTGGGTAGTTCTCAAGTTTAGGTGGAAAGCAGCTCCTGTATAGAGCACTCTCAACACCAGCGACACGCTAGATCTGCTCACCTCAAATGTCTGCTTTTCTATCAAAGTATTTAAGCATAGGATTAGCACAGTGCCATCCACGCCGAGATAGAAAAGGACAAAGTCTTTTGCCATTTCTTCAGCAAAGTCTTTAAGCATAGGACTAGCACAGTGCTGTCCATGCCGAGCTGTAAAATGACAAAAGCCATTTACCACTCCAGGCACAGTATTACAGCTTTGAATTGGTAAAATACCGCCCAAGCCAACCTGAAATGAGTAAAAGCAACCCCTGACACAGTGTTTCGCTCTAATTAGAGCTCTTCAGAGAGGTATAGCTTTGTCCAGACACAAGGGAGCACCCAGTATAAGTCAAAAGAATACCCTTTCAGGCATAGAGTGACGCATAAATTATGCAAAAAAAAGAAGCAGAGAACTCTGGGTAGTTCTCAAGTTTAGGTGGAAAGCAGCTCCTGTATAGAGCACTCTCAACACCAGCGACACGCTAGATCTGCTCACCTCAAATGTCTGCTTTTCTATCAAAGTATTTAAGCATAGGATTAGCACAGTGCCATCCACGCCGAGATAGAAAAGGACAAAGTCTTTTGCCATTTCTTCAGCAAAGTCTTTAAGCATAGGACTAGCACAGTGCTGTCCATGCCGAGCTGTAAAATGACAAAAGCCATTTACCACTCCAGGCACAGTATTACAGCTTTGAATTGGTAAAATACCATCCAAGCCAACCTGAAATGAGTAAAAGCAACCCCTGACACAGTGTTTCGCTCTAATTAGAGCTCTTCAGAGAGGTATAGCTTTGTCCAGACACAAGGGAGCACCCAGTATAAGTCAAAAGAATACCCTTTCAGGCATAGAGTGACGCATAAATTATGCAAAAAAGAAGCAGAGAACTCTGGGTAGTTCTCAAGTTTAGGTGGAAAGCAGCTCCTGTATAGAGCACTCTCAACACCAGCGACACTCTAGATCTGCTCACCTCAAATGTCTGCTTTTCTATCAAAGTATTTAAGCATAGGATTAGCACAGTGCCATCCACGCCGAGATAGAAAGGGACAAAGTCTTTTGCCATTTCTTCAGCAAAGTCTTTAAGCATAGGACTAGCACAGTGCTGTCCATGCCGAGCTGTAAAATGACAAAAGCCATTTACCACTCCAGGCACAGTATTACAGCTTTGAATTGGTAAAATACCGTCCAAGCCAACCTGAAATGAGTAAAAGCAACCCCTGACACAGTGTTTCGCTCTAATTAGAGCTCTTCAGAGAGGTATAGCTTTGTCCAGACACAAGGGAGCACCCAGTATAAGTCAAAAGAATACCCTTTCAGGCATAGAGTGACGCATAAATTATGCAAAAAGAAGCAGAGAACTCTGGGTAGTTCTCAAGTTTAGGTGGAAAGCAGCTCCTGTATAGAGCACTCTCAACACCAGCGACACTCTAGATCTGCTCACCTCAAATGTCTGCTTTTCTATCAAAGTATTTAAGCATAGGATTAGCACAGTGCCATCCACGCCGAGATAGAAAGGGACAAAGTCTTTTGCCATTTCTTCAGCAAAGTCTTTAAGCATAGGACTAGCACAGTGCTGTCCATGCCGAGCTGTAAAATGACAAAAGCCATTTACCACTCCAGGCACAGTATTACAGCTTTGAATTGGTAAAATACCATCCAAGCCAACCTGAAATGAGTAAAAGCAACCCCTGACACAGTGTTTCGCTCTAATTAGAGCTCTTCAGAGAGGTATAGCTTTGTCCAGACACAAGGGAGCACCCAGTATAAGTCAAAAGAATACCCTTTCAGGCATAGAGTGACGCATAAATTATGCAAAAAGAAGCAGAGAACTCTGGGTAGTTCTCAAGTTTAGGTGGAAAGCAGCTCCTGTATAGAGCACTCTCAACACCAGCGACACTCTAGATCTGCTCACCTCAAATGTCTGCTTTTCTATCAAAGTATTTAAGCATAGGATTAGCACAGTGCCATCCACGCCGAGATAGAAAGGGACAAAGTCTTTTGCCATTTCTTCAGCAAAGTCTTTAAGCATAGGACTAGCACAGTGCTGTCCATGCCGAGCTGTAAAATGACAAAAGCCATTTACCACTCCAGGCACAGTATTACAGCTTTGAATTGGTAAAATACCATCCAAGCCAACCTGAAATGAGTAAAAGCAACCCCTGACACAGTGTTTCGCTCTAATTAGAGCTCTTCAGAGAGGTATAGCTTTGTCCAGACACAAGGGAGCACCCAGTATAAGTCAAAAGAATACCCTTTCAGGCATAGAGTGACGCATAAATTATGCAAAAAGAAGCAGAGAACTCTGGGTAGTTCTCAAGTTTAGGTGGAAAGCAGCTCCTGTATAGAGCACTCTCAACACCAGCGACACTCTAGATCTGCTCACCTCAAATGTCTGCTTTTCTATCAAAGTATTTAAGCATAGGATTAGCACAGTGCCATCCACGCCGAGATAGAAAGGGACAAAGTCTTTTGCCATTTCTTCAGCAAAGTCTTTAAGCATAGGACTAGCACAGTGCTGTCCATGCCGAGCTGTAAAATGACAAAAGCCATTTACCACTCCAGGCACAGTATTACAGCTTTGAATTGGTAAAATACCATCCAAGCCAACCTGAAATGAGTAAAAGCAACCCCTGACACAGTGTTTCGCTCTAATTAGAGCTCTTCAGAGAGGTATAGCTTTGTCCAGACACAAGGGAGCACCCAGTATAAGTCAAAAGAATACCCTTTCAGGCATAGAGTGACGCATAAATTATGCAAAAGAAGCAGAGAACTCTGGGTAGTTCTCAAGTTTAGGTGGAAAGCAGCTCCTGTATAGAGCACTCTCAACACCAGCGACACTCTAGATCTGCTCACCTCAAATGTCTGCTTTTCTATCAAAGTATTTAAGCATAGGATTAGCACAGTGCCATCCACGCCGAGATAGAAAGGGACAAAGTCTTTTGCCATTTCTTCAGCAAAGTCTTTAAGCATAGGACTAGCACAGTGCTGTCCATGCCGAGCTGTAAAATGACAAAAGCCATTTACCACTCCAGGCACAGTATTACAGCTTTGAATTGGTAAAATACCACCCAAGCCAACCTGAAATGAGTAAAAGCAACCCCTGACACAGTGTTTCGCTCTAATTAGAGCTCTTCAGAGAGGTATAGCTTTGTCCAGACACAAGGGAGCACCCAGTATAAGTCAAAAGAATACCCTTTCAGGCATAGAGTGACGCATAAATTATGCAAAAAGAAGCAGAGAACTCTGGGTAGTTCTCAAGTTTAGGTGGAAAGCAGCTCCTGTATAGAGCACTCTCAACACCAGCGACACTCTAGATCTGCTCACCTCAAATGTCTGCTTTTCTATCAAAGTATTTAAGCATAGGATTAGCACAGTGCCATCCACGCCGAGATAGAAAGGGACAAAGTCTTTTGCCATTTCTTCAGCAAAGTCTTTAAGCATAGGACTAGCACAGTGCTGTCCATGCCGAGCTGTAAAATGACAAAAGCCATTTACCACTCCAGGCACAGTATTACAGCTTTGAATTGGTAAAATACCATCCAAGCCAACCTGAAATGAGTAAAAGCAACCCCTGACACAGTGTTTCGCTCTAATTAGAGCTCTTCAGAGAGGTATAGCTTTGTCCAGACACAAGGGAGCACCCAGTATAAGTCAAAAGAATACCCTTTCAGGCATAGAGTGACGCATAAATTATGCAAAAAGAAGCAGAGAACTCTGGGTAGTTCTCAAGTTTAGGTGGAAAGCAGCTCCTGTATAGAGCACTCTCAACACCAGCGACACTCTAGATCTGCTCACCTCAAATGTCTGCTTTTCTATCAAAGTATTTAAGCATAGGATTAGCACAGTGCCATCCACGCCGAGATAGAAAGGGACAAAGTCTTTTGCCATTTCTTCAGCAAAGTCTTTAAGCATAGGACTAGCACAGTGCTGTCCATGCCGAGCTGTAAAATGACAAAAGCCATTTACCACTCCAGGCACAGTATTACAGCTTTGAATTGGTAAAATACCACCCAAGCCAACCTGAAATGAGTAAAAGCAACCTCTGACACAGTGTTTCGCTCTAATTAGAGCTCTTCAGAGAGGTATAGCTTTGTCCAGACACAAGGGAGCACCCAGTATAAGTCAAAAGAATACCCTTTCAGGCATAGAGTGACGCATAAATTATGCAAAAAGAAGCAGAGAACTCTGGGTAGTTCTCAAGTTTAGGTGGAAAGCAGCTCCTGTATAGAGCACTCTCAACACCAGCGACACTCTAGATCTGCTCACCTCAAATGTCTGCTTTTCTATCAAAGTATTTAAGCATAGGATTAGCACAGTGCCATCCACGCCGAGATAGAAAGGGACAAAGTCTTTTGCCATTTCTTCAGCAAAGTCTTTAAGCATAGGACTAGCACAGTGCTGTCCATGCCGAGCTGTAAAATGACAAAAGCCATTTACCACTCCAGGCACAGTATTACAGCTTTGAATTGGTAAAATACCATCCAAGCCAACCTGAAATGAGTAAAAGCAACCTCTGACACAGTGTTTCGCTCTAATTAGAGCTCTTCAGAGAGGTATAGCTTTGTCCAGACACAAGGGAGCACCCAGTATAAGTCAAAAGAATACCCTTTCAGGCATAGAGTGACGCATAAATTATGCAAAAAGAAGCAGAGAACTCTGGGTAGTTCTCAAGTTTAGGTGGAAAGCAGCTCCTGTATAGAGCACTCTCAACACCAGCGACACTCTAGATCTGCTCACCTCAAATGTCTGCTTTTCTATCAAAGTATTTAAGCATAGGATTAGCACAGTGCCATCCACGCCGAGATAGAAAGGGACAAAGTCTTTTGCCATTTCTTCAGCAAAGTCTTTAAGCATAGGACTAGCACAGTGCTGTCCATGCCGAGCTGTAAAATGACAAAAGCCATTTACCACTCCAGGCACAGTATTACAGCTTTGAATTGGTAAAATACCACCCAAGCCAACCTGAAATGAGTAAAAGCAACCCCTGACACAGTGTTTCGCTCTAATTAGAGCTCTTCAGAGAGGTATAGCTTTGTCCAGACACAAGGGAGCACCCAGTATAAGTCAAAAGAATACCCTTTCAGGCATAGAGTGACGCATAAATTATGCAAAAAGAAGCAGAGAACTCTGGGTAGTTCTCAAGTTTAGGTGGAAAGCAGCTCCTGTATAGAGCACTCTCAACACCAGCGACACTCTAGATCTGCTCACCTCAAATGTCTGCTTTTCTATCAAAGTATTTAAGCATAGGATTAGCACAGTGCCATCCACGCCGAGATAGAAAGGGACAAAGTCTTTTGCCATTTCTTCAGCAAAGTCTTTAAGCATAGGACTAGCACAGTGCTGTCCATGCCGAGCTGTAAAATGACAAAAGCCATTTACCACTCCAGGCACAGTATTACAGCTTTGAATTGGTAAAATACCATCCAAGCCAACCTGAAATGAGTAAAAGCAACCCCTGACACAGTGTTTCGCTCTAATTAGAGCTCTTCAGAGAGGTATAGCTTTGTCCAGACACAAGGGAGCACCCAGTATAAGTCAAAAGAATACCCTTTCAGGCATAGAGTGACGCATAAATTATGCAAAAAGAAGCAGAGAACTCTGGGTAGTTCTCAAGTTTAGGTGGAAAGCAGCTCCTGTATAGAGCACTCTCAACACCAGCGACACTCTAGATCTGCTCACCTCAAATGTCTGCTTTTCTATCAAAGTATTTAAGCATAGGATTAGCACAGTGCCATCCACGCCGAGATAGAAAGGGACAAAGTCTTTTGCCATTTCTTCAGCAAAGTCTTTAAGCATAGGACTAGCACAGTGCTGTCCATGCCGAGCTGTAAAATGACAAAAGCCATTTACCACTCCAGGCACAGTATTACAGCTTTGAATTGGTAAAATACCACCCAAGCCAACCTGAAATGAGTAAAAGCAACCCCTGACACAGTGTTTCGCTCTAATTAGAGCTCTTCAGAGAGGTATAGCTTTGTCCAGACACAAGGGAGCACCCAGTATAAGTCAAAAGAATACCCTTTCAGGCATAGAGTGACGCATAAATTATGCAAAAAGAAGCAGAGAACTCTGGGTAGTTCTCAAGTTTAGGTGGAAAGCAGCTCCTGTATAGAGCACTCTCAACACCAGCGACACGTCTAGATCTGCTCACCTCAAATGTCTGCTTTTCTATCAAAGTATTTAAGCATAGGATTAGCACAGTGCCATCCACGCCGAGATAGAAAAGGACAAAGTCTTTTGCCATTTCTTCAGCAAAGTCTTTAAGCATAGGACTAGCACAGTGCTGTCCATGCCGAGCTGTAAAATGACAAAAGTCATTTACCACTCCAGGCACAGTATTACAGCTTTCAATTGGTAAAATACCATCCAGGCCAACCTGAAATGAGTAAAAGCAACCCCTGACACAGTGTTTCGCTCTAATTAGAGCTCTTCAGAGAGGTATAGCTTTGTCCAGACACAAGGGAGCACCCAGTATAAGTCAAAAGAATACCCTTTCAGGCATAGAGTGACGCATAAATTATGCAAAAAGAAGCAGAGAACTCTGGGTAGTTCTCAAGTTTAGGTGGAAAGCAGCTCCTGTATAGAGCACTCTCAACACCAGCGACACTCTAGATCTGCTCACCTCAAATGTCTGCTTTTCTATCAAAGTATTTAAGCATAGGATTAGCACAGTGCCATCCACGCCGAGATAGAAAGGGACAAAGTCTTTTGCCATTTCTTCAGCAAAGTCTTTAAGCATAGGACTAGCACAGTGCTGTCCATGCCGAGCTGTAAAATGACAAAAGCCATTTACCACTCCAGGCACAGTATTACAGCTTTGAATTGGTAAAATACCATCCAAGCCAACCTGAAATGAGTAAAAGCAACCCCTGACACAGTGTTTCGCTCTAATTAGAGCTCTTCAGAGAGGTATAGCTTTGTCCAGACACAAGGGAGCACCCAGTATAAGTCAAAAGAATACCCTTTCAGGCATAGAGTGACGCATAAATTATGCAAAAAGAAGCAGAGAACTCTGGGTAGTTCTCAAGTTTAGGTGGAAAGCAGCTCCTGTATAGAGCACTCTCAACACCAGCGACACTCTAGATCTGCTCACCTCAAATGTCTGCTTTTCTATCAAAGTATTTAAGCATAGGATTAGCACAGTGCCATCCACGCTGAGATAGAAAGGGACAAAGTCTTTTGCCATTTCTTCAGCAAAGTCTTTAAGCATAGGACTAGCACAGTGCTGTCCATGCCGAGCTGTAAAATGACAAAAGCCATTTACCACTCCAGGCACAGTATTACAGCTTTGAATTGGTAAAATACCATCCAAGCCAACCTGAAATGAGTAAAAGCAACCCCTGACACAGTGTTTCGCTCTAATTAGAGCTCTTCAGAGAGGTATAGCTTTGTCCAGACACAAGGGAGCACCCAGTATAAGTCAAAAGAATACCCTTTCAGGCATAGAGTGACGCATAAATTATGCAAAAAAAAGAAGCAGAGAACTCTGGGTAGTTCTCAAGTTTAGGTGGAAAGCAGCTCCTGTATAGAGCACTCTCAACACCAGCGACACGCTAGATCTGCTCACCTCAAATGTCTGCTTTTCTATCAAAGTATTTAAGCATAGGATTAGCACAGTGCCATCCACGCCGAGATAGAAAAGGACAAAGTCTTTTGCCATTTCTTCAGCAAAGTCTTTAAGCATAGGACTAGCACAGTGCTGTCCATGCCGAGCTGTAAAATGACAAAAGCCATTTACCACTCCAGGCACAGTATTACAGCTTTGAATTGGTAAAATACCATCCAAGCCAACCTGAAATGAGTAAAAGCAACCCCTGACACAGTGTTTCGCTTCTAATTAGAGGCTCTTCAGAGAGGTATAGCTTTGTCCAGACACAAGGGAGCACCCAGTAGAAGTCAAAACAATACCCTTTCAGGCATAGAGTGGCGCATAAATTATGCAAAAAAAAGAAGCAGAGAACTCTGGGTAGTTCTCAAGTTTAGGTGGAAAGCAGCTCCTGTATAGAGCACTCTCAACACCAGCGACACGCTAGATCTGCTCACCTCGAATGTCTGCTTTTCTATCAAAGTATTTAAGCATAGGATTAGCACAGTGCCATCCACGCCGAGATAGAAAAGAATATATATATATATGTTTATTTACATGGTCTGATATACACAATATCTAAGCATATTATAATAATCTTTCGAGTACCTTCCCTATAATTAGATTTGCATACTGTGACATACATGTGTTTTATATATATATATATAGGGATGTATTCCTTGTACATTAATATTGATAAATATAATGCTAATATGTATGTATGTTATGTATATTACCATTAATACAGTTGAATCTAGATATTTGTGTATGTTTGTATACATGTATATATGTATTTTATTTTTAAATAGAAAAAAGGAGAAATAAATATGACAATAACTGTGTGTGTTTTGCATTGTATGTCATAGTACATAATATATCTTATTCACATAGCATGTAGAGAGGTGTGCTTGTACATGGCTTTATGCTTCTTTCTATGAAAACACATGTATGTCACAGTATGCAAATCTAATTATAGGGAAGGTACTCGAAAGATTATTATAATATGCTTAGATATTGTGTATATCAGACCATGTAAATATTGCTGCTTCCATATGTGTGTATGTATGGAGGGGTTTATGCCTGCTACTAAAGCTTTACTTAGTGAAGTATGTATATATGTGTGCATGCATATCACATAGCTACAGATGTGTGGGTATGTTTCTATAAATGTATATGTTAATTTCAGTTATTCGTTACATTTAAAAAAAATCTATTTCCTTCAACCTTTGTCCCATCCCTCCTCACTCGGACTCATCCCAAACCTTTCTGATACTAAGAACTCCCAAACATCCTTCTCAAACTTCACCCTCCTTTTTAGATAATTCATCCAACTAACAAACACACGTCTACTACCATGTGCTCAGCAACCTAGTGTCTTCTTGCAACCCTGAGTGCACAGTAACTCAGTGTTAGAAATGGGATTTTTGGTAGGCTAGGGCATGTGCCAAAGCCAGGCAGAAACCACCACTCTAGTCAGGATAAGGGAGTTACACTCCTAGAATAACCCTTGCTCACCCCCTTGGTAGCTTGGCACGAGCAGTCAGGCTTAAGTCAGAGGCAGTGTGTAAAGCATTTGCACATAACCAACAGTAATACAGTGTAAGCACTACAAAAGGACACCACACCAGTTTAGAAAAATATCCAATATTTTTATATACTTAAGACAAGACCAAAACGATAAAAATCCACAATACAGTACTTAAAAATCTTCAGTTATCAAAATATGCTTTAAAAGCAGTGCCTTGATGTCGATAGCTCCGTCAGGGGCTATCACAGCATCGTGAGCAAACAAATCCAAACAGTTCTGGCTGACCGCGGCGTCGCGGGCCAGCTACGGTGTCGGGAAGACCCGCAAACAGTACCTTTTAGAACTGCAGGATGTCGGCGACCTCTCGTTGAGCTTCCGAAAGCACGGCGTCCGCAGGCGTTGGTTCCGGAGGTCGGTGCAGGAGTCGTCGGGGCCCTCGAAGTCACACGCGTTGCAGATCGATCTCCTCTCTGTTGAAGTCAGGAGCGCTGAGCGCCGGCAGGCGCCGGGTGCTGCGGTGCAGCGGTGCGGCGTGCGGTGCCCTCAGGTCGCGGTGCAGCAGCGGCTCGGTGGCAGCGTCGGATTGCGTCGTCGGTGAGGCCAGGGTCGTGGTGCGAGATGAAGGAGGTGCTCGTCACGGTGCTGGCAGGTCACGGTGCAAGCAGCGGCGTCGTCGTTGCTGAAGCGCTGTTGTCGGCTGACGAACTGGAGTCGATGGCGCCGGCGTCGGTAGGCCAAGGCTGCGGTGCGGGATGAGGGCGGTGCGACGTGTAACTTTACGAGCGGTGCCCTCGAACCACGGTGCAAGCAGCGGCGTAGATTTTGGCGTGGAGCGGCGTCGTCGGGGATACCAAGGCGTCGTCGTGAAGCGAGGCGGTGCGGAGTGCGGTGCCCACAGGTCGCGGTGCGAGCAGCGGCTCGGTGGCGGCGTCAGCAAGCGTCCTCGGTGAGACCAGGGTCGCGTTGCGGTGGTGCCCTCTGCGGTGCCAAGGCGTCGTCGTGCAGCGAGGCGGTCTGGAGTGCGGTGCCCACAGATCGCGGTGCGAGCAGCGGCTCGGTGGCGGCGTCAGCAGGCATCGTCGGTGAGACCAGGGTCGCGGTGCGTCGTTGCGACGGTGCCCTCTGCGGTGCCTTCAGCACACGGAGTCGGCAGCGGCGTCGTAGACGTCGTCGGGTTGCTTTTCTTCTGTTGCAGCACAAAACACACATTCCCCAGTGCTGAGGGCAGAAGAACTTGAAGTCTTTGCTGTTCCTGAGACTTCTTGAACAGGGGGCAAGCTCTACCTCAAGCCCTTGGAGAAACTCACAAAAGTAGATTGCAGAAAGTCCAGTCCAGGCCTTTCACTGCCCAAGACAGAAGTAGCCACTGCAGGCCAACACAGCAAAGCACACAGCAAAGTGGTAGTTCCTCCTCACAGCTTCTCCAGCTCTTCTTCTTGGCAGTCTTCTTGATCCAAAAGAGTTCTAAAGTTCAGGGGTCTGGGCCCCAATATTTATATCCCAAAATCCTTTGATCTCTTAGGCAGGGAGGGTCTGTGCCAGAACCAGTTCTGCCTTCTCTGGTGTGACTTCCTGGCAGGAGGTGGAGACGGCATTGTCAGAGGCAGACCAGGCCCTTTGACGTGCAAGGAAATCTCCTCCACCTTCCCCAGTTGCAGTTTAGGTCTATTCAGCCCTTTCGTGACCCACCTAGACTATCTGGAGCCACTCCTGCTCCCCAGCCTTCTGTCATCCAAAACCCAGACAGGCAATCCACATTCCAACAAAGGCACACAGGATGACTGAGCAAGAAAATACCTACTTTCTAAAAGTGGCATTTTCAAACACAGAATGTAAAAATCACCTTCACTAAAACATGCATCTTTAGATTCTGAGTTCAGGCATACTAAACTTTATTTTCCTACCTAGTTCCCAGGGCCAGTTATGTTTATAAGATTTTATAAACAAACTTCCCATTCTGTCCTATGGGGAACAGGCAGCCTTGCAATAGTGAAAACGAAATTGGCAGTAATTCACTATCAGGACATGCCACTCACACCAGGGCATGTCCTACCTTTCACATACACTGCACCCTGCCCACATGGGTACCTTGGGCCTACCTTAGGGGTGGCTGACATGTAAGAAAAGGGAAGGTTAGAGACTGGCAAGTGTGTGCACTGGCCAAGTCGACATGGCAGTTACAAACTGTGCGCAGACTCTGCAATGGCAGGTCTGAGTTACCTTTTCAGGGCTACTCACGTGGGTGGCACAATCAGTGCTGCAGGCCCACTAGTAGCATTTGATTTACAGGCCCTGGCACACTCAGTGCACTTTACTAGGGACTAACACGTAAATCAAATATCCAATCATGGAAACACCAATCCATAACACAATTTACACGGAGAGCATATGCACTTTAGCCCCGATTAGCAGTGGTAAAGTGCCCATAGTCCTAAAACCAACACAAACAGGTCAGGAAAAAGTAGGAGGAAGAAGCAACAAGTTTGGGGATAACCCTGCAAAAAGGGCCATTTCCAACACAACCCACTTCCAGCCTAAAGCCAGGGTAGACCAATCCATACCTCGATGGGCTTCCCTGCTTGGGGCGATAGAACAAGGAACCTGGCCTGCAACAGCAGGGTTTCCTTCCCGTTCTACGCCTTCCTGAACCTTGTTGGATCCCTCTATCGATACTCTCAGGGCCCACTAAGCTCACCCATGGGGAACCCTTCTCCTCACCTGTGGACCCCATCTGTGTAGCACCTAAACTTACTTTGCTCACAGATGTGTCCCAACAGGCAGTCAGTACCCACATGGCCAACACAATGGTGTGGCCCAAACCACCCCCGGGGTGTGACTCCTGTCCCCCTCCCAGGGGCAACTCTGTCCACCAGGACAGCCAGCCACAGTGGCCACTGACAATCGTCAGTGATGAGAGCCAGGCCTTATGCCTTTCAGGCCACTCCAACCACTGTGATACCAAAGGGGATGATGGACGGAGCGCTTGAGCTAATCAAACACTCACCCCCAGTCAACTGATCTGGGTTTAATCCATCATCATTCTTTAGCTCACTCCACCACCCCAGTTCAGACATGGCCATATGCAAATCAGTCTGACCCTGTGCCTCATGGGAACAGTCCAGCCCGAACTGCCAAGCCATGTCTTCCCTGGACCGGAAACAAGCATCCTGGGACCGGTTTCTGGCTATTCAGCCGTTATCGGCCAGGCTAGCTTGAATCCAGTGGCAAAGTGAGCAAGGGACCCACGTCTGGGCATACCCTGCCAACTTAGGGCGAACAAAGCGATACCAAAGGGGATGATGGACGGAGCGCTTGAGCTAATCAAACACTCACCCCCAGTCAACTGATCTGGGTTTAATCCATCATCATTCTTTAGCTCACTCCACCACCCCAGTTCAGACATGGCCATATGCAAATCAGTCTGACCCTGTGCCTCATGGGAACAGTCCAGCCCGAACTGCCAAGCCATTTCTTCCCAGGACCGGAAACAAGCATCCTGGGACCGGTTTCTGGCTATTCAGCCATCATCAGCCAGGCTAGCTTGAATCCAGTGGCAAAGTGAGCAAGGGACCCACGTCTGGGCAAACCCTGCCAACTTAGGGCGAACAAAGCGATACCAAAGGGGATGATGGACGGAGCGCTTGAGCTAATCAAACACTCACCCCCAGTCAACTGATCTGGGTTTAATCCATCATCATTCTTTAGCTCACTCCACCATCCCAGTTCAGACATGGCCATATGCAAATCAGTCTGACCCTGTGCCTCATGGGAACAGTCCAGCCCGAACTGCCAAGCCATGTCTTCCCTGGACCGGAAACAAGCATCCTGGGACCGGTTTCTGGCTATTCAGCCGTCATCAGCCAGGCTAGCTTGAATCCAGTGGCAAAGTGAGCAAGGGACCCACGTCTGGGCATACCCTGCCAACTTAGGGTGAACAAAGCGATACCAAAGGGGATGATGGACGGAGCGCTTGAGCTAATCAAACACTCACCCCCAGTCAACTGATCTGGGTTTAATCCATCATCATTCTTTAGCTCACTCCACCACCCCAGTTCAGACATGGCCATATGCAAATCATTCTGACCCTGTGCCTCATGGGAACAGTCCAGCCCGAACTGCCAAGCCATGTCTTCCCTGGACCGGAAACAAGCATCCTGGGACCGGTTTCTGGCTATTCAGCCGTCATCAGCCAGGCTAGCTTGAATCCAGTGGCAAAGTGAGCAAGGGACCCACGTCTGGGCATACCTTGCCAACTTAGGGCTGAACAAAGCGATACTAAAGGGGATGATGGACGGAGCGCTTGAGCTAATCAAACACTCACCCCCAGTCAATTGATCTGGGTTTAATCCATCATCATTCTTTAGCTCACTCCACCACCCCAGTTCAGACATGGCCATATGCAAATCAGTCTGACCCTGTGCCTCATGGGAACAGTCCAGCCCGAACTGCCAAGCCATGTCTTCCCTGGACCGGAAACAAGCATCCTGGGACCGGTTTCTGGCTATTCAGCCGTCATCAGCCAGGCTAGCTTGAATCCAATGGCAAAGTGAGCAAGGGACCCACGTCTGGGCATACCCTGCCAACTTAGGGCGAACAAAGCGATACCAAAGGGGATGATGGACGGAGCGCTTGAGCTAATCAAACACTCACCCCCAGTCAACTGATCTGGGTTTAATCCATCATCATTCTTTAGCTCACTCCACCACCCCAGTTCAGACATGGCCATATGCAAATCAGTCTGACCCTGTGCCTCATGGGAACAGTCCAGCCCGAACTGCCAAGCCATGTCTTCCCTGGACCGGAAACAAGCATCCTGGGACCGGTTTCTGGCTATTCAGCCGTCATCAGCCAGGCTAGCTTGAATCCAGTGGCAAAGTGAGCAAGGGACCCACGTCTGGGCATACCCTGCCAACTTAGGGCGAACAAAGCGATACCAAAGGGGATGATGGACGGAGCGCTTGAGCTAATCAAACACTCACCCCCAGTCAACTGATCTGGGTTTAATCCATCATCATTCTTTAGCTCACTCCACCACCCCAGTTCAGACATGGCCATATGCAAATCAGTCTGACCCTGTGCCTCATGGGAACAGTCCAGCCCGATCTGCCAAGCCATGTCTTCCCTGGACCGGAAACAAGCATCCGGGGACCGGTTTCTGGCTATTCAGCCGTCATCAGCCAGGCTAGCTTGAATCCAATGGCAAAGTGAGCAAGGGACCCACGTCTGGGCATACCCTGCCAACTTAGGGCGAACAAAGCGATACCAAAGGGGATGATGGACGGAGCGCTTGAGCTAATCAAACACTCACCCCCAGTCAACTGATCTGGGTTTAATCCATCATCATTCTTTAGCTCACTCCACCACCCCAGTTCAGACATGGCCATATGCAAATCAGTCTGACCCTGTGCCTCATGGGAACAGTCCAGCCCGAACTGCCAAGCCATGTCTTCCCTGGACCGGAAACAAGCATCCTGGGACCGGTTTCTGGCTATTCAGCCGTCATCAGCCAGGCTAGCTTGAATCCAGTGGCAAAGTGAGCAAGGGACCCACGTCTGGGCATACCCTGCCAACCTAGGGCGAACTAAGCGATACGAAAGGGGGTGATGGACGGAGCGCTTGAGCTAATCAAACACTCACCCCCAGTCAACTGATCTGGGTTTAATCCATCATCATTCTTTAGCTCACTCCACCACCCCAGTTCAGACATGGCCATATGCAAATCAGTCTGACCCTGTGCTTCATGCGAACAGTCCAGCCCGAACTGCCAAGCCATGTCTTCCCTGGACCGGAAACAAGCATCCTGGGACCGGTTTCTGGCTATTCAGCCGTCATCAGCCAGGCTAGCTTGAATCCAGTGGCAAAGTGAGCAAGGGACCCACGTCTGGGCATACCCTGCCAACTTAGGGCGAACAAAGCGATACCAAAGAGGATGATGGACGGAGCGCTTGAGCTAATCAAACACTCACCCCCAGTCAACTGATCTGGGTTTAATCCATCATCATTCTTTAGCTCACTCCACCACCCCAGTTCAGACATGGCCATATGCAAATCAGTCTGACCCTGTGCCTCATGGGAACAGTCCAGCCCGAACTGCCAAGCCATGTCTTCCCTGGACCGGACACAAGCATCCTGGGACCGGTTTCTGGCTATTCAGCCGTCATCAGCCAGGCTAGCTTGTATCCAGTGACAAAGTGAGCAAGGGACCCACGTCTGGGCATACCCTGCCAACTTAGGGCGAACAAAGCGATACCAAAGGGGATGATGGACGGAGCGCTTGAGCTAATCAAACACTCACCCCCAGTCAACTGATCTGGGTTTAATCCATCATCATTCTTTAGCTCACTCCACCACCCCAGTTCAGACATGGCCATATGCAAATCAGTCTGACCCTGTGCCTCATGGGAACAGTCCAGCCCGAACTGCCAAGCCATTTCTTCCCAGGACCGGAAACAAGCATCCTGGGACCGGTTTCTGGCTATTCAGCCGTCATAAGCCAGGATTCTTGTATCTGGTCCAGGGAAGACATGGCTTGGCAGTTCGGGCTGGACTGTTCCCATGAGGCACAGGGTCAGACTGATTTGCATATGGCCATGTCTGAACTGGGGTGGTGGAGTGAGCTAAAGAATGATGATGGATTAAACCCAGATCAGTTGACTGGGGGTGAGTGTTTGATTAGCTCAAACGCTCCGTCCATCATCCCCTTTGGTATCGCTTTGTTCGCCCTAAGTTGGCAGGGTATGCCCAGACGTGGGTCCCTTGCTCACTTTGCCACTGGATTCAAGCTAGCCTGGCTGATGACGGCTGAATAGCCAGAAACCGGTCCCAGGATGTTTGTATCCGGTCCAGGGAAGACATGGCTTGGCAGTTCGGGCTGGACTGTTCCCATGAGGCACAGGGTCAGACTGATTTGCATATGGCCATGTCTGAACTGGGGTGGTGGAGTGAGCTACAGAATGATGATGGATTAAACCCAGATCAGTTGACTGGGGGTGAGTGTTTGATTAGCTCAAACGCTCCGTCCATCATCCCCTTTGGTATCGCTTTGTTCGCCCTAAGTTGGCAGGGTATGCCCAGACGTGGGTCCCTTGCTCACTTTGCCACTGGATTCAAGCAAGCCTGGCTGATGACGGCTGGAATAGCCAGAAACCGGTCCCAGGATGCTTGTATCCGGTCCAGGGAAGACATGGCTTGGCAGTTCGGGCTGGACTGTTCCCATGAGGCACAGGGTCAGACTGATTTGCATATGGCCATGTCTGAACTGGGGTGGTGGAGTGAGCTAAAGAATGATGATGGATTAAACCCAGATCAGTTGACTGGGGGTGAGTGTTTGATTAGCTCAAACGCTCCGTCCATCATCCCCTTTGGTATCGCTTTGTTCGCCCTAAGTTGTCGGGGTATGCCCAGACGTGGGTCCCTTGCTCACTTTGCCACTGGATTCAAGCTAGCCTGGCTGATGACGGCTGGAATAGCCAGAAACCGGTCCCAGGATGCTTGTATCCGGTCCAGGGAAGACATGGTTTGGCAGTTCGGGCTGGACTGTTCCCATGAGGCACAGGGTCAGACTGATTTGCATATGGCCATGTCTGAACTGGGGTGGTGGAGTGAGCTAAAGAATGATGATGGATTAAACCCAGATCAGTTGACTGGGGGTGAGTGTTTGATTAGCTCGAACGCTCAGTCCATCATCCCCTTTGTATCGCTTTGTTCGCCCTAAGTTGGCAGGGTATGCCCAGACGTGGGTCCCTTGCTCACTTTGCCACTGGATTCAAGCTAGCCTGGCTGATGACGGCTGGAATAGCCAGAAACCGGTCCCAGGATGCTTGTATCCGGTCCAGGGAAGACATGGCTTTGGCAGTTCGGCCTGGACTGTTCCCATGAGGCACAGGGTCAGACTGATTTGCATATGGCCATGTCTGAACTGGGGTGGTGGAGTGAGCTAAAGAATGATGATGGATTAAACCCAGATCAGTTGACTGGGGGTGAGTGTTTGATTAGCTCGAACGCTCAGTCCATCATCCCCTTTGTATCGCTTTGTTCGCCCTAAGTTGGCGGGGGTATGCCCAGACGTGGGTCCCTTGCTCACTTTGCCACTGGATTCAAGCAAGCCTGGCTGATGACGGCTGGAATGCCAGAAACCGGTCCCAGGATGCTTGTATCCGGTCCAGGGAAGACATGGCTTGGCAGTTCGGGCTGGACTGTTCCCATGAGGCACAGGGTCAGACTGATTTGCATATGGCCATGTCTGAACTGGGGTGGTGGAGTGAGCTAAAGAATGATGATGGATTAAACCCAGATCAGTTGACTGGGGGTGAGTGTTTGATTGGCTCGAACGCTCAGTCCATCATCCCCTTTGTATCGCTTTGTTTGCCCTAAGTTGGCGGGGTATGCCCAGACGTGGGTCCCTTGCTCACTTTGCCACTGGATTCAAGCAAGCCTGGCTGATGACGGCTGGAATAGCCAGAAACCGGTCCTAGGATGCTTGTATCCGGTCCAGGGAAGACATGGCTTGGCAGTTCGGGCTGGACTGTTCCCATGAGGCACAGGGTCAGACTGATTTGCATATGGCCATGTCTGAACTGGGGTGGTGGAGTGAGCTAAAGAATGATGATGGATTAAACCCAGATCAGTTGACTGGGGGTGAGTGTTTGATTGGCTCGAACGCTCAGTCCATCATCCCCTTTGGTATCGCTTGTTCGCCCTAAGTTGGCAGGGGTATGCCCAGACGTGGGTCCCTTGCTCACTTTGCCACTGGATTCAAGCAAGCCTGGCTGATGACGGCTGGAATAGCCAGAAACCGGTCCCAGGATGCTTGTATTCGGTCCAGGGAAGACATGGCTTGGCAGTTCGGGCTGGACTGTTCCCATGAGGCACAGGGTCAGACTGATTTGCATATGGCCATGTCTGAACTGGGGTGGTGGAGTGAGCTAAAGAATGATGATGGATTAAACCCAGATCAGTTGACTGGGGGTGAGTGTTTGATTAGCTCGAACGCTCCGTCCATCATCCCCTTTGGTATCGCTTTGTTCGCCCTAAGTTGGCAGGGTATGCCCAGACGTGGGTCCCTTGCTCACTTTGCCACTGGATTCAAGCAAGCCTGGCTGATGACGGCTGGAATAGCCAGAAACCGGTCCCAGGATGCTTGTATCCGGTCCAGGGAAGACATGGCTTGGCAGTTCGGGCTGGACTGTTCCCATGAGGCACAGGGTCAGACTGATTTGCATATGGCCATGTCTGAACTGGGGTGGTGGAGTGAGCTAAAGAATGATGATGGATTAAACCCAGATCAGTTGACTGGGGGTGAGTGTTTGATTGGCTCGAACGCTCCGTCCATCATCCCCTTTGTATCGCTTTGTTCGCCCTAAGTTGGCGGGGTATGCCCAGACGTGGGTCCCTTGCTCACTTTGCCACTGGATTCAAGCTAGCCTGGCTGATGACGGCTGGAATAGCCAGAAACCGGTCCCAGGATGCTTGTATCCGGTCCAGGGAAGACATGGCTTGGCAGTTCGGGCTGGACTGTTCCCATGAGGCACAGGGTCAGACTGATTTGCATATGGCCATGTCTGAACTGGGGTGGTGGAGTGAGCTAAAGAATGATGATGGATTAAACCCAGATCAGTTGACTGGGGGTGAGTGTTTGATTGGCTCAAACGCTCCAGTCCATCATCCCCTTTGGTATCGCTTTGTTCGCCCTAAGTTGGCAGGGTATGCCCAGACGTGGGTCCCTTGCTCACTTTGCCACTGGATTCAAGCTAGCCTGGCTGATGACGGCTGGAATAGCCAGAAACCGGTCCCAGGATGCTTGTATCCGGTCCAGGGAAGACATGGCTTGGCAGTTCGGGCTGGACTGTTCCCATGAGGCACAGGGTCAGACTGATTTGCATATGGCCATGTCTGAACTGGGGTGGTGGAGTGAGCTAAAGAATGATGATGGATTAAACCCAGATCAGTTGACTGGGGGTGAGTGTTTGATTGGCTCGAACGCTCCGTCCATCATCCCCTTTGGTATCGCTTTGTTCGCCCTAAGTTGGCAGGGTATGCCCAGACGTGGGTCCCTTGCTCACTTTGCCACTGGATTCAAGCTAGCCTGGCTGATGACGGCTGAATAGCCAGAAACCGGTCCCAGGATGCTTGTTTCCGGTCCAGGGAAGACATGGCTTGGCAGTTCGGGCTGGACTGTTCCCATGAGGCACAGGGTCAGACTGATTTGCATATGGCCATGTCTGAACTGGGGTGGTGGAGTGAGCTAAAGAATGATGATGGATTAAACCCAGATCAGTTGACTGGGGGTGAGTGTTTGATTAGCTCAAACGCTCCGTCCATCATCCCCTTTGGTATCGCTTTGTTCGCCCTAAGTTGGCAGGGTATGCCCAGACGTGGGTCCCTTGCTCACTTTGCCACTGGATTCAAGCAAGCCTGGCTGATGACGGCTGGAATGCCAGAAACCGGTCCTAGGATGCTTGTATCCGGTCCAGGGAAGACATGGCTTGGCAGTTCGGGCTGGACTGTTCCCATGAGGCACAGGGTCAGACTGATTTGCATATGGCCATGTCTGAACTGGGGTGGTGGAGTGAGCTAAAGAATGATGATGGATTAAACCCAGATCAGTTGACTGGGGGTGAGTGTTTGATTGGCTCGAACGCTCCGTCCATCATCCCCTTTGGTATCGCTTTGTTCGCCCTAAGTTGGCAGGGTATGCCCAGACGTGGGTCCCTTGCTCACTTTGCCACTGGATTCAAGCAAGCCTGGCTGATGACGGCTGAATGCCAGAAACCGGTCCCAGGATGCTTGTATCCGGTCCAGGGAAGACATGGCTTGGCAGTTCGGGCTGGACTGTTCCCATGAGGCACAGGGTCAGACTGATTTGCATATGGCCATGTCTGAACTGGGGTGGTGGAGTGAGCTAAAGAATGATGATGGATTAAACCCAGATCAGTTGACTGGGGTGAGTGTTTGATTGGCTCAAACGCTCCGTCCATCATCCCCTTTGGTATCGCTTTGTTCGCCCTAAGTTGGCAGGGGTATGCCCAGACGTGGGTCCCTTGCTCACTTTGCCACTGGATTCAAGCTAGCCTGGCTGATGACGGCTGAATAGCCAGAAACCGGTCCCAGGATGCTTGTATCCGGTCCAGGGAAGACATGGCTTGGCAGTTCGGGCTGGACTGTTCCCATGAGGCACAGGGTCAGACTGATTTGCATATGGCCATGTCTGAACTGGGGTGGTGGAGTGAGCTAAAGAATGATGATGGATTAAACCCAGATCAGTTGACTGGGGGTGAGTGTTTGATTAGCTCAAACGCTCAGTCCATCATCCCCTTTGGTATCGCTTTGTTCGCCCTAAGTTGGCAGGGGTATGCCCAGACGTGGGTCCCTTGCTCACTTTGCCACTGGATTCAAGCTAGCCTGGCTGATGACGGCTGAATAGCCAGAAACCGGTCCTAGGATGCTTGTATCCGGTCCAGGGAAGACATGGCTTGGCAGTTCGGGCTGGACTGTTCCCATGAGGCACAGGGTCAGACTGATTTGCATATGGCCATGTCTGAACTGGGGTGGTGGAGTGAGCTAAAGAATGATGATGGATTAAACCCAGATCAGTTGACTGGGGGTGAGTGTTTGATTGGCTCAAACGCTCAGTCCATCATCCCCTTTGTTATCGCTTTGTTCGCCCCTAAGTTGGCAGGGTATGCCCAGACGTGGGTCCCTTGCTCACTTTGCCACTGGATTCAAGCAAGCCTGGCTGATGACGGCTGAATGCCAGAAACCGGTCCCAGGATGCTTGTATCCGGTCCAGGGAAGACATGGCTTGGCAGTTCGGGCTGGACTGTTCCCATGAGGCACAGGGTCAGACTGATTTGCATATGGCCATGTCTGAACTGGGGTGGTGGAGTGAGCTAAAGAATGATGATGGATTAAACCCAGATCAGTTGACTGGGGTGAGTGTTTGATTGGCTCGAACGCTCAGTCCATCATCCCCTTTGGTATCGCTTGTTCGCCCTAAGTTGGCGGGGTATGCCCAGACGTGGGTCCCTTGCTCACTTTGCCACTGGATTCAAGCAAGCCTGGCTGATGACGGCTGAATAGCCAGAAACCGGTCCTAGGATGCTTGTATCCGGTCCAGGGAAGACATGGCTTGGCAGTTCGGGCTGGACTGTTCCCATGAGGCACAGGGTCAGACTGATTTGCATATGGCCATGTCTGAACTGGGGTGGTGGAGTGAGCTAAAGAATGATGATGGATTAAACCCAGATCAGTTGACTGGGGGTGAGTGTTTGATTGGCTCAAACGCTCAGTCCATCATCCCCTTTTGTATCGCTTGTTCGCCTCTAAGTTGGCGAGGGTATGCCCAGACGTGGGTCCCTTGCTCACTTTGCCACTGGATTCAAGCAAGCCTGGCTGATGACGGCTGGAATAGCCAGAAACCGGTCCCAGGATGCTTGTATCCGGTCCAGGGAAGACATGGCTTGGCAGTTCGGGCTGGACTGTTCCCATGAGGCACAGGGTCAGACTGATTTGCATATGGCCATGTCTGAACTGGGGTGGTGGAGTGAGCTAAAGAATGATGATGGATTAAACCCAGATCAGTTGACTGGGGGTGAGTGTTTGATTGGCTCAAACGCTCAGTCCATCATCCCCTTTGGTATCGCTTTGTTCGCCCTAAGTTGGCAGGGTATGCCCAGACGTGGGTCCCTTGCTCACTTTGCCACTGGATTCAAGCAAGCCTGGCTGATGACGGCTGGAATGCCAGAAACCGGTCCTAGGATGCTTGTATCCGGTCCAGGGAAGACATGGCTTGGCAGTTCGGGCTGGACTGTTCCCATGAGGCACAGGGTCAGACTGATTTGCATATGGCCATGTCTGAACTGGGGTGGTGGAGTGAGCTAAAGAATGATGATGGATTAAACCCAGATCAGTTGACTGGGGGTGAGTGTTTGATTGGCTCGAACGCTCAGTCCATCATCCCCTTTGTATCGCTTTGTTCGCCTCTAAGTTGGCAGGGGTATGCCCAGACGTGGGTCCCTTGCTCACTTTGCCACTGGATTCAAGCTAAGCCTGGCTGATGACGGCTGAATAGCCAGAAACCGGTCCTAGGATGCTTGTATCCGGTCCAGGGAAGACATGGCTTGGCAGTTCGGGCTGGACTGTTCCCATGAGGCACAGGGTCAGACTGATTTGCATATGGCCATGTCTGAACTGGGGTGGTGGAGTGAGCTAAAGAATGATGATGGATTAAACCCAGATCAGTTGACTGGGGGTGAGTGTTTGATTGGCTCGAACGCTCCAGTCCATCATCCCCTTTGGTATCGCTTTGTTCGCCTCTAAGTTGGCAGGGTATGCCCAGACGTGGGTCCCTTGCTCACTTTGCCACTGGATTCAAGCAAGCCTGGCTGATGACGGCTGGAATAGCCAGAAACCGGTCCTAGGATGCTTGTATCCGGTCCAGGGAAGACATGGCTTGGCAGTTCGGGCTGGACTGTTCCCATGAGGCACAGGGTCAGACTGATTTGCATATGGCCATGTCTGAACTGGGGTGGTGGAGTGAGCTAAAGAATGATGATGGATTAAACCCAGATCAGTTGACTGGGGGTGAGTGTTTGATTGGCTCGAACGCTCAGTCCATCATCCCCTTTGGTATCGCTTTGTTCGCCTCTAAGTTGGCAGGGGTATGCCCAGACGTGGGTCCCTTGCTCACTTTGCCACTGGATTCAAGCAAGCCTGGCTGATGACGGCTGGAATGCCAGAAACCGGTCCTAGGATGCTTGTATCCGGTCCAGGGAAGACATGGCTTGGCAGTTCGGGCTGGACTGTTCCCATGAGGCACAGGGTCAGACTGATTTGCATATGGCCAGTGTCTGAACTGGGGTGGTGGAGTGAGCTAAAGAATGATGATGGATTAAACCCAGATCAGTTGACTGGGGGTGAGTGTTTGATTGGCTCGAACGCTCAGTCCATCATCCCCTTTGGTATCGCTTTGTTCGCCCTAAGTTGGCAGGGGTATGCCCAGACGTGGGTCCCTTGCTCACTTTGCCACTGGATTCAAGCAAGCCTGGCTGATGACGGCTGGAATGCCAGAAACCGGTCCTAGGATGCTTGTATCCGGTCCAGGGAAGACATGGCTTGGCAGTTCGGGCTGGACTGTTCCCATGAGGCACAGGGTCAGACTGATTTGCATATGGCCATGTCTGAACTGGGGTGGTGGAGTGAGCTAAAGAATGATGATGGATTAAACCCAGATCAGTTGACTGGAGGTGAGTGTTTGATTGGCTCGAACGCTCAGTCCATCATCCCCTTTGTATCGCTTTGTTCGCCCTACGTTGGCGGGGGTATGCCCAGACGTGGGTCCCTTGCTCACTTTGCCACTGGATTCAAGCAAGCCTGGCTGATGACGGCTGGAATGTCCAGAAACCGGTCCCAGGATGCTTGTATCCGGTCCAGGGAAGACATGGCTTGGCAGTTCGGGCTGGACTGTTCCCATGAGGCACAGGGTCAGACTGATTTGCATATGGCCATGTCTGAACTGGGGTGGTGGAGTGAGCTAAAGAATGATGATGGATTAAACCCAGATCAGTTGACTGGGGGTGAGTGTTTGATTGGCTCGAACGCTCCGTCCATCATCCCCTTTGTATCGCTTGTTCGCCCTAAGTTGGCGGGGTATGCCCAGACGTGGGTCCCTTGCTCACTTTGCCACTGGATTCAAGCAAGCCTGGCTGATGACGGCTGGAATAGCCAGAAACCGGTCCCAGGATGCTTGTATCCGGTCCAGGGAAGACATGGCTTGGCAGTTCGGGCTGGACTGTTCCCATGAGGCACAGGGTCAGACTGATTTGCATATGGCCATGTCTGAACTGGGGTGGTGGAGTGAGCTAAAGAATGATGATGGATTAAACCCAGATCAGTTGACTGGGGGTGAGTGTTTGATTGGCTCGAACGCTCCGTCCATCATCCCCTTTGGTATCGCTTTGTTCGCCCTAAGTTGGCAGGGGTATGCCCAGACGTGGGTCCCTTGCTCACTTTGCCGCTGGATTCAAGCAAGCCTGGCTGATGACGGCTGAATAGCCAGAAACCGGTCCCAGGATGCTTGTATCCGGTCCAGGGAAGACATGGCTTGGCAGTTCGGGCTGGACTGTTCCCATGAGGCACAGGGTCAGACTGATTTGCATATGGCCATGTCTGAACTGGGGTGGTGGAGTGAGCTAAAGAATGATGATGGATTAAACCCAGATCAGTTGACTGGGGGTGAGTGTTTGATTGGCTCGAACGCTCCAGTCCATCATCCCCTTTGGTATCGGTTTGTTCGCCCTAAGTTGGCAGGGTATGCCCAGACGTGGGTCCCTTGCTCACTTTGCCACTGGATTCAAGCTAGCCTGGCTGATGACGGCTGGAATAGCCAGAAACCGGTCCCAGGATGCTTGTATCCGGTCCAGGGAAGACATGGCTTGGCAGTTCGGGCTGGACTGTTCCCATGAGGCACAGGGTCAGACTGATTTGCATATGGCCATGTCTGAACTGGGGTGGTGGAGTGAGCTAAAGAATGATGATGGATTAAACCCAGATCAGTTGACTGGGGGTGAGTGTTTGATTAGCTCAAACGCTCCGTCCATCATCCCCTTTGGTATCACTCCAACCACTGTGGCGTCAGAGAGTGGGGGGCGGTAGCCCCAGGTGCCTGACACCCTTTCTCCACTCTCCCCCCTGCCAAGTCAGGTATGGCAGCCTGACACTGGCCCACCAGCCCAGGGTCTGTACCCTGCGGCTGGACAGGAGACTGGGGTGGGCTCTCCCACACCCTCTCCTTCTCCCTGGGGCTCTGTACCCTCCCACCTGGAGCGGCACCCCCAGAAGACAAACTGGTAGGGCCACTGTTGGCAGTCGCCCCTTCCCCCAGGTCAGGGGGGACACCCTGAACCTGTTCCTCCAACCCAGGGTCTGTACCCTCAGGCTGACCAGAGGTCTCGGGCAAGGCTCTCCCCCCCTTACCTCTCCTTCCGGGGTTCCGCACTCTCCTCCTAGGAGAAGCACCCCCAGAACCAAAAACTGTCAGGACGCTGGAACCGGACCTCCTACACAGTTCTTCCACCAGTTCAGGGCCTTGACCCTGCAACCGATCCACCACCCTCGGTTCTAAACCCTCAGGTTGAACCGGGGTCAGAGGCGAGGACTCCCTCCCTCTGCACCCCCTTCCAGAGTTCTTTACCCTCCCACCCAGAGTGGTACCCCTAGAAGACAAACCGGTCAGGACACTGCTTACAGTCGTCCTTCCCTCCACGTCAGGCAGGACCTGAATCCTGGCCTCCCAACCCAGGGACTAAACCCTGCGGGGCTGAGCACCTGCCCGGTGCACCAGGACTTCCTTGGGAGCACGCATGCCCCCTGAGGGTAACACATGACTCATGTGTTGTGTGAAAGTCTGCCTGACACAGATCTCCCGACCCCTGTCCATCTGACAGTGCGCGAAGATCCCCCAGGACAGAAGTGGTGTCACCATGGTCACTCCTAGGAGGCTCAGCCCTTCTGGCTGGCCCCTGACCCACTGGTCCTCCCACTGGGGAACGCATCCCCCTCTCATCCCTCCATCCAGACTTCTTCACCCTCCACTTAGGAGCGGCACCGCCAGACACCAGAACCGCTGGAGCTCTGTTTACAGACACTCCGCGTTCTCCTGCCACTAGGAGGTCCCCCTCAACAGACGGCCTACCAGAAAAGCCTAGGCTCCCCACCTGGTGTTCCCTCCTGGAACCACCCAGGCTCTGGGACCGGGTTTTGGGCACCTTGGGCCGCAGCCCATTCCCACTCCTCCGCGGAGACAGGACGTGAGTCCCTACACCCTTCCCACGACACCGGGACCTGTCTGGGCTACCACCAACCTTTCCCACCACCCTCGGTTGGGAAATACCTAAGCCGCTTCCTTCCGGGTCACCCCCAGATGCTTCTCCAGACCCTCTGGAATCCACCAAAAGGTCTGCTTCCAGTGCAAGCTCCCTGGGGTCAGAGAACTCACAATCCACTGGGTGTTGGCATAGCTCTGGAAAACAGGGACTTAAAATATGCTCTCCAACAATTGAATCACACAGCCCCACACATGTGTTAACCAAACTACCCTTCACCCATCCATCCAGTGCCTCAGACAAGTACCCCACATCATTCTCACAAGACTGGTGAGACAGTGTCTGACTGTTGCTGTCTCTTAACCCATACTCTTCTGGCTGGTCTCCATACTCACTTACTAGGGTTTCTATCATGGGGGAACCCCTCTCCCTGCACCTCTCATCTAGAGTCAGTTGAGTGTCCCTCCCACTACCAGGAAAATGATCCCCTGTGCCAGTTCCCCAATCCACCTCAGGGACACTGCACACCACTGGAGTACCCTCACAATCCTGAACCCCCTGGTGTATGTCAACCCCCTCCTTGAAGCAGGGCCCCAAATCTGTGTGTGTGTGTACCTCATCCTCAGTACTGGACCTAACACTTTTGCTGCCACCATCTGGGCTGGGCCTAGCCCTACTGGCTTCCCAGTCCAGCTCTCTCATTTTAAACTCATGGTCTAACATCATCCTTTTCTCTTCCATGGCTAACTTAAGCTTCTCCAGTTCTACAGCAACTCTCCTTGCTTCCCGCCTGTCCTCCAGCTCCTCTGGGGAAAAGGCACTGCTGCTGCCTGGTTTAGAGGGTGCCCCCCCTCCCAAAAGCACATCCCCCCTTGGAATAGGCTCCTCCACCTCCAGGCTAAGATCCCCAGACTGCTCACTAGCATGACTGGCCGCTACCCAGGCCCTCAGCTCCTTTTGTAGCTCCTCTTTTCTGGTGAGGCCTCTGATTTGGATTTTGAGGTTTTTGCAGATCGCCTTCAACTCCTTAACATTGTAGGTTTCTAACCTCTCCTCCTCAAAGGCCACTTCCAAGATGCAACAGAGGATGCAATTGATTCAGGCATGTTGTACTAGAAAGTTCAAGTTCAAAACCAATGGAAAGGCAAAAATAGACCAAAAGAATAGTATGTGGTACGTAATGGTCTGCGATATGGTAGTAGTGCACACCAATCACTGTAAGTCAAGTGCAAACGCAGAGTCCTATCCTCACCGCTGACAACCAATGTTAGAAATGGGATTTTTGGTAGGCTAGGGCATGTGCCAAAGCCAGGCAGAAACCACCACTCTAGTCAGGATAAGGGAGTTACACTCTAGAATAACCCCTGCTCACCCCCTTGGTAGCTTGGCACGAGCAGTCAGGCTTATCTCAGAGGCAGTGTGTAAAGCATTTGCACATAACCAACAGTAATACAGTGTAAGCACTACAAAGGACACCACACCAGTTTAGAAAAATATCCAATATTTTTATATACTTAAGACAAGACCAAAACGATAAAGATCCACAATACAGTACTTAAAAATCTTCAGTTATCAAAATATGCTTTAAAAACAGTTCCTTGATGTCGATAGCTCCGTCCGGGGGCTATCACAGCGTCGTGAGCAAACAAATCCAAACAGTTCTGGCTGACCGCGGCGTCAAGGGGCAGCTACGGTGTCGGGAAGACCCGCAAACAGTACCTTTAGAAATGCAGGGCGTCGGCGACCTCTCGTTGAGCTTCCGAAAGCACGGCGTCCGCGGGCGTCGGTTCCGGAGGTCAGTGCAGGAGTCATCGGGCCCTCGAAGTCACACGCGTTGCAGATCGATCTCCTCTCTGCTGAAGTCAGGAGCGCTGGCGTCGGCAGGCGCCGGGTGCTGCGGTGCAGCGGTGCGGTGTGCGGGGCCCTCAGGTCGCGGTGCGAGCAGCGGCTCGGTGGCGGCGTCAGATGGCATCGTCGGTGAGACCAGGGTCGCGGTGCGAGATGAAGGCGGTGCTCGTCACAGCGCTGGCAGGTCACGGTGCAAGCAGCGTCGTCGTCGATGCTGAAGCGCTGTTGTCGGCTGACGAACTGGAGTCGATAGCGCCGGCGTCGGTAGGCCAAGGCTGAGATGCGGGATGAGGGCGGTGTGTCGTGTAACTTTACGAGCGGTGCCCTCGAACCACGGTGCAAGCAGCGGCGTAGATTTCGATGTGGAGCATCGTCGTCGGGGATACCAAGGCGTCGTCGTGAAGCGAGGCGGTGCGGAGTGCGGTGCCCACAGGTCGCGGTGCGAGCAGCGGCTCAGTGGCGGCGTCAGCAGGCATCGTCGGTGAGACCAGGGTCGCGGTGCGGCGTTGCAGCGGTACCCTCTGTGGTGCCAAGGCGTCGTCGTGCAGCGAGGCGGTGCGGAGTGCGGTGCCCACAGGTCCCGGTGCGAGCAGCGACTCGGTGGCGGCGTCAGCAGGCGTCGTCGGTGAGACCATGGTCGTGGTGCGGCATTGCGGCAGTGCCCTCTGCGGTGCCTTCAGGACACGGAGTCGGCAGCGGCGTCGTAGACGTCGTCGGGTTGCTTTTCTTCTGTTGCAGCACAAAACACACAGTCCCCAGTGCTGAGGGTAGAAGAACTTGAAGTTTTTTCTGTTCCTGAGACTTCTTGAACAGGGGGCAAGCTCTACCTCAAGCCCTTGGAGAAACTCACAAAAGTAGATTGCAGAAAGTCCAGTCCAGGCCTTTCACTGCCCAAGACAGAAGCAGCCACTGCAGGCCAACACAGCAAAGCACACAGCAAAGTGGTAGTTCCTCCTCACAGCTTCTCCAGCTCTTCTTCTTGGCAGTCTTCTTGATCCAAAAGAGTTCTAAAGTTCAGGGGTCTGAGCCCCAATATTTATATCCCAAAATCCTTTGATCTCTGAGGCAGAGAGGGTCTGTGCCCAGCCAGAACCAGTTCTGCCTTCTCTGGTGTGACTTCCTGGCAGGAGGTGGAGACGGCATTGTCAGAGGCAGACCAGGCCCTTTGAGGTGCAAGGAAATCTCCTCCCCCTTCCCCAGTTGCAGTTTAGGTCTATTCAGCCCTTTCCTGACCCACCTAGACTATCTGGAGCCACTCCTGCTCCCCAGCCTTCTGTCATCCAAAACCCAGACAGGCAATCCAACAGAGGCACACAGGATGACTGAGCAAGAAAATACCTACTTTCTAAAAGTGGTATTTTCAAACACAGAATGTAAAAATCACCTTCACTAAAAGATGCCTCTTTAGATTCTGAGTTCAGGCATACTAAACTTTATTTTCCTACCTAGTTCCCAGGGCCAGTTATGTTTATAAGATTTTATAAACAAACTTCCCATTCTGTCCTATGGGGAACAGGTAGCCTTGCAATAGTGAAAAACGAAATTGGCAGTAATTCACTATCAGGACATGCCACTCACACCAGGGCATGTCCTACCTTTCACATACACTGCACCCTGCCCACAGGGGTACCTTGGGCCTACCTTAGGGGTGGCTGACATGTAAGAAAAGGGAAGGTTAAAGACTGGCAAGTGTGTGCACTGGCCAAGTCAACATGGCAGTTACAAACTGCGCGCAGACTCTGCAATGGCGGGTCTGAGTTACCTTTTCAGGGCTACTCACGTGGGTGGCACAATCAGTGCTGCAGGCCCACTAGTAGCATTTGATTTATAGGCCCTGGCACACTCAGTGCACTTTACTAGGGACTAACACGTAAATCAAATATCCAATCATGGAAACACCAATCCTTAACACAATTTACACGGAGAGCATATGAACTTTAGCCCTGATTAGCAGTGGTAAAGTGCACCAGAGTACTAAAACCATCACATTGTGTGAATCCTATCCCCTTACATCAGGTGACTCAACTGTCCCAGCCACCCCGTGGATGTAACAACCCAACCGCTCCCCACTGCCCCATGCGCACAACAACCCAACCTTCTGTCACCCCTGAGCTCTCAGATATTCAACCTCTCCAAGCCACCTCTTCACCTAACAACTCAGCCTCTCCCTACTGCCCCCATGCGCAGCACAACCCAATCTACTGTCACCCCTGAGTGCTCAGCAGGCCAACTCCCCCCCACCCCGTGGACTTAACACCTCAACCTCTCCCTACCGCCCCCATGTGCAGCACAACCCTATCTACTGTCACCCCTGAGCGCTCAGCAATTCGTCCTCCCACGGCCACCCCATGCTCCTAACAACCCAACCTCTACTTACCGCTCCCATGTGCACAACAACCCAACCTACTGTCACCCCTGAGCGCTCACCAATTCAACCTCTCCCGGCGACCCCGTGCACCTAACAACCCAACTGCTCCCTACTGCCCCATGTGCAAAACAATCCAACCATCTGTCACCCATGAGCACCCAGCAATTCAACCTCCCCAAGCCACCACGAGCACTTAACAAGTCGACCGTGCCCTACCGCCCCATGGGCAAAGCAATCCAACCTTCTGTCATTCCTGACCGCTCAGCAATTCAACCTCTCCCGGCCACCCAGTGGGCGTAACAACCCAACCGTTCCGTACTGCCCCCATGCGCACAACAACCCAACCGTCTGTCACCCCTGAGTGCTCAGCAGTTCAAACCCCCCTAGCTTCCCCGTGCATTTAACAACCGAAACTTATCACCTTGGCACCTCCATAACTTATCACCTTGGCACCTCCGTGCATCAACAACCCGGTGTCTCCATGCTGAGTAATTTAAAGGGCAGGTGCTATCAAGTACTCAGTACCTGCACTTCTTTACTTTGTAAGGTATAGCTCCGGCACTTCAAGTTCTCAGCACTGCTCCAATGCTTTTAATAAGATAGTACCAGCACTTCTCAACAGCAAATTGGTACTCTGGGCAAGGAGTAACTGCACTTCAATATTTCTATTTCAAGCACTGTCCATGCAAACCCGGTGCATGCAACAATCCGGCATCTTCCAGCCTCTTCCATGCACTCAGTAACCCTGAGTATCCACGCCACTCCATCGTGGCATCTGGCTTCAGCGCCTTCTGTCTCTGGGCACCCAGATTGAAAGGCCTGTCCTCCGGCACCCCTGCCCTGGAATACTCTTGTGTTGGATCTGAGAGTGCTAACCTTCTTCTCTCTCATCAACAGGGTATTTCGGTCTTGTCCCAGTCGGGCGCAGACCACGCTGGCCTCCAGTGCAGTAAGTTCTCCAGTATTGGATTTTCATAGATTCACATGCTTGAATCATTACCCGTTGTCGAAGTGGGAGTCCCACAACACCATAATAAAGCAGTATGTATCACTATCATAGGCTATAGTGGCAATGAACAATCACTTTAATAGCTTATCTATGTCCTTTAAAAAAAGGACCAAACTTAAACTACAATCAATCACGCAACAGCACGCTGTAGAATAGTCCCAAGAGAGCCCCTCAGATTTTCTACTGCACATCGTAGAGGGGAGTCTACCTGAGCTGCTGCTCAGTTTTCTTCATCTAGAGTCTGGAATTTATCCTAAATACCTGCTACTGTGTCTGACACATCGAAAAAAGGAGGGGTTCCACAACATCCGGAATACCGGAATTAGAAACCTAACCATAGGAAGAACAGGGATTCCACTGAACATGTGTGAAAAACCCTCTTTCCAGAAATTAAAATTATTTTCTAGAGTCCCCTCACCCACCGGGGTTACCCCTAGGTGGCATGCTTCATCATTGGGGTCCTCTCAATCTGCTGCGGATTGAGGCGTGCTGCGACTTGCGAACTACGTAGGAGCACTTCGTTTTTGGAAAATATGTGTGGTGCAGTGATGTGGAGTGGGAAAAATAGGTTAAAAATACCCAGCTAGTGAGCTAATATTTTATTCCTGCTCTTAGTCAGTATGTTTTAAAATCAGGGGTAATACTAGGGAAAGACCTAACTGTAATGAGTATGGAGTCCCTAGTACTGGGTCGACATGTTTCGCGTTTTCCCCTAAAGCTCTTCTTCAGGACCACACGAGGGCCAGCCCCATGCGTACCACTCCTAAAGAATCATGTGAATAGGAAACAATGGGGTGCCCACCTAATGTGTGTTCACCTGATACTAAATACATACGGTTGTATACTGACACGCTGTATTTTTGTTTAGGCAGAAATATGCCTCATGATCTGCAGGGGTAGAGGGGCTTGTAGTCACACCTTCGTCAAAGCACTCCTCTCGGAAAATGACCTGATGGCACCCCTGGAGACCGCATCTTCTTCGAAAAAAAGGGCCTGTTCAGATCCTGCAGAAACTGCAGAAAGAAAAAGCTGCATGTGGATGACCCACATAACGACTGTCTGAACTGCCTCTACCACAGCACGAGGTAAAGGAGTATAAAATATACCACACTTTTTTCTCCAAAGCCTTGAAGGACAACGGATTCCACATCTTCTGAGGAAGACAGTCATACCTCTGCAAGGTCTCACAAGAGGACTAGATCCTTTGAGCAAGGGACATCTGAGGAGAGCAGGAAGGCCATCAAAACCCTTCAGACCAAAGAACCTCTGAGAAAGGAGAGAAAGAAATGTATCTCATCAGATGCTGCATCTTCTGCACCCAGCACACCATCTACTATAGCTGGGGATCGTCTGCAGACATCTTCTGAACCGTCAACAACAAGGCACAAGACTCCTCTTAGTGCCCAGTCGACGGCACCATCACCATCGTCAACAATATCGTCAACAACGGTCACCACCGTCTTGTCTACGAGACCGTACACAGCAAGGGCAACATCTGTCTGCGCACCGATCCATTCCACGAAGGCACCGTCGATGGCCACGTCGACAATAACACCGACGACACTGTCAATGAAGACCTCACTGATGGGGTGTACCGACAACACCTAAACCCTTATGGTGACTTGATACCTTGTCGGTGACCATCGGGTCGACGACGATGACGCAGACGATACCATCAGCGATTATAACAATCAGCACAATTTCAGTGACAACACTGAGACCTGAACTGAACTCTCCCAGCAAAGTTTCTTCTCTTCCCCCAAATCACCTATTAGACCTGGAGGAGTCAAGCGACGAGGGACCTTTTGGAGCAGCTCAGAGCCCATCAGAGCTGCAATTTAAGTATCAGGATGATGATGATATTGAAGAGGAAGAGCGGTACTAGGAGCATTATTGTGCCCCTCCTACAAAGAGACATGAGCATTATCAGTACTATTCTGATCCACAGCCCAGACAGGGTGACGTACAAGTGCCCGTGTCACTATTTCAAGATCTGCAGGCAATGCTGAAAGATTACTGGTAAAGGTTCCCTTATCCTCTCCAGTAGTTCCACCTCAGCTTACCTTTGCTGCCACTCAAAGTCCTATTCCTCCATCTATTATGCCCAGGATGATGCCTGCTTCCAACATAGCAGCGCCACCAAGGGACGACCCATCAACATCAGATGACGAAAGGGAAGAAGGTGAGATTACGGAACTGCAGCCTCAGAAAGATGAATGGGACTATTACCTTACCTTATTCCCACTCTGTCGCCTCCACCACCACAGCCTGTAGACTCTCTCCCAGAGGACATTGGGGGTTTTCATAATTTAATGGACCGGGCTACAACAAGGTTTCACCTGCTAATTTTGTCCAAACAGGCCGAATGCTTTCTGTATGACTTTAAAGAACAAACAAGGAAGTCAGTCCGAGCCATCCCCATCATTGATTAGGTCTGGGAGGAGGGAATTAAAGTAGTGAGGAACCTGGCTACGGTGGCTGCGGTTCCTCCTTGTATGGACAAAAAATACAGTGCTCCAGATGATTCCCCCATTTGCCTTACTGAACGTCCCAAGCCAGATTCTGTGATTTCACAAGCGGTGCAACATTGCGCCAAAAATCCTCCGCCCCCATCTCTACCCCACAAGACAAGGAGGGCAGGCGCTTGGACAAAATAGGCAAGACATTCTCCACCATGTCCGCCATCACCGTTCGTGCGGCCAGTTCTCTGGCGATTCTGGGTTGCTATGATCAGCAGATGTGGTTTGATATCGGTGCCCTCATCGACCTAGTGCCTTAGGAAAGAAAATTTGAAGCAAGAAAAATCTTGCAGGAAGGTGAATGCACCTCATCGGAAATAGTAGACTGTGCAATGGACATCGCTTCCACTGGCTTATATCAACTAGCAGGGGCACCAGTTTTAAGAAGGCATGGACGTCTCAAAGCAACATCCTTAAGGCCAGAGGTGCAGTCCAAGATCCTGGATATGGCCTACGATGAGGAAACCCTATTTGACAAACACGTAGACAATACTCTGTTGGCCATCAACACAGATACGTACAGATCTCTTGGCTCTCTTCAGTTCAGAAAGTTGCCCTTTCAGGGGGCGAGTGGAAGAGGGTTTTCAACCTACAAAGGAGGATATCAGCATTCCCAACAGTACTAACACTTTTAGTCTTAATACAGGCCTACGTACCAGAAACAATCGTTCGTCAACCAGCTTTGGCAGCATAAACAAAACAAGGCCTCGCTGAAAACAACCCCCCCCAGAGTCAAGACACAGGTCGCAAGTAGTGACCTCAATTAGGTGCCGGCTATTTCCATTTCTTCCCATCCGGTGGTTGCGAACATTTCCAACTACCTCCCTCAATGGAGGGAGATAACTTCAGACAGATGGGTATTGGACCTGGTCACCTATGGCCATATCCTGGAGTTTATCCAAAGACCACCATACAGTCCTCCAAGGTGAGTGCACCCCCTCGTCTTCACTTATTGAAAAAAGAAACCCTCATCATGCTTACCAAGGGAGCAATCGAAAAAGTTCTATTTTCCCAGAGACACATGGGATTCTACTCCCGATTTTTTCCTTATAAGAAAGAAAACAGGGAAATGGAAACCCATGCTAGACCTCAGAATGTAAACACATTTTTACGCAAGCAATCCTTTCGCATGATCACGCTTTCCTACATCCTGCACCTCCTAAACAGCGGAGACTATATGACATCTCTGGACTTGTAGGCTGCATATTTCCACATCACCATACATCCCAAACGCCACAAATATCTGCGCTTCACCGTAGCCGGCACCCATTACCAATTCCGAGTCCTCCCGTTTGGCCTCAAGTCAGCTCTCCACATATTCACCAAATGCCTCGCCCCGGTAGCAGCTTCTCTCAGAAAACAAGGTCATCAGGTATTCCTCTACCTAGACTACTAACTGGCTGCTGAAAATCTCAACACCATTGCAAGCGTCCAGAGCTATGAAAGCTTGCCATTCATTGTTTCACAAACTGGGTCTCACTGTGAATCATCGGAAGTCCTCAACTACTCCAAAACAGAGGGTACTGTTTCTAGGAGCCAACTTGGATACAAACCAAAGCAAAGCTTTTCTCTCAGAAGACGAACAACGGAGTTTAACAAATTTGGTGTTAACAGTTTCCAGAAAAAAAAATCAGTTTCTGTGAAGCTGTACAAGTCCTTGCTGCGCATGATAACTTCCACAATCAACCTAGTCTCACTAGCACGCCTAAAGATAAGGCCATTGCAAGAGAAGCTTCAAGCGCAATAGATCCAAACGAAAGGGTCTTACAAAGACTTGATAAGCATCACCCCAAGGATGGTGGAAACATTAGCGTGGTGGTCTTAGTTCTCTCATCTCTCTGAAGGCCTCACATTTGTTGGCTCTAATACCCGGCTTCGTAATACCTGCAGATGCCTCTCTCTAGAGGGCTGGAGAGACACTTGCAGGACCTGCAAATTCAAGGGAAGTAGTCTGCGCTCCAGAAAACGCTTTCCCAAGAAGCCCAGGGGCTTTGGAGCTGACTCACAACCCACCAGATATCCCTTAGGGACAAGCACGTATCCAGTGTAAACAACACCTTAGCAGACATGATCAACAGTGTCAAGGACAGTTGCCATGAGGGTAAACAGCCATTACATCACATGCGTAACAACGCATGCGATTACAACGCGGTCGTTATAACGACTGCGTTGTTACATCGCAGTACCATTACAACGCAAGTCGTTACAACGACTTGCTGTAGGGGGCGCTCCAAGCTAAGGAATAGTATAATTTACTATTCCAACACCTTCCCTACTGTTGCACACACTGGAGTTGGAATAGTAAATTATACTATTTCAACATCCAGCGCCCCCTACACAAGTCGTTGTAACGACTTGCGTTGTAATGGTACTGCGATGTAAGAACGCGGTCGTTGTAACAACCGCGTTGTAATCGCATGCGTTGTAAACGCATGCGATGTAGAGGTATATATTCTGCCATGAGTGGGAGGTGGATCAATCGGAGCTGGACAAGATATTCTTTGGGGCAAACCAGCATTGGATCTCTTCGCAACAGAAGAGAACACCAAATGCCAATTCTACGCCAGTCGGTACCCGCTCCCAGGGTCGTGGGGGAATGCCTTTTTGATCAGATGGTCCGGGATTTATGCATACGCTTTTACCCCCCTTCCCTCTCATGCCAAAGGTTCTCAACAAAATGAAAGTTGAGCACTGTTGTCTCATCCTCATTGCTCCCAAGTAGCCCAGGCAACACTGGTTCACAGAGCTTCTCCTGCTGTCGGAGTCCAATCGCATTCACCTACCAACAACGCATGACTGTTGACTATGAACCAGGGCCAGATCCTACATTCGGAACCAGCCTCTCTCCACTGTGTGCATGGCTCCTGAATTCTATGAGTTCCGAGACTTGAAAGATTCCTCAGGGCTGTAGGGATATCCTATCCAAGGCAAGAGTGGAAGCCACTAACAAAACATACAAGCTGAAATGGAAGCGATTCTGTTCATGGTGTCAACACTCTAACCTACATCCGTTGTAAGGATCACCGGAGCAGATTCTGCCTTATCTCCTATCGCTTGCTAAATCAGTATTGGTGCATGCGTCTGCCAAGGTTCACTTTGCTGCAATCTCATGATACAGATGCTCTTAGCGCTCTCTCTCTCTCTGTTTCACAAGGATCATCAAGCAGTTTATGAAGGGGTTGGTCAGAGCTTTCCCTCTGGTACGAGCTCCCCCAGAATGGCATCTCAATGTAATTCTCTCTCAACTTATGAAACCTCCATTTGAACCGATTCACAAAGCAGACCTGAAGTTTCTCTCGTGGAAAGTTGCTTTATTGTTGGCTCTCACGTCAGCTAGAAGAGTGAGTGAGATACAGGCTTTCACAACGCAGGAACCCTTCTTGTGTTTCACTGATGATTACATGCTAGTCAGAACAAATCCAACATTCATTCCCAAGGTTCCATTGCAATTTCATCTCAATGAAGCTATTGACTTCGTACTTTCTTCTCAAATCTGGCATCACCTGCCAAAAGGTCTCTCCATACCCTCGACATTAAACAGTCTTAAATTCTATACATCATACTAAACAGCTTCGGGAAACTGACCAACTGGTCTAATGGACAATCTCGACAGGGTACTTCAGTCACAAAAGCAACCATCGCAAGATGGATTTCTGCCACTCAAAAGCTGGTAGACTACTCAGAGCGAAGGTATTCAACACAGGAAGTATCCACTTCGGCTGCTCTGTTTTCAGGTGTTCCGCCGGAGGCGATATGTTGTGCTGCGAGGTGAAAGAGCACCCACACATTCACGCAGCGCTACTGCCTGGAATTGGCAGATCGCAGTGATGCGGCCGTAGGACAGGCAGTGTTACGTCATGTGTTCCAATAAGGTGAGCCTCGGTTATGGTATGTGCTTATTAAGATTTCTATGCAGATGCATATAATGGTGTTTTATACCTCATAATTGTTTTCTCGTATATGAAGTATTCATGCTATATATATTAAACTGTACCCCCGTCCTCAACAGGTAATTATATTACTAAAAGGTTTACCTACAATACTGCTTGCCATTCTGATTCAAGCATGTGACTCTATGAAATATCCAGTACTGGAGAAGAAAATAAGTTACTTACCTGTAACTGCAGTTCTCCAGTATTGGAATCTTTCATAGATTTATATGCGACCCACCCTCCTCCCCTGAGAGGCTCCCCTTATACTTCGGTATTACCTATCCACACTTGTGCTGGAAAATCTGAGGGACTCAGCCTCTGTTGGGAGTGTCCTAGAGGGTGCTGTCGCCTGATTGGTTATAGTTCAAGTTTGGTCCTCTTTAAAATGGACATAGATAGGCTACTGAAGTAGGTGTTCATTGTCATTATAGCCTATGATAGTGATACATACTGCTTTATTGTGGTACCGTGGGACTTCCACTTTGACAACAGTGAATGATTCAAGCATGTGAATCTATGAAAGATACCAATACTGGAGAACTCCAGTGACAGGCAAGTGATGGAGCAGGGTAAATAAAATAATTTGTACCCCCCCTTGGAAAATTAGTGAGCTTTAATAAATTAACGATACTAATTGTTTGATGGAGCATGAGATAATCAACAAATGCACCTTTAGTAAACACTACATAAGGGTAACCGCAATTTGTGCAAAATCTAATTTATTTACAATTGTGAAGTTGATTGACACTAATATTGGGATTTGCGTACTAATTAGAGTAAAATCGCATGATTTATGCTATGTAGCAGAATTGTATTGTGGCAAAGAATGCGGATGGTAAGTAGAATGGCTTTAAATGTTGCTTTTGCTAGGTAACACCTAACACGGGTCTTTAGAATGGCGGGTGGTAAACAGAAAGGCTTATTTTCTTTGTTTTAATTTTGATTGTGTTTGTTCTTATGATAGTTCGTTCGGGCCTGTTAGGCCATGCTGCAAAAATGGCTGCCGAGACAGATGAGGTCACGTGAAAAGTCAAAGATGGCCTCTAAGCGGAAGAAATAAAGGAGCTGAACCACGTGGGTACAGCCCGTGCACGGAGTGAGAGATGTCAAGGTCACGTTGACCTGCCATAAGGAGGGTGCCAAGAAAGACTCAGCGCGTATTCGTGGGAATAAATGAGAAAAGTATTAAGCGACAATGGACTAACTAAATTGTGACCATCGGGATTGCAACAAAATGAATGGACAAATTGGACTGCTTTTACCCAAAGGTCATGAGAATCATTGTACTCTTAACTATCCCCGAAACCAGTTTGAACAAGGAAGGCGATGAGGTGATTATCACCACCCCTCAAATGGACCAATTAGCGTGATTCCTGCCCCTAAGGATTGCAACTTTTTGTGTAGTAAGCTAGAAGTAGGGTATAAGAGGGACTACTCTTATGTGGGAGGGTTTGCTTCTATAGGCTTCTTCTTTGGGTTGCCTTTTGCTGCTGCTGTGGCCGCTGCTATTGATGCTACTGCTGCCGTTGGTATTTCTTGCCACACCATTTTTCCTATTTTCCATTTTTCCACCACAATATTACTAAAGGACTTTGTCATTTTTGGACTTCGAACTTGACTGGGGAAGGAACGAGACCGTTGCGGGAAATCTGTATGGGAGGTCCGGTCGAGGAGGACATTAGCGGGACAGTCAGTCAGTTTGGGAGTCTATTCTGTGATCTACGGTTGATCTTCTTTTTGGTGAACAATTCCTATCTGCATCTAAATGGGTAATGCATAAGTTTCAATTCTTTATTAGAACTTTCCATATAAATGTTATTAATGTATTAAAAGTGATTAATAAACTCAGAATCTCACCCGTGCAAGTGAAAATTTAGATACAATTTCATTCTAATTAACAATGAGTCTGTGGTTCTTTAGTTCTTTAATAAGTTTAAAGTTTAACAGGTTTTAAAGTGATTGAGCTGGTCTTAATCACCATCAACTTATTCTACTAGTTGGTCCATCGACCAAAGAGCGGAATACCTTGATGTTTGGAACCGACAAGATCAGAAGCTAATGTATATGATGTCCGAGGCTTTATTCTGTCAGATTTAACAAGGTATCCCGTTCCTCCAGCAACACATTTCTCCTTGGTGTGTAATCCAGTGAGTGAATGAATGTATGATATGCGGTGTTATGGGCCCCACCGTCATATGGTTTAATAGATGTGAATGATTTACCTGGATTCTTGTCCTGAGGAGAAATTTATATTAACCGCGCTGGATCAGATTTCTTGGTAGCAGAGTTATGGTTACTATAGATTAGTTTGGTGATTATTGATTATTGATTTATTGATTATTCATGTCTAACACTTCGTGTCGAATTGTATTATGTTATGTGTAAGTCGAGACTTTGAAGCTTCCGGGAAGTAGGAAGTGGACACGTGTGGCAAGAGAAGTCACACGGAATTGTGCATTGTCTGATTTTTCAAAATTGGTGATAACACAGGATTGTGTTATGATAGGGACATTTCATGTATAAAAACGCGTATGAGTGAAATAGCAACAGGTTTTCTTGTGAAACTCTGGCCTTAATTCTCAGGAGCAGTGTAGTCTCCACATGTGTTTTATCCCCAGAGAAACGGGTTTACCCCTTGCTTGAGAAAAGGGTAAGGTAGAGAGAAGTGCTACACTTATCGAACAAAACAGTATTCTTGCAAGATAGAGCAAACTATTTCTTTTGTTTAGCGAAACCAGACAATGGTAATGTGTTTTACGTTGTAACTAATAAAATTCAGTCGAGAAAAGAAGGTAAGAAAACTGCCGATAATTATTGTAAAGGAGGGGTCAGAAAAGACAGGAGTAGTACTGACGTCAACAAAGACCGCGCTGGTATTGGCCAGTTGTGGGAAAATGAAGAGCTTCCTGATTGGTGCGTTGGTGTGAAGACGCGCTGGTATTGGTCAATTGGAAGTGACGTAGAGTTTTCGGATTGGTGCGTTGGTGTGAGACGCGCTGGGATAGGTCCGAATAGCCAAACAGTAGAAAGAACAGCGTAGTGAAGAATTTTCTTGAGTTTGTTGGAGAGAAAGAATCGTGCAATATGGCTTATTATGAGTATGGTAGAGAGAAACCGTCATGGATGGCGAAGATTAAAAACTTTTTCAAGAAGGACAAAAAGGTAGTGACTAGGGAAGGAGAAGTACTTCCTCCGCCGAAAACGCCAGCTTCTCATATGATGTTGAAATATGGTTATCATACTTGCATTTGGTTGGAAAATTGGACAAAATATACTCAGAACGATGGAGTATTGGCGTTTCCAGAAAAAGGTTCGTTTAGCACAGCTGTACTTCGAAATTTGAGAGAGAAAATGATGAAACTTGAACCGAGACCTAGACTGTGAGAAGCTGGCCTGGTATATGCTGTTCACTAATTAAAGTGGACACCTTGCACCAGTCCAATTCGACTCTTATGGTAGGTAGGTCTAAGACAACCTTTATAGAAAGCTATCCTAGTGGTAGCTGTGGAGAGCAGCCTTCAGGCTAAGTCTTGGAGGAATGTAAAGCAGCTTGTTTTACCACACAATCTCTTGAATCACCAAATGAAAAGGCACCACACAGGTATATATATCAAATATATATGTATTTATTAATAAACAACTCTCTACTAATCTCTTTATGAGATTAGAAGTCAGGAACATATGTACAAATCAAATGTTATCAAAAATAAGTTAGCACAAGTAAATATCACAATCTTATCTTGGCTAGACCGTGGTCTAGAGCACATAGAATCGAGGGACCCCCAAGAACCACCCCAGGTAGTTGTAGGAGACCCACAGGGGACGGACGCGGTGTTCAGACACTGGTGCGAGTCCTGTACGAGTCTATGCGAGAGAACGCAATTAAGTTATCAAAGTTACAGGTCCCTGGCGTGTTCGAGGCGAACACACCGATCGGTCAGTATGAGTCGAAGGACGCGGATACTGATAGAGTTACAAGGGAGTTGGACGCGATGTGTCTAACACAGACGCGAGCCCTGTACGAGCCAGTGCGATAATCGCACGGGGAGAATAGGAGTTTTAGGGCACTTCTAGGGTAGCTACAAGCAAGCCACTTACAGGGTAAGTAGTTCTAGGGCCCACACCCACAGGAGCACCGTAGTGCTGAAGTTACCTCACCCAGGGGAGCCGGGTGCATAGGTGTCCTTTGGTGTCGGGTCGCGGCGTCGTTCTCAATGGGAACCAATGAAGACTTGCTGCTTGCGACGACAGAAGAAGTGTCAGTTGGAATCCAAGCCTGGATTCGGAGGGAGGAAGACCTGAAAGCAGAGGGGACAGTGTTCACAGTCACTTGGCAGTGACTCTGGGCAAGGAAGATGAATGCCCACCGCCGTCGACAGCTTCGGGTCGTTCCCGGGTGTCTTGACTCTTCGACCACGTGGTCCAGGCAGCGTCGGTGATGACCAGGAGCTGGATTCGGTGTGTCCCACGATGTCTGCAGCTTACTAAGGTGTCGGCGACTCGATTGGAGCCAACAAGCCTTGGTAGCAGCAAGACTCGTGGAAAGCCTAAAGAGTCAATGGTGTAGACCAGCAAGGTCTGGGGGACTTACCCAGCAAGGGTAGGTCAGGGCAGGCCTGGAGCAACCAGGGGAGCCCTGTGGTTTTGTTGGAAAGTCTTCTGGGGACCCACAAGCCGGCTGGCAAGGGATCGCGAAGACGCCTCGGGAGGATCCACTCAACAGGGGCCCACGGTCACTCGGGATGGTGTAGGCCTCTGAATTCAGGAGGGATCTCTGCTAGAGGCTGGGACCACACGTGGTCCAAAGCACAAGTTCTTAGAACGTCGTGAAGGGGTTGCACTCGACAATAGTGCACGGTACCCAGGGGCTGTGGTTCCTCGTCGCTCGTGGGGTCCACTTGCCTCAGCTTCGCTGGGGACTCACGATCGCCTTGGAGAAGTCAGGAAATCCTCTTCCTGGGCTGCAGGGACTTTGGGCTCCGGCGGGAGCGGCGTAGTTTGCGACCGTCATTGTAGTTTTTGGTGCCTGCCAAGCAGGGGAGTCACTCCTTGACTCCAAGGGAGATTCTTCAGTCTTCCAGAGGTAGTGGAACGTCGAAGGTCCAGGATTCTTCTTGAGAGCGTCGTCCAGGGAGATCTGGGTTGCAATGCACAGGTTCCCCCTCTTATACTAAAAGGAAGGGAGGGACTAGCTCTATGACCCCACCTATGGGAGGGTCAGGGGAGTGGGTGGCTACACCCACTTCCCTTTGTCCAGTTTCGCGCCAGAGCAGGGGCAGGTAGCCCCTGAGCCGGTTTGAACTGGGGTATGCACAGAGGAGCCTTCTGCTCCCCCAGTGCAGGACTTCAAAGCACTCTAAGAGTGCACCCACCCAGCCCCAATACACTAAACCCTGTCTGGGAGGTGGTCACACCCCCTTGCGACAGGATATCTATTGTTGGGCTTCCTCCACTGTGAGTTTCGGTCATCAGCAGGAGGGCAGCCCAGTGTCTGTGACTGGTGGCATCCATCTTGTGATGCCAGGGCTCTGGAAAGAAGTTACCGGTTAGGCCGGTGTGTACATGTCTCTCCCTCTAGAAGGGTGGAATGCTACCCCCGCCGCCAGAACTGGCGGGGGGGTAGTATTCCAAGATGTTTGACACCAAACACGACATGTTTCCGTGCAGCCATCCCAAAGTTAGCATTTAACACGAGGTTATAATGCGCTTAAGAGTATATGGTCAGGCTGCACTACAAACAGCATCAGAGAAGGATCTCTGAACGCTGCAGAGGGGCTCTGCTCATGCAGGGACACCCTCCCACATAAGAACCAAGCACTCTGCCTTCAGGATTGATAAGGCCTGCCATAGGAGTGACTTATAGATTTGTATGTGTGTATGTATGTAGTGATATAGGTAGCCTATAGCACAGTAAGGGGTGCATGCACCACCTTACCCAGGCTGCAGTAGCAGACCTGTGGTGTCAGATTTAGTCTGCTTCCCAGGGGTGGCATAATACATGCTCCAGCCCCTGGTAGGCCTGTGAAGTACCTATGCCCTTGGTACCTAAGGTACCATATACTAGGGACTCATAAAGTACCACAGTATCCAATCACTAGTGCACCTAGAGTGCACTCCAAGTCGTTTAGAGAGAACAGAGAGGCTGGGGCCCTGATTAGCAGGGACCCAGCCCGACTATAGCCAGAAACCAGTGTAAACATCAGAAAAAAAGTGGGGGCAACATAAGAGGCAGATCCTACACAACCCCCCCCCCCCACACGCAGGGACACTAAACTAACCTTGACCAGTTGAGTCTTCGTGTTCAAAGTGGAAATACCTTGAGAGTCCATCTGCATTGGCATGTTGGGTCCCAGGTCTATGTTCCACTGTATAGTCCATCCCCTGTAGGGAAATGGACCACCTCAAAAGTTTTGGGTTTTCTCCTTTCATTTGTTTAAGCCATAGGAGGGGCTTGTGGTCGGTCTGAACTATGAAGTGAGAACCAAACAAGTATGGCCTCAGCTTCTTCAGGGCCCATACCACAGCAAAGGCCTCCCTCTCTATAGCTGACCAACGTTTCTCTCTAGGGGTCAGCCTTCTGCTAATAAAAGCTACTGGCTGGTCTTGACCTTCATCATTCAGTTGAGACAGTACAGCTCCCACACCCAGCTCAGAAGCATCTGTTTGGACAATGAACTTTTGGTGTAGTCTGGACTCTGTAAGATGGGGGCAGTGCACATGGCCTGCTTTAGGTCTTCAAATGCCTTCTGACAGCTAGCTGTCCACTGAACCTTTTTGGCATTTTCTTTGAGGTTAGATCATTCAAGGGGGTCACTATAGATCCATATCCCTTTACAAACCTCCTATAGTACCCAGTCAGGCCTAAGAAGGCTCTCACCTGTGTCTGGGTGGTTGGAGCAACCCATTCCATTATGGTTTGGATTTTGCTCTGTAAAGGCTGAACCTGGCCTCCACCTACAAGGTGGCCCAGGTATACAACCTGACTCTGCCCTATCTGGCACTTAGTGGCCTTGATAGTGAGGCCTGCTTTCTGCAGAGCCTCCAAAACATTCCTGAGGTGGACCAGGTGATCCTGCCAGGAGGAACTAAAGACAGCAATATCATCTAGATAAGCTGAGCAATAAGTTTCCATCCCTGCCAGAACTTTATTCACCAACCTCTGAAAAGTGGCAGGTGCATTTTTCAATGAAATGAAATTAGGCATTTATAAAGCGCACGGATACTCACATAGAGTGTCCCGGCGCTAATCTCCAAAACCAACAGGAAAAACCCCGCCCCGCCTACCATCGTGTTATTGTTGGAACAGCCATGTTTTAAGTTGTTTCCTAAAAAACAGCAAGTCCTGAGTCAATCTGAGATGTAGAGGCAAGTCGTTCCATAGGCGAGCCGCTTGAACCTGAAAGGAACGACCTCCAATCCGAGATCGAGTGAATTTGGGAATCACCATCAGGGATTGTCCAGAGGACCTTAAGACTCGTTGAGGCTGATAGCGTTGGATCCTACTTCTCAGGTAAACCGCACCCGTATCGTAGAAGGCTCGATAAGCAAGCACCAAAGCCTTAAACTGAATCCTCTTTCTCACCGGGAGCCAGTGCAGCGCTTTCAGGTGGAGCGACATGCGCGTTCTGGTGGTAGTGCCCACCAGGGGTCGAAAATGCTGTTTTGGCTTTTGCATCATCAGCTTATCTGATCTGCCAGTAGCCAGCTGTTAGGTCAAATGTACTTAGATACTTGGCTGAGGCCAAAGTATCAATCAGCTCATCTACCCTTGGTATGGGATAGGCATCAGTCCTAGTGACTGCATTGAGGCCTCTGTAGTCTACACAAAACCTCATTTCTTTCTTACCACCCTGGGTATGAGGCTTGGGTACTAGGACTACTGGGCTAGCCCAAGGGCTATCTGAAGGCTCAATCACACCTAACTCCAACATTTTCTGGACTTCAGTCCTGATACAGTCCCTGACATGGTCAGGTTGCCTGTAGATTTTACTCTTGACAGGCAGACTGTCCCCAGTGACCACCTCATGGGTGCACCAGGTAGTCTGACTAAGGGTCAGGCTAAACATATGTCTGTACTGCTGCAGAACTTGTCTGCACTCAGTTTGCTGATGGTCAGTGAGGCTGCTTGCCAAAGCAACACCATCTACTGACCCATCATCAGGGTTCTGTGAGAGAAGGTCAGGGAGAGGGTCACTCTCCTCCTCCTGGTCCTCATCAGTTGCCATGAGCAAGCCCATGTCAGCCCTGTCAACATATGGCTTTAATCTGTTGACATGGAGCACCCTCAGGGGGCTCCTGGGAGTTCCAAGATTCACCAGATAGGTGACTTCTCCCTTTTGTTCAACTATTGTATGGGGGCCACTCCACTTGTCTTGGAGGGCTGCTGGGGCCACAGGCTACAACACCCACACTTTCTGTCCTGGCTGGTACACAGTCAGCACAGCCTTTGGTCATGCCAAGCTTTTTGTAATTCTTGGCTGGCCTCCAGGTTTTTGGTTGCCTTTTTCATGTATTCAGCCATCCTGGAGCGGAGACCAAGTACATTGTCCATCACATCCTGTTTGGGGGCTTGAGAGGTAACTCCCAGCCCTCTTTGACCAAACACAATGGACCTCTTACAGGATGCCCAAACAGAAGCTCAAATGGGCTGTACCCAACCCCCTTCTGTGGAACCTCTCTGTAGGCAAACAACAGGCAGGGAAGAAGAAGGTCCCATTTCCGCCTAAGCTTCTCTGGGAGTCCTTTAATCATTCCCTTAAGGGTTTTGTTGAAGCGTTCAACCAAACCATTGCATTGTGGGTGATAGGGGTGGTGAACTTATAAGTTACACCACACTCCTTCCACATTGCTTTCAGATATCCTGACATGAAGTTAGTACCTCTGTCAGAGATGACCTCCTTTGGAAAACCCACTCTGGAGAAAACTCCAATGAGGGCTCTTGCCACCACAGGGGCTGTGGTGGTCCTCAGGGGAATTGCCTCTGGGTACCTGGTGGCATGATCCACTACCACCAGGATAAATCTGTGCCCAGATGCAGTTTGAGGGTCAAGGGGACCAACAATGTCAATCCCTACCCTTTCAAAGGGTACCCCCACCACAGGCAGTGGTATCAGGGGGGCCTTTGTTGTGCCACCTGCCTTGCCACTGGCTTGGCATGTGACACAGGAGCGACAAAACTCCTTTGTGTCCTCTGACATATGTGGCCAATGAAAATGTGGAACAAGCCTGTCCCAGGTCTTGTTTTGGCCCAAGTGACCTGCCAAAGGGATATCATGTGCTAGGGTCAAGAGGAACCCCCTAAACTTCTGAGGTATTACCAACCTCCTGGTGGCTCCAGGGGCTGGATTTCTACCCTCAGAATATAGGAGTCCCTCATCCCAATAAACTTTATGGGACCCACTAGCACTCCCAGCAGCCTCAGCAGCAGCCTGCTGTCTGAGGGGTTCAAGAGAGGGGCAGCACTGTTGCTCCTTACTCAGATCTTCCCTTGAAGGGCCCCCTGCCCCCAAGAACTCAACCTGACCAGGCTCAAGTTCCTCTGGGGCAGTTCCTTCTTCAGGGTCTGCTCCTCCTCCCTGGGGAGGGGAATCTGTGATCTGAGGCACTGCCTTAACCCTACTGCTCCTCCTCTTGGGAAGCATCTGGTCCATAATTTCAGGATCCAGAGCTGATTCAGTGTCATGCATTTTGGCTTGTGACCTGGTCACAGCAAATACCTCTGCAGGGATGCCCAACATCTCAGCATGAGTCCATAACTCTACCTCAGACCAGGCTGAAGTTTCTAGATCATTGCCCAATAGACATTCTACAGGGAGGTCTGCACTGACTACAACCTTCTTGAGGCCAGTTACCCCTCGCCAGGAGAAATTCACAACTGCCAGACTATGGTTGGTCCTGACATTGCTTGCATTGGTCACCTGGTACATTTCGCCCAGGATGATCTGTCCAGGGTCCACAAGATCCTCTGCCACCATGGTGACACTAGCACCTGTGTCCCTAAATGCCAAAGCCTGTTTGCCATTTATAACAGGCTGCTGTTTGTATTTGCCCAGGTTACTGGGGCTTACTAGGAAGGACATGTCAATGTCTCCATCACAAATCAGCAATGCCTGAGTGGTTACTCTGACTAGGTCAGAGTCCACTTCAGAACCCAGGGTCAACCCTACTACACCCTTCTTCTGAGTACCACCTCCACCAGTAGCTGGACTAGGGGGAACAGTTGCCTTAGGGGCAGGAGTGGTGGTGGTTTGGTCTTTGGACTTGTTACAGTCAGAAGTCCAGTGCCCTTTCTGTTTACAGAATTTGCACCAGGGCTTCTTTTGGCCTTTTCCCTTGTTGGATTGTGACTCCCCACCAGATGCAGATTTTTGGGGCCCTTGTGAAGACTTCTGGTCTGTTGACTTATCCCCACCTTTCTCAGAGCCCTTAGAATCCTGCTTCTTGGTGTCACCCCTTGGTTCTGGGTTTTCTGCCTCACCCTGGTTCTGACCCACTTGTCTGCCTTCTTTCCAAATTCTTGGGGAGAGGTCAGATCTGAGTCCACCAGGTATTGATGCAACAACTGGTTCTGGCAATTATTAAGGATCTGTTCTCTCATCATTAGATTATACAATCCCTTGAAATCAGTAACCCTACTGCCAACCAGCCAACCCTCCAGAGCCTTGGTTGCACAATCTACAAAGTCAGTCCAGTCCTGAGTCTGTGCCTTCTGGGTGTCTCTGAACTTCAACCTGTACTGATCAGTGGTTAAGCCAAACCCATCTATCAGTGCACTCTTCAGGACTTCATAGTCATCAGCATCCTCTTCTCTAACAGTGAGGAGCTTGTCTCTACCTTTATCTGAAAAGGAGAGCCACAAGAATGCTGCCCACTGCTTTTGGGGGACCTGTTGTACTCTACAGGCCCTTTCCATAGCAGTTATCCACTTATGGATATCATCCCCACTCTGGTAGGGAGGAACAACCTTGCTCAGGTTCCTATGGTCTGGAATATATTCTCTGCCTCTAGGGACACTGATGCTGCCACCAGGGGGTTCTAACCCCTCTTTTCTAGAAGCTCTCTGGAGCTCAAAGGCTTCTCTATCTAATGCCAACTGCTTGGTTTTGAGGGCAAATCTTGCTTCCTCATACTGCAGCAGTTTGCACAGTCTTTCAGAGGAGGTCTCTCTTCTTGGGAAGTAGGAGTTCCTCTGCTGGACAAATTCTCTGCCAGAGTGATAGGAGCGGTCAGAGTCCCTAGAAAGGGACCTATGCCTCTCCTCCACTGTGTCAGTTCTCTTAGGGAGAATTCCTCTGTCCTTTTCAGACCCCTTGGGGCCTGGCCCTACAATCACAGAGTCTTGGTCAACTTGATGTTCATCATCTGACCCAGACACTGTAATTGACCCACCCCCTGATTCAGACCCATTAGCTCCTAGAGCTAATCTAAGATCATCTGCTGTCAGCAGATCTATCAGGTGTAGTGTGGAGGGACTCTGTCCTATCTTCAGGTGCCTCTCAGCACACATGGCTTTCAAGTCAAAGAAAGTCATGTCCTTATACTGAAGCTGGGTGGATCCACTGGGTCCATCCCTTAAGGACATTCTAGTGTTGTGCAGTGTTGTACTACCTACACTAGTTTGTGGCCTACTGATCCTAGCTTGAGCTGTAGAAAGGGTGTGCTATCCCTTGGCACACAGCTCTAAGTTCAGTAGAACTTATTGATACCTATAGTGGTTTTCAGTTAGTAATTCAAATAGAGATTTTCTGGTAAAACAATAGCAAGCTGGAATCCCACACGCTGCCACCAATGTGAGAAGTTGGCCTGGTATATGCTGTTCACTAATTAAAGTGGACACCTTGCACCAGTCCAATTCGACTCTTATGGTAGGTAGGTCTAAGACAACCTTTATAGAAAGCTATCCTAGTGGTAGCTGTGGAGAGCAGCCTTCAGGCTAAGTCTTGGAGGAATGTAAAGCAGCTTGTTTTACCACACAATCTCTTGAATCACCAAATGAAAAGGCACCACACAGGTATATATATCAAATATATATGTATTTATTAATAAACAACTCTCTACTAATCTCTTTATGAGATTAGAAGTCAGGAACATATGTACAAATCAAATGTTATCAAAAATAAGTTAGCACAAGTAAATATCACAATCTTATCTTGGCTAGACCGTGGTCTAGAGCACATAGAATCGAGGGACCCCCAAGAACCACCCCAGGTAGTTGTAGGAGACCCACAGGGGACGGACGCGATGTTCAGACACTGGTGCGAGTCCTGTACGAGTCTATGCGAGAGAACGCGATTGAGTTATCAAAGTTACAGGTCCCTGGCGTGTTCGAGGCGAACACACCGATCGGTCAGTACGAGTCGAAGGACGCGGATACTGATAGAGTTACAAGGGAGTTGGACGCGATGTGTCTAACACAGACGCGAGCCCTGTACGAGCCAGTGCGATAATCGCACGGGGAGAATAGGAGTTTTAGGGCACTTCTAGGGTAGCTACAAGCAAGCCACTTACAGGGTAAGTAGTTCTAGGGCCCACAGGAGCACCGTAGTGCTGAAGTTACCTCACCCAGGGGAGCCGGGTGCATAGGTGTCCTTTGGTGTTGGGTCGCGGCGTCGTTCTCAATGGGAACCAATGAAGACTTGCTGCTTGCGACGACAGAAGAAGTGTCCGTTGGAATCCAAGCCTGGATTCGGAGGGAGGAAGACCTGAAAGCAGAGGGGACAGTGTTCACAGTCACTTGGCAGTGACTCTGGGCAAGGAAGATGAATGCCCACCGTCGTCGACAGCTTCGGGTCGTTCCTGGGTGACTTGACTCTTCGACCACGTGGTCCAGGCAGCGTCGGTGATGACCAGGAGCTGGATTCGGTGTGTCCCACGACGTCTGCAGCTTACTGAGGTGTCGGCGACTCGATTGGAGCCAACAAGCCTTGGTAGCAGCAAGTCTCGTGGAAAGCGTAAAGAGTCAATGGTGTAGACCAGCCAGGTCTGGGGGACTTACCCAGCAAGGGTAGGTCAGGGCAGGCCTGGAGCAACCAGGGGAGCCTTTTGGTTTTGTTGGAAAGTCTTCTGGGGACCCACAAGCCGGCTGGCAAGGGATCGCGAAGACGCCTCGGGAGGATCCACTCAACAGGGGCCCACGGTCACTCGGGACGGTGTAGGCCTCTGAATTCGGGAGGGATCTCTGCTAGAGGCTGGGACCACACGTGGTCCAAAGCACAAGTTCGTAGAACGTCGTGAAGGGGTTGCACTCGACAATAGTGCACGGTACCCAGGGGCTGTGGTTCCTCGTCGCTCGTGGGGTCCACTTGCCTCAGCTTCGCTGGGGACTCACGATGGCCTTGGAGAAGTCAGGAAATCCTCTTCCTGGGCTGCAGGGACTTCGGGCTCCGGCGGGAGCGGCGTAGTTTGCGACTGTCGTTGTAGTTTTTGGTGCCTGCCAAGCAGGGGAGTCACTCCTTGACTCCAAGGAGATTCTTCAGTCTTCCAGAGGTAGTGGAACGTCGAAGGTCCAGGATTCTTCTTGAGAGCGTCGTCCAGGGAGATCTGGGTTGCAATGCACAGGTTCCCCCTCTTATACTAAAAGGAAGGGAGGGACTAGCTCTATGACCCCACCTATGGGAGGGTCAGGGGAGTGGGTGGCTACACCCACTTCCCTTTGTCCGGTTTCGCGCCAGAGCAGGGGCAGGTAGCCCCTGAGCCGGTTTGAACTGGGGTATGCACGGAGGAGCCTTCTGCTCCCCAGTGCAGGACTTCAAAGCACTCTAAGAGTGCACCCACCCAGCCCCAATACACTAAACCCTGTCTGGGAGGTGGTCACACCCCCTTGCGACAGGATATCTATTGTTGGGCTTCCTCCACTGTGAGTTTCGGTCATCAGCAGGAGGGCAGCCCAGTGTCTGTGACTGGTGGCATCCATCTTGTGATGCCAGGGCTCTGGAAAGAAGTTACCGGTTAGGCCGGTGTGTACATGTCTCTCCCTCTAAAAGGGTGGAATGCTACCCCGCCGCCAGAACTGGCGGGGGGGGTAGTATTCCAAGATGTTTGACACCAAACACGACATGTTTCCGTGCAGCCATCCCAAAGTTATCATTTAACGCGAGGTTATAATGCGCTTAAGAGTATATGGTCAGGTTGCACTACAAACAGCATCAGAGAAGGATCTCTGAACGCTGCAGAGGGGCTCTGCTCATGCAGGGACACCCTCCCACATAAGAACCAAGCACTCTGCCTTCAGGATTGATAAGGCCTGCCATAGGAGTGACTTATAGGTTTGTATGTGTGTATGTATGTAGTGATATAGGTAGCCTATATCACAGTAAGGGGTGCATGCACCACCTTACCCAGGCTGCGGTAGCAGACCTGTGGTGTCAGATTTAGTCTGCTTCCCAGGGGTGGCATAATACATGCTTCAGCCCCTGGTAGGCCTGTGAAGTACCTATGCCCTTGGTACCTAAGGTACCATATACTAGGGACTCATAAGGTACCACAGTATCCAATCACTAGTGCACCTAGAGTGCACTCCAAGTCGTTTAGAGAGAACAGAGAGGCTGGGGCCCTGATTAGCAGGGACCCAGCCCGACTATAGCCAGAAACCAGTGTAAACATCAGAAAAAAAGTGGGGGCAACATAAGAGGCAGATCCTACTCTCCTACATAGACCAACACAGTTTGAAGCGTTAGGTGAATGGGAAGATGAGATGTATGAAAGAGAAAGACACAGAGGTGCAAAGAATTATAGTTTAGTCCATGGAAGAGTATGGGGAGTGAATCATGAAGACAGGATGAGATGATGGAGGTATGCTAATATGACGGATGGTTTGTTTCCTGTCAGAACAGTTGAAGAAGTTACAGGGAGAAAGTGTACGGAGAAAAAGAAACATGCAGTAACAGAGAGGTATGGGTATGGAGGTAGCGACACAGAGGATGAGTTGCTGGAAGACATTTTAAACAGAAAACCACCTCCATATCAACAGAATTCTGCGGTGGTGACTCCAAATGCACCACCAATGGAAACTGTGAGGAATCAAAGCCCTGAACGAAATTATGAAATAAATAGGTCTTACGAAAAATCAGAAACTCCACAGAATGCGAAGCCTGATAGTGATAATACAGCTGAATTAGCAAGAACCACAAGAGAATTGACTGAGAAAATAAGAGAATTAACCATGAATATGGAAGCCGTGACTGTGCCAGTGACAATAGGATCAGTAATACCGGTATTTGAAAACCAAAGAATAGATGAGCATTCCTTGACAATTCCAATGAACTCGAATATGCAAAGAATGAGAGAAGGGATAATTCCAGAAACTAGAGAGACAAGAGATCTGGTTGGCTCATATAGATCGAGTCCACCTACGAATTTGACGGTTAATGAGAGTCAGATAAATAGGATTCCTATGGGAAATGAGTCAGCAACTGAGACCCCAGAGAGAAGTACAAATTGGATAGAAATAAATAGTACCCCTGTGGGTCCGACTCCAGAAGAATTAAATGAGTGGATGAGGAATTTACAGAAGAAAGATGCAGAACCGCAACCGTTGGATGTAATCAGACTTAAAATAGACATGGAAGAGTTGATTTTAGGGACTATTGGTACAGAAAAATTGAAATCCTATCAGGATGACGAACTTATGTTCATGTGTAAGAGTGTTACTTGGAGAGCTAGGAATTTGCATGAAAAATTGGAAGAAACAGCAAATGAACTAGGAGTAGAATTTGGAAAAATCAGAGGATTGCAGAAACCGTATAGGGTAGACTTTAGTGAAAAGGATATAGAAAATCTGAACACATCAGGACAATTAACCCAGATAAAGGAACTGATTGTGTTATTGAGAAAATGGGGAGATGTGGACAGATGGAGGAGCAGGTGGATAAGAAGAAAGGAGGGAACAACTGATAAAGCATCATTGGCTTTTCTGTTAAAGGAAAAGGAACCAATAGCACTGGAATATCCAATGAGGGAAACTCCAGGAGGGAGCTATGTACACGTTCCATGGTCCAGACAAGATATATTGTCATTTACAAATGACTTCCCAAGATTGAGAGAGAAACCTGTAGAATGGTATAGACAGGTGGAAAGATTTGTCAAAGTTTCAAAGGTGTTGTGGGAAGATCTGGATGGATTGTTTGAAATTGTAGTGCCAGCAGATTTATGGACAGAATGTAAGATTACAATTGATTGGCCAAAGGAAGAATATCCAAGAGATGCAAAAACTGGAGCGCCAGGTCCAGAAGTGATGAGATAGTATGAACAAGCTGTCACATTTTTGAAAAATAAGATTCCACCGAAAGAGACAGATTGGGTAAAGATTGATAGAACAACTCAGGAAAGTAAGGAATCTGTACACGCCTATTATGAAAGGTTGCTTTTGGTTTTCAAACAGTATAGTGGGTATGAGACTTTGAGTGAAAAGGACATGAGTCATTTCGTATATAGATTTGTATATGGATTGAAACCTGAAATAAGTGAAATGATTAAGCAGCATATGTTGTGTTGGCAGAATAGCACTGTAGACGAGGTACTAAGGTATGCAAAATATTGTAGTGATGACATCGAGTGTAGACAGCGTAAACTAAAAGAAAAAGCGATGTGGGCACAAGTAAAGGTTGCAGAAAAACAAGAGGCTCAAATGAATAATCAGTCTGGTGATGCAGGACAGACTAAATCCAAACCGAATATAGGTAAGGGAAAAGGTCAAATGAGTATAGAAGAGGCCAAAAGAAATGGCCATGCCATAATTGCGGAAAGTTAGGGCATTGGAGATACGAGTGTAAATTTCCTCCAAAAGCTAATACGGAAAATCAACCATTAAATCCACAGGTGCAGAATGAGGTGAGTTACCAACAGCTGCAACAACCGCAGGTAGTTACTCAACAGAGTCAGGTGCCACAACCACCTCTTCCAAAGAGTGTAAACCCCCAGAGATACAGTGCAGAGACAGGATTCTACGGAGGAGAGCAGGTAACAAAATTGCCGCGCGCAGCTGCAGTGTCGCAGTATTGGTTACGGCAGGATGGAAATGAATCGGATGAAAGTTTATGACGGTGCCTAGGAGAGGAAGAAGAGTGCGTGCTTGGCGCAACTCTAGAGGTAGATCAGTCAGGTCCATTTGTGGATGGAAAAGTGAATGGTGTAAATGTTACATTCCTTGTGGACACTGGAGCTACCCGTTCTACTGTTAGATCAGTGGAAATTCCAAACCTTCCTCTCAGGAGAATATATCCAAGTTGTAGGTGTTTCAAACCAACAGATTAAAGCACCTCTTACCAAACCAGTAGAGGTGAAAGTTGGACCATTCAAAGAGATGCATCGGTTTGTGGTACGTGATTGCAGTCCTATAAATTTGCTAGGACGCGCTCTGCTTTGTAAAATGAATTGTACCATCTATTGTACCCCGGATGGTATTGCTTTCCAGACACCAGATGAAGATGTCCTGTATAAAATGACAATGGCAGAACTAGAACCAGGAGTAAATGACATGTTTCCTGTGTTTGACGCAGAGAAAATCCCAATTGAATTGAAAGAAACAGTCAGATCTGATGTATGGGATTTCACAGGGGAAGATATTGGGCTAATGAGAGGAGTTGACCCTGTAAAAATTACCGTAAGAGAAGGAACAAATTACCCAAATACTCCACAGTACAAATTAACGCCAGAAATTATTGAAGGAATAACACCTGTAGTTAATAAGATGATCGAATTAGGAATTTTGAAAGAATTAATGAGTAGCCCATGTAATTCACCTATAATGGGATTGAAAAAGCCGAATGGGACATATAGAATAGTGCAGGATTTGAGGAAGGTAAATAAAATCGTTATTCCTTGTTGTCCAATTGTGCCAAACCCCGCTGTAATACTGTATCAGATTCCACATGATGCAGAATGGTACACAGTTATTGATTTGTGCCATGCATTTTCTCTATTCCGTTACACCCAGACAGCCAGCCATTATTTGCGTTCTGGTTCGAGAGCGTATTTTGGCATGATGCCGAATTCCTCAAGGGTATACAGAAAGTCCCTCAATCTTTAATCAGATCCTAAAGAAATCATTGGAAGATTTAAAAATGCCTGAAAAATCTGTGATGGTTCAATACATTGATGACCTATTAGTGGCATCAAAGACTAAAGAAGCATGTGTTACGGACACAATTGCTTTACTGAATCATTTGGCAGAGGGAGGGCACAAAGTGTCCCCGTCAAAACTGCAATTTTGTCAACAGGAGGTACAATACCTAGGTCATAAGATTGAGAAAGGGATGCGAAAGGTAACGACAGAAAGAATATGGATTATCCGAGGAATGAGAGCCCCGATGACACAGAGAGAGGTGAGAATGTTCCTTGGAATGGTTGGATATTGCCGACAGTGGATAAGTGGATTTTCATTAATTGCAAAACCTTTACAGCGATTGACAAAAAGAGATGTCAGAGATCCGATTGAGTTGAATGAGGAAGAAATGAAGGCTTTCAAAGAACTGAAAACAAAGTTGTGTGAGGCACCGGCATTGGGAATGCCTGATTATGAAAAAGAATTTGAGCTGTATTGTAGTGAGAGAGATGGATGTGCACTTTCGGTGTTAGTGCAAAGGCATGGAAAAATGAAAAGACCAATTGCTTATTTTTCAGCTGTTTTAGACCCGGTAGCAAAGGCATTGCCTGGATGTCTGAAAGCAGTAGCTGCTACTTGTGTGAGTCTGGAACAGAGTGAAGGCATTGTGATGGGATATCCACTGAGAGTATATGTTCCACACTCTGTTGAAATTCTTCTGACTAGAACCAAAACCCAATTCATGACACATAGTCGGCTGACTAGGTACGAAAAGTGATTTTGAGTGCAGACAATGTAACCATTGATAGATGCACAAGTGTGAATCCTTCAACTTCACTGCCAGATTAAGAAAATGTAGGAGTCGAAGATGAAGTTGATCATAAGTGTCTGGATGTGCTTGAATTTTGTACCAAGCCTCGCCCAGATATTAAAGATGAGCCCTTAAAAGAATCAGATTATGTGATGTTTGTGGACGGGTCATGTCTGAGAACGAGTGAAGGAGTTTTAAGTGCTGCGTATGCTGTATGTACAGTAGCAGCTATAATGGAAGCATCTTGTTTGAGAGGGATACGTTCAGCCCAAGTGGCTGAGCTGATTGCTCTGATTCAGGCGTGAAAACTGGGAAAGAACGTCCGAATTACGGTGATCACAGATAGCCAGTATGGCTTCGGAGTGGTCCACGATTTTGGACAGATCTGGTCCCAGAGAGGTTTCTTGACGTCTGCAGGAACTCCTATTAGGAACGGTGAGTTTGTGAAGAAATTGCTTGAGGCGATACAGCTGCCTAAACAGATTGCAGTGGTGAAATGCGCTGCACACAAAAATGGAACAGACTATATTACAGTGGGAAATCAATATGCAGATGAAATAGCCCAATATTGTGCCAGAAATATGGTCTCACTGAATAGGAGGAGAGAAAAGAGAATGTTTCATGTCCCTTGCTGTTTACTAACATGGTCGAAACCTGGGATGAGGTAAGGCAATTGCAGGAAGAAGCAAATGAAGAGGAGAAAGATGGTTGGATAAAACCAGGTTGCAGACAAAGAGAGGAAGATGACGTTTGGGTTTATAGAGATGAAAGACCAGTTATGCCTGATAGCATGATTTCTAATATGGCACGGATGTACCATGGACAAGCTCACATTGGTAGGGATGCCATGATCAGACTTTTCAGACAGACTTGGTACAACCCAAAATTTAGAGCTATAGCTGAAAGTCTCTGTCAAAGATGTCTTACATGCCAACAGATAAATCCAGGAAGGAAAACAGTAGTGAGTTTGGGAACAATAGGACATGAAGGAGGTCCTTTTACCAGAATGCAACTAGATTTTATTGAAATGCCCCGAGCAATAGATTGAAATATGTTCTTGTGGTCGTTTGTCTGTTTTCCCGTTGGGTGGAAGCCTATCCGACAAGAAGGAATGATGGAGTTACTGTGGCTAAGCTCCTACTGAGAGAATTCATTCCGAGATATGGTTTTCCAGTAACGATCGAAACAGATAGAGGAACACATTTCCAAAATGAACTAATCCAATTGATATGTGAAGCACATGACATACAACAGAAATTGCACTGTGCTTACAGACCAGAGGCTTCTGGAGTGGTAGAGCAAGTAAATGGAACAATAAAGAATAGGCTAGGGAAAATGTGTCGAGCCACAGGATTCAAATGGCCAGATGCCCTGCCATTGGTGCTGATGACTATCAGAAGCATACCTGACAGAAAAACAGGTCTAAGTCCTCATGAAATAATCATGGGACGAGCAATGAGACAAGCACATGTACCTGTCAACAAACTGCTGACTATAACTGATGATCTCGTATTGGACTATTGCAAAGGATTGGCTGATGTGGTACATTCTGTGTTTCATCAGGTTGGACCGGATGCGACCACTCTTGAAAGAAAACCAGCTCATGATTTGAGTCCAGGAGACTGGGTCCGCATAAAAGTCCACAGAAGAAGAAACTGTTTGGTTCCTCGCTGGGATAAGCCACGTCAAGTGATCCTGGTGACAACGACTGCTGTAAAATGTGCAGGTGTGAAAAATTGGGTTCATGCCAGTCATACCATCAGAGTTCCAGATCCTGAAGCTCGACCTGTAAGTCGACATCTGGAGATATCTGATACCAGCTCAGCATCCGAAGCAGAACCTGAAACAAGCAGAGTTCCAGATCCTGAAGCTCGATCTGTAAGTCGACATGTGGAAGAACCAGGTACAAGTTTGACAACTGAAGAAGAACCTGAAACGATCAAAATTCCAGATCTTGAAGCTCGACCTGTAAGTCGACATCTGGAAATATCGGATACCAGTTCAGAATCTGAAACAGACCAACCTGAATCTGATGAGAGACAAAAGAGAAAAACAAAAGCTGACATTATAAAAGAAGAAACTGAACCATCACCCTCCGCCTGGGACGACTCCTGGTGGCCCCCGGCCCTGGGCACCGCACCCAAGCCAACGGACCACGCACGCAACCTGGGCTTCATCCTGGACTCCTCCCTATCGATGACCAGACAAGTCAACGCCGTCTCATCTTCATGCTTCAACACCCTGCGCATGCTCCGCAAGATCTTCAGATGGATCCCCACTGAAACCAGGAAGACCGTCACCCAGGCACTCGTCACCAGCCGACTGGACTATGGGAACACCCTCTACGCCGGAACCACAGCCAAACTTCAAAAGAGACTCCAGCGCATCCAGAACGCCTCCGCACGACTCATCCTGGACATCCCCCGACACAGCCACATCACCGTACACCTGAAAGACCTGCACTGGCTCCCCGTCAGCAAGAGAATCACGTTCAGACTCCTCACCCACGCACACAAGGCCCTCCACGACCTGGGCCCAAAGTACCTCAACGACCGCATGTCCTTCTACACGCCCACACGCCAGCTACGATCAACCAGCCACGCCCTCGCCACCGTACCACGCATCCGCAGAACCACCGCCGGAGGAAGATCCTTCTCCTACCTGGCGGCCAAGACCTGGAACTCCCTCCCCACTCACCTTCGGCGAACCCAGGACCATCTCGCCTTCAGGAAGCAGCTCAAGACCTGGCTGTTCGAGCAGTAACTTACCCCCTCCCCCAGCGCCTTGAGACCCTCCCGGGTGAGTAGCGCGCTCTATAAATGCCGTGATTGATTGATTGATTGAACCAAGAGACAGTGACAGCGAACAACGAACAACCAAGTACAAGTTATGGAAGAATTCCTCCAGAGATAGTTGAGTTAACTGAGGGAGACTTAGATTCAGATAGAGAGATAGGGGACATTTCGGAAGAAACCCGAGGAGTAGTAGGGACAGACCAACAAATAGAAGAAACACAGGAAAATTTAGATTCAGATAGAAAGATTAAAACAAATGCGGAAGACAATCGAGGAGGGATTGAATCAAATGTCCCAGCAGAAGAGACACAAGAAGGTTCAGATTCAGACAACGAAACTGAGATCATAATGTTCAAGGTTAGAGGAAGTGAAGTAAGGTCTGAGACAGAATCAGAAGAAAGTGAAGAAGAAAGAAAACAAAGATTAGGACCAAGAAAGAGAACTTGGAGAGCTGAACGAGAGGAAGAGGAAAACGAACTAAAAAGGCCAAGAAAAGAAGACAATTGGCCCCGCGAAGTTAAAAGACTGAGATATAAGATAATAAATTTGAACAGAGATGATGCGGAACAAGTAAATGAAATAACGAGTCAAAAGGGACAAGGAAAACAAAGTGGAAAACAATTACAGAAAACAAAAAGAGTGAAGAGACCTAACTTGAAATATAAGTCACCTGAGTGGCTATACATCGCATTGACTGACATTAAAGAAGAAGATAACAGTCACGAAAGCCCAGACGAAAGCTGTAAACTAATGGGTGAAAGTGAATTGCACCAAAACTGAAAAGACAAAGAAAGAAACCCGGACTTAACACAAAAAACGAACAAGACCAGAAAGGGTTCTGAAAAGAGCTGAAGAAAGCACCGAAACGAGACAAAGTAGAGGGTAGAGTGGCCGAAAAGTCATTCTGAGGTGTGGTGACACATTTTCTGTACATATATATATATAGCTAGGTAATAGTACAACATGGTAGACACTGAGAATAGAAGATCTAGATGTGAGTTTTTACGTAGATGGTGTAGAATGTGTTTCTTTTGTACAGGATTGCTGATGTTTATTTGGCTTATTTTAGCAATAATAATTCCACTTAGGTTAGTTGTAGAAGAAACATCCGTAATAAGGAATAACACGAAAAAGGACAAAGAAGCTATCACACAAAACACTGCAGCATTAGTAGATAGTACTGATTTACATAAGGATAAGTCTATAACTGATTTCTCCAAGAATGTCTTCACGAAACTGTTGTATGAATATGTGGAAACAATGGATGTGAGGGATTGCTATGTTTGTATGCAGTTACCCGCGTCTGTCACAGAAGGTGTGACGTATCATCACCTTCCTTTGACATATGGGATAACTTGTTGCGTTTTAGCTAGTTTATTTTATAAAACAGGTAGATTAGAATATTATTACACTGACATAGACACTGTTTTTGCGAAAGTTCCCGTAATCCCTGAACTAAATAAGGTGAAAAATGCAAAAATGTTTGAAGAATTTTTCTTAGAAAATAAAGAGTTAACGTTAGAGTATATAGTTAGACACAATCTTACCTGCGAATTAAAGAAAGAGGAAAAGATTTTCTTGGATATGGTAGAAAACAGAAGAGTTAAGTTTCAAAGAAAGGTAGTAGAAGAAAAGACAAAAACACCACTTTGGGCGTTTGAAGAGAAAAATCATGACAAAGGAGAAACAAATGCAGCTATGGTTCAGGATTGGCCCCAACAGGGACAATTGTGTATTAGAAGAAATAAGACTATATATGATAACTATTTCGTGGGTTCCAGTGAATGCCGAGATACATATAAAATTTTAGGAGGATGGGGATTTAAAGGAGGAAAAGATCCAATCTTTCCAGGGATCTATTATATTTGCGGAAATAGAGCTTAGTATAGGTTGCCGGACCATTGGTACGGAACGTGCTATTTAGGCCTGGTCTTTCCAAAGATTTTTCATGTGGAGAGAGGAGCAAAAGGAATACACGAGATAGGTACAATATTACCACGTAGGAGGAGGGAAAGCTTTTCAGAAATAATAGGTGACATTTTTGGAGCATTGATACCAGCAGTGGGTATATCTTTGAATGCATTCAAGATTCGGAAATTGTCCACAGTAGTAGATCGTTTATCAACGAATACTGCTGGAGGGTTCTTGATGGTAAATACCGAAATGGTTGCCATGAGAGCTATGGTGATGCAAAATCGACTTGCCCTTGACATTCTTTTGGCAAAAGAGGGTGGAGTCTGTGGAATGCTGAAAGTCCAACATTGTTGCACTTACATTCCAGATAAAAGTGAGAATATACAGAAGTATATAAAGAATATTAGTGATTTGCACAAAGAAATTGCTCCACTGGAGGTTGAAGGTGTTTGGGAGAGACTTGGTAAGAGTTTTTCCTCAATGCAAAAATGGTTCACAGAGATAGGTGGTTCTCTTATTGGGAAAATACTAATATCAGTAACAGTGATAATATTAGTAATGTTGTCGGCAAAGTTAGCATATGTGTGTATTAAAAGGAGAAAAAGAGAAAATAGAATAAAAAGAGAAAATGAGAAAAAGAAAGAAAGAGAACGGGAAATGGGAGAAATAGAATTGGAAGAATTGAAAGAGAACATATACAAAAGGTCTAAAAGACAAGATGAGAAAAACACCGTTGTATGAACTAACAAAAGCAAGTGGACAAGAAACATTTATCTGATAAATTGTAGGATAGGTTTTTGTGGTGATATTAAAAATCACCAAAGGGGGGAATTGATGGAGCAGGGTAAATAAAATAATGTGTACCCCCCCCTGGAAAATTAATGAGCTTTAATAAATTAACGATACTAATTGTTTGATGGAGCATGAGATAATCAACAAATGCACCTTTAGTAAACACTACATAAGGGTAACCGCAATTTGTGCAAAATCTAATTTATTTACAATTGTGAAGTTGATTGACACTAATATTGGGATTTGTGTACTAATTAGAGTAAAATCGCATGATTTATGCTATGTAGCAGAATTGTATTGTGGCAAAGAATGCGGATGGTAAGTAGAATGGCTTTAAATGTTGCTTTTGCTCGGTAACACCTAACACGGGTCTTTAGAATGGCGGGTGGTAAACAGAAAGGCTTATTTTCTTTGTTTTAATTTTGATTGTGTTTGTTCTTATGATAGTTAGTTCGGGCCTGTTAGGCCATGCTGCGAAAATGGCTGCCGAGACAGATGAGGTCACGTGAAAAGTCAAAGATGGCCTCTAAGCGGAAGAAATAAAGGAGCTGAACCACGTGGGTACAGCCCGTGCACGGAGTGAGAGATGTCAAGGTCACGTTGACATGCCATAAGGAGGGTGCCAAGAAAGACTCAGCGCGTATTCGTGGGAATAAATGAGAAAAGTATTAAGCGACAATGGACTAACTAAATTGTGACCATCGGGATTGCAACAAAATGAATGGACAAATTGGACTGCTTTTACCCAAAGGTCATGAGAATCATTGTACTCTTAACTATCCCCGAAACCAGTTTGAACAAGGAAGGCGATGAGGTGATTATCACCACCCCTCAAATGGACCAATTAGCGTGATTCCTGCCCGTAAGGATTGCAACTTTTTGTGTAGTAAGCTAGAAGTAGGGTATAAGAGGGACTACTCTTATGTGGGAGGGTTTGCTTCTATAGGCTGCTTCTTTGGGTTGCCTTTTGCTGCTGCTGTGGCCGCTGCTATTGATGCTACTGCTGCCGTTGGTATTTCTTGCCACACCATTTTTCCTATTTTCCATTTTTCCACCACAATATTACTAAAGGACTTTGTCATTTTTGGACTTCGAACTTGACTGGGGAAGGAACGAGACCGTTACGGGAAATCTGTACGGGAGGTCCGGTCGAGGAGGACATTAGCGGGACAGTCAGTCAGTTTGGGAGTCTATTCTGTGATCTACGGTTTATCTTCTTTTTGGTGAACAATTCCTATCTGCATCTAAATGGGTAATGCATAAGTTTCAATTCTTTATTAGAACTTTCCATATAAATGTTATTAATGTATTAAAAGTGATTAATAAACTCAGAATCTCACCCGTGCAAGTGAAAATTTAGATAAAATTTCATTCCAATTAACAATGAGTCTGTGGTTCTTTAGATCTTTAATAAGTTTAAAGTTTAACAGGTTTTAAAGTGATTGAGCTGGTCTTAATCACCATCAACTTATTCTACTAGTTGGTCCATCGACCAAAGAGCGGAATACCTTGATGTTTGGAACCGACAAGATCAGAAGCTAATGTATATGATGTCCGAGGCTTTATTCTGTCAGATTTAACAAGGTATCCCATTCCTCCAGCAACACATTTCTCCTTGGTGTGTAATCCAGTGAGTGAATGAATGTATGATATGCGGTGTTATGGGCCCCACCGTCATATGGTTTAATAGATGTGAATGATTTACCTGGATTCGTGTCCTGAGGAGAAATTTATATTAACCGCGCTGGATCACAAGTAACTCATTTTCTTACGGGGTACCCGGTGCTTATAACCACCGCATTTTAACATAGCTCCTCAGTTCATTTAATCCACATACCGCCCTCATCTTATGTACAACTCAGTAAACACAAATGTTATGGATTTCGCATGGGTATAGCGCTAACCATAATTATTGTGGCAGTGGGGCGCTTTCCCTGTCTGGGCACCCTTTCTTGCAAATCTGGTGGGCCAGTCGTTGAGTTCGAGGATCCACCATTGGCGGTGTCTTCTTTTTTAATGTTTGGTTGCGTGTTGTTCGCAGAGAGTCTTATTGTATTTGTACCACGTTCTCGGTGATGGATAAATACAGAAACTGTGAAGTACCAGGAAGCAAAACACAAATACTGGAACTTGGTGAGTCTCACAGTCTTGGCGGGAGAGGACGGCTCTGGCCTGCTTAGCTGGACGGGGATGTAGTGCTGGTGCTGGCTGGTGCTGGCTTGTGCTGGTGATGGTGCTGGTGCTGGCTGGTGCTGACAGGTGCTGGTGCTGGCTGGTGCTGGCTTGTGCTGGTGCTGGCTGGTGCTGGTGCTGGCTGGTGCTGGCTTGTGCTGGTGCTGGCTGGTGCTGGTGATGGTGCTGGTGCTGGCTGGTGCAGGTGCTGGTGCTGGCTGGTGATGGTGCTGGCTGGTGCTGGTGATGGTGCTGGCTGGTTCTGGCTGGTGCTGACTGATGATGGTGCTGGCTGGTGATGGTGGTGCTGGCTGGTGCTGGCTTGTGCTGGTGATGGTACTGGCTGGTGCTGGTGCTGACTGGTGCTGGCTGGTGATGGTGGTGCTGGTTGTTGATGGTGGTGCTGGCTGGTGATGGTGCTGGTGCTGGCTGGTGCTGGTGATGGTGCTGGCTGGTGCTGGTGCTGACTGGTGCTGGCTGGTGATGGTGCTGGCTGGTGCTGGTCCTGGTGATGGTGCTGGCTGGTTCTGGCTGGTGCTGGTGCTGACTGGTGATGGTGCTGGCTGGTGATGGTGGTGCTGGTGGTGCTGGCTGGTGCTGGCTTGTGCTGGTGATGGTACTGGCTGGTGCTGGTGCTGGCTGGTGATGGTGGTGCTGGCTGGTGATGGTGGTGCTGGCTGGTGATGGTGCTGCTGGCTGGTGATGGTGCTGGTGCTGACTGATGATGGTGGTGCTGATGGTGCTGGCTGGTGATGGTGCTGGTGCTGACTGATGATGGTGGTGCTGGTGGTGCTGGCTGGTGATGGTGATGGTGCTGGTGCTGACTGGTGATGGTGGTGCTGCTGGCTGGTGATGGTGGTGCTGGCTGGTGCCTCGGTGGTGCCTCGGGGGCTCCGACACTGGAAGCATGCCTGGGAGATGCTCAGTGCCGGCTTCTCCACAGGAGGCTCGGCAGCAGGCCTGCCCTGACCGGTTGCTGCATACCTGAAGCTGCCTGCTTCCGCATTCCAGCCCAGCCCACCTTCCTGAGGCAACTTGTAGCTGCGAAGAGAAGCGCCAGCGTCGAGCCCAACATCTGTCGATAAAGTGATGCTCAGCGGCCTCTTGACTCTACCCTGCTTCCCCAGGGTCGTGAGCAGCATCCTTCTACCTCGCGCCACACCCTCTCTCGTCTCCCCTCACACACCCTCACTGTTATTGCTGTCTGTGTGGTATGTGCAGAGACTGGAAGTCAAGCCCCGCTCGCCTCTGCGGCCACGAGCTGCATCTTTTGACACCACAGCCCCTCCGTCTTCCCGCCCCTTCCTCGCCACTCTTGTTTGTGAACATCGTGGACCCCCCTCGCCCCAGTGGCCTTGTGTGTCTGGGGGGGGGGGGGGCCCTCTCTGCAGCATCCTTTCACGCCATACCCCAGCTCCCTCCCTCTCTTCCCTCAGACCCGCCCTTCCTGCAGCTACTGTCTGTGCAGTATCTGCTCCTACAGGACGTGACCCCCATGACCCCCCAGGGGCCCGATGTATCTGGAGGACCCTCTGAGCAGCGTCATTCCACGCCACGCCCATCGCTTCTCTCTTCCCAGCAGACATGCCCTCCCTGAAGGTACTGCCTTTGCAGAGTCTGTACACACTGGACGTGACCCCCAGGGGCCCAGTGTATCTGGGGGACCCTCTGAGCAGCATCCTTCCATGCCACGCCCATCTTTTCCCTCTCTTCCCATCAGACTTGCCCTCCCTGAAGGTACTGCCTTTGCAAAGTCTGTACACAATGGACGTGACCCCCAGTGTATCTGGGGGACCCTCTGAGCAGCATCCTTCCATGCCACGCCCTCTTTTCCCTCTCTTCCCATTAGACATGCCGTCATTTCCGCTGGTGTCTGTGCAGCATCTGCACGCAGTGCGAGAAGCCCTGAGGCTCTCACCCTATGGAGGCTGTCAGAGCAGCATCCATCCACACCAACCCCACCTCCCCCCTCTCTTCCTCTCAGACACGCACTCCACTGATACTGCTGTCTGTGCATCACTTGCACACGGTAGAAGTGAATCTCCTCTCAATGCCTGAGCTCAGTGCATCTGGACGAGCAGGCTCAGAGCCTCATCCTCCTGGCCACAACCCTTCTCCACCCCTCTGTCCCCTCAAACATGCTCACGCTGCTGCTGCTCTCTGGGCTTCATTTGCATTCAGGGAACTCAAAGCCCCTTACCCTGTGGAACCAGTGCAGCTGGAGGGACTAAGGGGGGATCTTTTAACGCGCCCTGCACCAAGGGAAACGAAGCTCCTCCCCCCCACATTGCACTCTGCCCTTAGCGGCCTTTGGAGCTGCCTCTTTCCACATCTCCTATTTGTTTCCCTCAGACATTCCCTCACTGCTGCTGTGTCTTCACTAGGAGGACCGGAAGAAGCTGGGGGCCCTCTGAGCTTTGGGCCAATTTTAGGTCGCAGCCTACCAAACAACACATCTGTCTGGTTTGCTAAAGACATCTTGGGATGTTCAGAGAGCTGACCTAGGAATGCATTCCGCCCCTTGGTTACCATTAACTTTGTGGTTTGTAACTCACATTTTCTGGCTTTCTATTTGCTGGCTTTATTTGCTTTAGGCTTCCAGCTCTCGTTTGTCTCTCCTATTGCCCAAACCTTGTTTACTGTATTCTTCCACAAACTCACTTTCTGTAAACAGGCCTTTAACTAGTGTTCTTATCTTGTCACATTTGCTGGGCATTCAAAGACAGAGGTCAAATGTCAGGCTCTGTCTTCCTGGGAGCTTGGAGTATATTTGTATTTTTCTGACTTCAAAATGAGAGGATTTCTGTGACAATCATGCTGGCTAGTGGGCTCTGCTTAAGGAAGGCTGTACAATGTTAATTTTATTTCTAGCACACAAAAAAATGTAAATGTCTGTTAATGAACTGTACTGACGATCAAATCAATACATTGGGTGATGACATTTCCACACATTATCGTTTGTGAGCTGTTTACTTTAATCAGTAAAACTGTATGTGAGTGCAAATGTATTGGTCCTTTTAGTTGAAGACGTGTTGTCTGTAATGGCAGTGCGCTACCATAGCATGCATACTCCACGTTAGCACTCTCCACTCTGCACCACTCCACTCTACTCTGCGCCCCTCCAGTCCACACTGCACTCTTTTATGTTGTTGCAATTTTATGCAGCGCGAACTCGACCCGAAGGTATTGGAGCGCTTTACATGAGCACCAGTTGCATTACACAAGAACACATTAATTTTTCAGCTACAGGTAGATTACGTGATTTACCCAGAATCGCAGGATGCTTGAGCCTCCCGCCAAGACTCGGACATGGTTTCCCAGCTTCAAGGTCGGCCGCTCTGGCCATTACGCTACATCCTCTCCTCTCTTCTCTGCACCACTCGACGCCTCCCTACTGTACTCCACGCCACTGTACTCTGTGCCAATGCACTCTACCCCACACTACTCTACTATGCACCACTGCACTCCACTCCACCACTCCACACCACTCCATTCTATGCCACCCTACTCTGCAACACTGCACTCAATGCCACTGCACTCTACACCAATGCACTCTACACCACTTTACTAAAAACCAGTGCACTCTAAGCGAATCTACCCTGCACCAAATCACTCTACACCACTATACTCTGTGTCACTACTCTCTACACCACTCTCTGCACCACTGTACTCTACGCCACTCTGCTCTGTGCCACTGCACTCTACTCAAATGCACACCACGCCACTCTGCTATACACCACTGCACTCTACGACAGTATACTCTGCAACAACCCTGCACACTCTGCCACTCTACTTTATGCCACTCTACGCTACTGAACTCTACGCCACTGAACTCTGCTCCACTGCACTCTACGCCAATCCACTCTAAGCCACTCTAATCTACTCTGCACCCCTGCACTCTATGACACTCTACTGTATACCACTGCACTCTACACCACTTCACTCTACTCTGAAAAAATCTATTCTGCCACTGCAGTCTACGCCACTCTATTGCACTCTTTACCACTCCACACCACGCCACTCCACACCTCTCTACTGCACTCTATGCCAATCCACTCTACACCACTTTACTCAAAACCAATACACTCTATGCCATTGCACTATATGGCAATCTACTCTGCACCACTGCACTGCACACCACTGCACTCTATGCCACTCTACGCTATTGCACTCTACGTCACTTTACTCTGTACCACTGTCCACCACTGCAATCTACACCAATGCACTCTATGCCACTTTACACCACTGTACTCTATGCCACTCTGCTGTGCAGCCACTCTACTCTATGCAAATGTGCACTCTCTGCCACTGAACTCTATGCCACTCTACTCTATGCGACGGCAGTCTACTCTGCACGACGCTTCATGTGGATGAGACGCGTTGTCATGGATGTTTTCTGAGTACACAGTGACATCCCCATCCTCATTTGGGATCAGAAAGAAATATTAGTGGGATTATCTCTGATTTGAACTTGCCCCTGATTTGTTGGGTAAGGTGACTACCATATGTTCGTCCTGATGAAGACCCTAGAGGATTTGTCTAATTAGGGGTCGAAACATTGACTTCACGTGTGCCTACCTATTTCATTTACTGCTGGATACCCAAATTCTAATGTTCTTTAACATTGTGTTCGTAAATGTTTCAATCTTGAAATCCATGGGTATGATCTGTCTGTAAATATTCATTCCTTTTTGTACTTTTTTCATACCATTTGTTATGGCTCACTGATTTCCACTCTCCACTGCGCCATCACTTGGAGCACCTGTTCGTTTGTATACAGCATGATGATCAGTGTCATGTGAAGCATTGCTTCTAAATACAAAACTGAAACATCTGCATTGTCGTTGGACGAATTTCTATTGAGAGCAAAAGTTTGGTGCATTCTTTTGTTCAGTGAAAGATGTTTTGTTTTAAGTTGAAATCCTGGTAGAACACTTGTTTTATCGTAGTTTTATTACCCTTGTTCTAGGGATTACCGGCTACCCCATTTTTCAGTTACTTCTCCTACCTATTGTCACCAATTATTCACAATCCTGATTTTAACCCGGTACTTTGGACTTAGTATTCAAAAGATGGAGCTGACGTAACCACCCTCTTCTTGGGGACGTATTTTCAGGGAGGAATTAAGCGCGAGTGTGGAGATTCAGGATTAGTAAGGATACATCTGAGAAGACAACTTCCGGGCTTGCACCCAGGGTAGTGGGGCAGGAGGGTAGGGAAAGACCCCACGCGAGGCAGTGATCTTCCTTAAACAGAGATGGAGAGGTATCACTTGCCTTCGCCGTCACATAAGCACTTTACAGGAGCTGCGCATACACAATTACGTCCTTCGGTGGAAGAGAGAGTTAGGGACTGAGGTACCGGAAGAAACATGGGCTTAGGTTTCAACCAGAGCAGCAAAGTCTTCCATGTGTGTTCAGCATGAAGAAAATGTTTCCACACTTTTGACTAGATGTTGTTTGTCCCCAACAGGGTAACATGCCATGTTTGGTAGTTATGTTGTGTGTTGGAAAAACTGGTGAAAGAGGTACCCTGCTTCACATGTGGTGGCCTTGTTATCACATACAGGTTTACTGGAGTGAAATCCTGTCACCAATGAGGGCTGGAACAGGGATTCTTGTGCTGCCTTTACAGCCCTTCACTTTTTTGTTTGAGGACCCAAGTGAAAACAGTATGTATCCACTACCCCCTGTGGCAGACCAGGTTATCTCTCTCCTGGGCTTGTGGCGGCCATATTGGTAGTAGCATAGTGCCAATATCGGCAACACACTCCCCCCCACAAATACAGCAATCTCCTGATAAAATAAAACACACCAGACACCTTGTTCGTGGAGAAAATTGCTGCAGGTTTATTTGCATAATGAAATATGCCAACATGGTGGGTCAACTTACGGGCGATCCAAGGGCAGGCAGCGGAGACACGCCTAAGCTGCCCTGCCCACCTGAAGAGCCAAGTTGCACCGTGGCCCTAACCAATCGGTGCTCACCACTTCTGGGGGGTTACACCTCTTACCACCTGTGGACCGCCAGTCCACCCATTTACTCACGCCCCTTGAGGGGGCGGAGCGTATCCAGGCAAGCCCCCGGTTGCTCAGGTTTACAACCGCCCGTAGGACTAACGGGGCGCCGTTGTTCCTCCAGGGTCCTGCCGTAAGGACTTTCTGGGGCTATTTGGCATTTTCACCCTTGTTGTGCTCCTGAAGAGGGTACCCCTATGTACCACTCAGCCTCTGGATCGCCCTGTAACTCCGCCTGCAACACAAAATAACACGTTAACAGCCCCCCACCAACCACCCTGCAGTAGACACGTGGGGTAAACGGTAGGGAGGGAAACAGCGTGAAGGCTTAGCAAGAAAGAGAGCGCCAGGTGGGCGGGAGAGGTAAATATACCTGGCTCCCCGCCCACTGGTGCACCGGAAATGACGCGGGGCACGCTGGACCCAGAGAGGGTCCCAAACACTAGTATGTAGTCGTGTGCCATCATGTGGCACTAAGGCGGCCGCCTTCCTTTGGGGCCCCCTGCGTGGACCGCGGGCAGCCACATAGTGCCAATATCGGCAACACACTCCCCCCCACAAATACATCAATCTCCCGATAAAATAAAACACACCAGACACCTTGTTCTTGGAGAAAATTGCTGCAGGTTTATCTGCATAATGAAATATGCCAACATGGTGGGTCAACTTACGGGCGATCCAAGGGCAGGCAGCGGAGACACGCCTAAGCTGCCCTGCCCACCTGAAGAGCCAAGTTGCACCGTGGCCCTAACCAATCGGTGCTCACCACTTCTGGGGGGTTACACCCCTTACCACCTGTGGACCGCCAGTCCACCCATTTACTCACGCCCCTTGAGGGGGCAGAGCGTATCCAGGCAAGCCCCCGGTTGCTCAGGTTTACAACTGCCCGTAGGACTAACGAGGCGCCGCCGTTCCTCCAGGGTCCTGCCGTAAGGACTTCCTGGGGCTATTTGGCATTTCACACTTGTTGTGCTCCTGAAGAGGGTACCCCTATGTACCATTCAGCGTCTGGATCGCCCTGTAACTACGCCACAGCTCTGGGTGTGGCCCCCGTCACACCCAGGGCCCCCCACCAAGGCAGGCGTTCCTACTTACACCCAGCTGATTCCAGGGCGTCGCCCAGGTCCAATAAAAACAGGTCCATGCCCACTCTAGACAGGTGGACCCCATCCTCCTCAAAACACCCTGTTGACTTTGCATGCAACAGCCCGTGCCTAATGAAACCAAAACCCCTTTGTTCAGTAAATTTACGCATGGCACTGTTAACTCTCCTGCGTGAGGTTTCCACGGCCTCCCCCGACCGGGCCCCTTGCCACACTAAACATGGGGTTATCTCTGACCACCATAATTCGCATGCCCCCAATTGGTTGCTTAACTTACACATGGAGGATTTCATCTCTTGCAGCAGGGCCTTCCTACCCAGGAAAGTCAAATCATTGCCTCCCAAGTGTATGACCAGAATGTTGGGAGCGGAGTCACCTCCCCCTAGTCTGTGCCGCAGCTTCTTCAGCAAGCTGTTCCAGCGCATGCCTGGAAACCCCAACCAAATTATCTCAGTGGCGGAAAACCCATGCCTCCATTTCCTGCTTTCCGCCCATCGTGCCACTCTCGAGACGCAAGAATGGCCAATCACCCAGACCTTTGATCCTGCAAAATAAAGAATTAGCGAATTAGTGGCTAGGTCCAAAACAGATACATCGGGAGCAGCATTAAGGGGACAGGACGCAGTGCTCTCTGGTGCTTCCCTTAAAATTCTAGTGAGAAGATCCAAAACGGACCAGGCGGGGCAAGGGAGGGTGATCTGGTTGCACCAACTGGGGGATAAGAGGTATTGCCCAGTGGGATTGGTCGCCTCCTACCTGGCCCTTTGCCCTTCAGGAGAGGGTTATTTACTAATTCATGCTGACAGCACGCCCCTTACTAAATTTCAGGTTTAGCAGGTAATGAAGTCATGCTTAATAATGTCAGGCAATGCGAGTCCTGGCAAGCGCTTTTGCAGTCACTCTTTCAGGATAGGGGCACCGACTTCAGCATTTAAGACGGGCATGTCAGCGGACCGCATCATGCAGGTGGGACGATGGGAATCCCAGTGTTTCAAACGGTACATCCGTCCGTAAGCCACCAAGGGAAGTGGCCTGAGGACATAAGTGAATTGGGTGCAGTGCGAATTTTGAGTATACCAAAGGCAACCTTGCGCTGCACCAGATGTTTTGTTGGGTGCAGTGTGTATTTTGTATAAACTATGTGCATATATTGTCAGGCAGCGTAGGCTGCGTACGGCGTTGAAACATTTTAACCCCGCATAGCCAGAGAGGCTTGCGTATTATTAATCCAGAGATTAGTGTCGGAATCCAGGATTCCCAGTTTCATGTTTTGCTGCAGCCCACCTTTTGTGGGTCCGCTGGAACCCCTCTGCCTCCCAGCAAGTAACCCCGTTACTTAATACAGCTCCCTTAATGCACTTGCCTGTCACTCAAAGACACCTGGCAACAACATGACGCCCTGCAGCTTGGTGGAGAGGATTTTTGCCAAACGTACCCCAGTCTGTGTTTTCAGCATTTATCCTTTATAGAGGCTCCAGTTCGTGTGAAGTGTGTGTCACTGTCCTGGCAAGGTATACCCAATAGCCTGTTCCACCTTGGTGACTATCCCACTATGATGTGTAAAGGCTCAACTATCCGATGAGCTTGGAAATATGTGACATTAAGCAAGGAAGTCCTCATGTACTTGCCATTTATCCCTCCTTTCTTTAAGGAATTTTGCCTGTTCCGTTTAATCTGTGGTGTTTGCCCCCAGACTTCCCAGGCTGCTTACTGCTGGCCATGTGAGCAGCTGCTGACGTTACTGAGGGAATCTCCCGGTTGCAACTTGAAATTAAACACCGCCCGCCTTAATGTGCTACGTTGTAAGCGATTAAGTACCTAACTTATATCTCTTCCCCATGAAAAGATACAACAAACCGCATTGGTCATGAGAACCTTAATAAGCACAACATTTTCACATGGAACTACCTCTGAATGAGAATGGCGCTACACAGCCATAAGACCAGAGATACACATACGTTAAACCTATTTACTGGTTTTGCCACCTAGTACCCTTCTGGTTGGTGATACGGAACCTTCTACCCAGCATAAGCTGACAGTCTTGCGTTGCCATCACACAACCTGTGTCACTTGAATCACCCTCCATCCTCCAGTGTACTAGTCATTTTGCTAAACGGGCAATCAATTCAATATCCCTCCCTTTCTTACCGGACCTTTGCCTGTTCAGTTTAATCTGTGGTGTTTGCACCCAGACTTCCCAGGCAGCTTGACTTCTGGCAATGTGAGCAGTTGCTGACATTAATGAGGGAATCTCCCGCTTGCAACTTGAAATTTTTACACCGCCCACCTTAATGTGCTACTTTGTAAGCGAATAGGTACCTAACATATCTCTTCCCCTTGAAGTAATACCTGCCTTCGAAGAACCAGACTTATTGTTTTAACCCATTTTATGCGACACATGCTGCAGAAAATGGCCCTTTTTGCATTCTAGGTCAACGTGATACACCCTGTTATGGACAGCCAGCTGTAGCTCACCAGACAGGTGCGATTGTATCCCAAGCCTGCTATGGAATTTGGGTGAAGGTGCTGCAGTCAGGTGATCAAGAAAGGTGCCCTTGCCAATACTTCTGGGACTTGTCTGTATGATTCAATCTGTCCCATAATCCCCTAAAGGAATTTGCCACGTGCAGCTGAATCCTGTGCTGTTCGGCTGATCGTCCTCTTAGGCCATTAACTGATAACAATATGGGCGGTGCAGCGACATTATGTCGGAATCTAACTGATGCAGTTTTATGTTCTGATGCAGTCCCCATTTATGTGGATCCTACTGGAACCCCTCTGCCTAATGTGCGTGACTTAGGTACATGGTCCCGTTCACTTGGGGCACGTGCATGCGACTCCAGTCCAACTAGCCCCAACCGGGCGTGCTGCTGCTGCTGGCCGAATCTCATCTATGACGGCCCGCCTTCTACTGGGATGGCCTTATGTAATGGAAGCCCCTATACCTTGCTTGACTACATTGTGTGATCCTGGTCAATTGTCTGAAATTCTTACTTGACCTTCCTTTGACATAAGGGCCCCTTGCAATACATGTGATCAGGGTCATTGTCAGTGAAACTGCTCTCCCACCCTCGCAGCTCCACCATTAAGTGAGGCCTCTCCTGAGCCCCTGCACTCCCGTAGTGTTTGGTGTTCGAGGCCCTCCTCCACCCGCAGGTTATACCTGCGCCTCATCCCTGGTGGTCCAGTGGACCTCTGACTCCTTTCTCTCGCTCCGCTTCTGCCCCTTCTGCTCCGTTTTTCACCCTTTAGCTCTTTTCATCCTTTCACTCTTCTCAGCACTCTTCTTCTGCCCCTTCTGCTCCGTTCTTCACCCTTTAGCTCTTTTCATCCTTTCACTCTTCTCAGCACTCTTCTTCTGCCCCTTCTGCTCCGTTTTTCACCCTTTCACTCTTCTTAGCACTCTTCTTCTGCTTTCTGCTCCGTTTTTCACCCTTTAGCTCTTTTCATCCTTTCACTCTTCTCAGCACTCTTCTTCTGCCCCTTCTGCTCCGTTCTTCACCCTTTAGCTCTTTTCATCCTTTCACTCTTCTCAGCACTCTTCTTCTGCCCCTTCTGCTCCGTTTTTCACCCTTTCACTCTTCTTAGCACTCTTCTTCTGCCCCTTCTGCTCCGTTTTTCACCCTTTAGCTCTTTTCATCCTTTCACTCTTCTCAGCACTCTTCTTCTGCCCCTTCTGCTCCGTTCTTCACCCTTTAGCTCTTTTCATCCTTTCACTCTTCTCAGCACTCTTCTTCTGCCCCTTCTGCTCCGTTTTTCACCCTTTCACTCTTCTTAGCACTCTTCTTCTGCTTTCTGCTCCGTTTTTCACCCTTTAGCTCTTTTCATCCTTTCACTCTTCTCAGCACTCTTCTTCTGCCCCTTCTGCTCCGTTCTTCACCCTTTAGCTCTTTTCATCCTTTCACTCTTCTCAGCACTCTTCTTCTGCCCCTTCTGCTCCGGTTTTCACCCTTTCACTCTTCTTAGCACTCTTCTTCTGCTTCCTGCTCCGTTTTTCACCCTTTAGCTCTTTTCACCCTTTCACTCTTCTCAGCACTCTTCTTCTGCTTTCTGCTCCGTTTTTCACCCTTTAGCTCTTTTCATCCTTTCACTCTTCTCAGCACTCTTCTTCTGCCCCTTCTGCTCCGTTCTTCACCCTTTAGCTCTTTTCATCCTTTCACTCTTCTCAGCACTCTTCTTCTGCCCCTTCTGCTCCGTTTTTCACCCTTTCACTCTTCTTAGCACTCTTCTTCTGCTTCCTGCTCCGTTTTTCACCCTTTAGCTCTTTTCACCCTTTCACTCTTCTCAGCACTCTTCTTCTGCTTTCTGCTACGTTTTTCACCCTTTAGCTCTTTTCATCCTTTCACTCTTCTCAGCACTCTTCTTCTGCCCCTTCTGCTCCGTTCTTCACCCTTTAGCTCTTTTCATCCTTTCACTCTTCTCAGCACTCTTCTTCTGCCCCTTCTGCTCCGTTTTTCACCCTTTCACTCTTCTTAGCACTCTTCTTCTGCTTCCTGCTCCGTTTTTCACCCCTTAGCTCTTTTCATCCTTTCACTCTTCTTAGCACTCTTCTTCTGCCCCTTCTGCTCCGTTCTTCACCCTTTCACTCTTCTTAGCACTCTTCTTCTGCTTCCTGCTCCGTTTTTCACCCCTTAGCTCTTTTCACCCTTTCACTCTTCTTAGCACTCTTCTTCTGCTTCCTGCTCCGTTTTTCACCCCTTAGCTCTTTTCACCCTTTCACTCTTCTCAGCACTCTTCTTCTGCTTTCTGCTCCGTTTTTCACCCTTTAGCTCTTTTCACCCTTTCACTCTTCTCAGCACTCTTCTTCTGCCCCTTCTGCTCCGTTCTTCACCCTTTAGCTCTTTTCACCCTTTCACTCTTCTCAGCACTCTTCTTCTGCTTTCTGCTCCGTTTTTCACCCTTTAGCTCTTTTCACCCTTTCACTCTTCTTAGCACTCTTCTTCTGCCCCTTCTGCTCCGTTTTTCACCCTTTAGCTCTTTTCATCCTTTCACTCTTCTCAGCACTCTTCTTCTGCCCCTTCTGCTCCGTTCTTCACCCTTTAGCTCTTTTCATCCTTTCACTCTTCTCAGCACTCTTCTTCTGCCCCTTCTGCTCCGTTTTTCACCCTTTCACTCTTCTTAGCACTCTTCTTCTGCTTCCTGCTCCGTTTTTCACCCCTTAGCTCTTTTCACCCTTTCACTCTTCTCAGCACTCTTCTTCTGCCCCTTCTGCTCCGTTTTTCACCCTTTCACTCTTCTTAGCACTCTTCTTCTGCTTCCTGCTCCGTTTTTCACCCCTTAGCTCTTTTCACCCTTTCACTCTTCTTAGCACTCTTCTTCTGCTTTCTGCTCCGTTTTTCACCCTTTAGCTCTTTCACCTTTTTACTCTTCTCAGCACTCTTCTTCTGCTTTCTGCTCCGTTTTTCACCCCTTAGCTCTTTTCACCCTTTCACTCTTCTTAGCACTCTTCTTCTGCCCCTTCTGCTCCGTTTTTCACCCTTTAGCTCTTTCACCTTTTTACTCTTCTTAGCACTCTTCTTCTGCCCCTTCTGCTCCGTTTTTCACCCTTTAGCTCTTTTCACCCTTTCACTCTTCTTAGCACTCTTCTTCTGCTTTCTGCTCCGTTTTTCACCCTTTAGCTCTTTTCACCCTTTCACTCTTCTTAGCACTCTTCTTCTGCCCCTTCTGCTCCGTTTTTCACCATTTAGCTCTTTTCACCCTTTCACTCTTCTTAGCACTCTTCTTCTGCTTCCTGCTCCGTTTTTCACCCTTTAGCTCTTTTCATCCTTTCACTCTTCTCAGCACTCTTCTTCTGCCCCTTCTGCTCCGTTCTTCACCCTTTAGCTCTTTTCATCCTTTCACTCTTCTCAGCACTCTTCTTCTGCCCCTTCTGCTCCGTTTTTCACCCTTTCACTCTTCTTAGCACTCTTCTTCTGCTTCCTGCTCCGTTTTTCACCCCTTAGCTCTTTTCACCCTTTCACTCTTCTCAGCACTCTTCTTCTGCCCCTTCTGCTCCGTTTTTCACCCTTTCACTCTTCTTAGCACTCTTCTTCTGCTTCCTGCTCCGTTTTTCACCCTTTAGCTCTTTTCATCCTTTCACTCTTCTCAGCACTCTTCTTCTGCCCCTTCTGCTCCGTTCTTCACCCTTTAGCTCTTTTCATCCTTTCACTCTTCTCAGCACTCTTCTTCTGCCCCTTCTGCTCCGTTTTTCACCTTTCACTCTTCTTAGCACTCTTCTTCTGCTTCCTGCTCCGTTTTTCACCCCTTAGCTCTTTTCACCCTTTCACTCTTCTCAGCACTCTTCTTCTGCCCCTTCTGCTCCGTTTTTCACCCTTTCACTCTTCTTAGCACTCTTCTTCTGCTTCCTGCTCCATTTTTCACCCCTTAGCTCTTTTCACCCTTTCACTCTTCTTAGCACTCTTCTTCTGCTTTCTGCTCCGTTTTTCACCCTTTAGCTCTTCACCTTTTTACTCTTCTCAGCACTCTTCTTCTGCTTTCTGCTCCGTTTTTCACCTTTTAGCTCTTTCACCCTTTCACTCTTCTCAGCACTCTTCTTCTGCTTTCTGCTCCGTTTTTCACCTTTTAGCTCTTTTCACCCTTTCACTCTTCTCAGCACTCTTCTTCTGCCCCTTCTGCTCCGTTTTTCACCCTTTAGCTCTTTTCACCCTTTCACTCTTCTTAGCACTCTTCTTCTGCTTCCTGCTCCGTTTTTCACCCTTTAGCTCTTTTCACCCTTTCACTCTTCTCAGCACTCTTCTTCTGCCCCTTCTGCTCCGTTTTTCACCCCTTAGCTCTTTTCACCCTTTTACTCTTCTTAGCACTCTTCTTCTGCATTCTGCTCCGTTTTTCACCCTTTAGCTCTTTCACCTTTTTACTCTTCTCAGCACTCTTCTTCTGCTTTCTGCTCCGTTTTTCACCCTGTAGCTCTTTTCACCCTTTCACTCTTCTCAGCACTCTTCTTCTGCCCCTTCTGCTCCGTTTTTCACCCCTTAGCTCTTTTCACCCTTTTACTCTTCTTAGCACTCTTCTTCTGCTTTCTGCTCCGTTTTTCACCCTTTAGCTCTTTTCACCCTTTCACTCTTCTCAGCACTCTTCTTCTGCCCCTTCTGCTCCGTTTTTCACCCCTTAGCTCTTTTCACCCTTTCACTCTTCTTAGCACTCTTCTTCTGCTTTCTGCTCCGTTTTTCACCCTTTAGCTCTTTCACCTTTTTACTCTTCTCAGCACTCTTCTTCTGCTTTCTGCTCCGTTTTTCACCCTGTAGCTCTTTTCACCCTTTCACTCTTCTCAGCACTCTTCTTCTGCCCCTTCTGCTCCGTTTTTCACCCCTTAGCTCTTTTCACCCTTTTACTCTTCTTAGCACTCTTCTTCTGCTTTCTGCTCCGTTTTTCACCCTTTAGCTCTTTCACCTTTTTACTCTTCTCAGCACTCTTCTTCTGCTTTCTGCTCCGTTTTTCACCTTTTAGCTCTTTCACCCTTTCACTCTTCTTAGCACTCTTCTTCTGCTTTCTGCTCCGTTTTCACCCTTTATTCTTCCCACCCTTCTACTCTTCAGATCTTTTTCTCTTCTTTTTCACCCTTTTTAGGTCTCGCCTACGCAACGCGCATGCGTTGCATAGGAGGAGACCTCTTGAAATCGATTTGGTTTTTCGCTTAAAAACGTGCACGCATTGCATTGCTTTCAATGGCAATGCGTGCACGTTTGGCGATTCCCTTGCGGGAGCGAGCGGCGCCATGTGTTAGCAATTATCGCGCTCGCTCCCGCAAGGTAAACGCTGCGTGTCCCTGCTCTCGGCCGCACTCCCCCCACCCCTCCCACTTGTTTACCCAGGCACGATCACAGAACCGTATTATAACAAGCATTTGCAATGCAATAGGTCTCGCATTTACGCGAGTTTAAGCTACTGGCATTGTAAATCACAATGTCTTTTATTTATGTTTTAAAAACGAAAACAAAAATAAAAGGCATTGTCATTTGCAATGTCAATAGCTAAAAATCGCGTAAATGCGAGACCTATTGCATTGCAAATGCTTGTTACTCTTTACTTTCTTCCTCTATTGCTTGCTTTCCCCTGTTTTTTCCCACCGCTGCTGCCCCCGCGGCCCCACCCCCCCAGCGCGACCAGCCCGAGCCAGTTCCCCTCCCCGCTCCCAGCTGTTCAGCCCTCCCCGACCCCTACTTAATGGCGGCTGCTCTGCGGCCGCGCGCCAAAGTCAAGCCCATCTGCGCCCGACCGCGACCAGCGCCTGGACCCCCGCACCGCCAACGCTACAACCCAGCCGTACTCCATGCACTCAACCCAGGCCGCAACAACAACTGCAAGCTAGCGTCACCAGCCGACACCCACGGACCCTTCAGATGTGAACGCTGCCAGCACACCTGCAGCATCGCCAGGTACACAGACCCTGCACAACCCACCCGTAAGAACACAGCCAAACCGAAGACCCTGCAATGCATCCTCCTCAACGTCCGATCACTCCACAAACACGCCACCGAAATCTGGGACCTCCTCGACAGCACAACCCCGGACGTAGCATTTTTCACCGAAACCTGGACCAACACCACCTCGGGACCGGACATCGCCATCGCCATCCCCCAAGGATACAAGATCTCCCGGAAGGACCGCCCCACCCGCCCGGGAGGAGGAATCGCCATCTTCCACAAATCCACCCTCCGCCTGAGCACACTCCCCGACGAGCACACAGACCTGATGGAACACCTACACTTCAAGATACAGGCCAGCCCTACCACCACCCTCCGAGGAACTCTCATCTACCGACCCCCCGGACCCCGCGGACCTTTCACCAACTCCATCATGGACATCATCTCCCCGCAAGCCATCACATCCACCAACTACACCCTGCTGGGAGACCTCAACTTCCACCTAGACAACCAACTAGACCCCAACACCGCATCCCTCCTGGACAACCTCCAGAACATCGGACTCCCCCAGATCATGACAGAACCCATGCACTCAGCAGGACACACCCTTGACCCCCTCTTCACATCAGGAAACTCCATCACTTTCAGCCACACCACCGAACTCCAGTGGACAGACCATCGATGCATCCACTTCACCTTCAGAACACCCACCACCCACAGACCCCAGCACCTGCTCCCACGAAGAAACTGGACCAAAATCACCGATGACCAGCTCACCTCCTCACTCGGCAACTCGACCCCAACCACCGCGGAAGACGACGACCCCAACACCGCAGCCCGAACTCTGCACAGATGGATCTCCGACAGCGCCAACACCATAGCCCCCCTCAAGATGAACAACAACACACACGCCAAGAAAGCCAGATGGTTTACCACTGAACTCCGAAAGTCCAGACGCACATGCCGCCACCTTGAAAAGGCCTGGAGGAACTCCAAATCCACAGAAGCCCACAACAACTTCAGAACCGCCACCAACGCCCACCACCAACTCATCAGAAATACGAGAAAAACAGCGATCGAAGACACAATCTCCACACACGCACACAACAGCAAAGAACTCTTCGGCATCATCAAGGAGTTCGCCCAACCCACCAGCGAGTCTACTGACATTCCTCCCTCACAAGACCTCTGCAACAAACTCAGCGCCTTCTTCCACCACAAAATCAAGAACATCTACGACAACTTCGACGAAGACAACCAACACACTGAACCCTCACCAGCCACCCCCGACACCCTGAAACCAACGATTGGCAGCTGGACAGCCCTCGCCACCGAAGACGATGAAGTCAATCCACTCCAGGGCCCACACGGACCCCTGTCCCCACCACATCTTCAACAGAGCCGCCGACACCATCGCACCCATGCTTCGCCACACCATCAACCGCTCCCTGGCGACTGCGTCCTTCCCCGATGACTGAAAACACGCCGAGGTCAACCCCCTCCTGAAGAAGCCCTCGGCGGACCCCACCGACCTCAAAAACTACAGACCCATCTCCCTGTTCCCGTTCCCAGCGAAAGTCATCGAGAAAGCCATCAACAGCCAACTCGCCACCTTCATCGAAGAGCACAACATCCTCGACTCCTCCCAATCCGGCTTCAGAAAAAACCACAGCACAGAAACCGCCCTCCTCGCCGCAACAGACGACATCCGCTCCCTACTGGACAAAGGAGAAACAGTAGCCCTCATCCTCCTCGACCTCTCAGCGGCCTTCGACACAGTCTCCCACCGCACCCTAACACGTAGATTCCACGACGCAGGGATCCGGGACAAGGCCCTCAACTGGATCCACTCTGTCCTCTCCGGCAGAACGCAGCGGGTCAGACTCCCTCCCTTCCTCTCGGACCCTACACCAACCACCTGCGGAGTCCCCCAGGGGTCCTCCCTCAGCCCCACACTCTTCAACGTCTACATGGCTCCGCTCGCCCCCATCGTCAGAACCCACGGACTCAACATTGTTTCATACGCAGACGACACCCAACTCATCCTCTCCCTATCCAACGAACCCAACGCAGCCAAACACAACTTCCAAGAAGGCATGGAAGCTGTCGCCAAATGGATGGAAAGAAGCTGTCTACAACTCAACACCGACAAAACAGAAGTACTCATCATGGGCCCACACCCCAACGCATGGAACGACACTTGGTGGCCCCCCGCCCTCGGAAGCCCACCCACCCCCACGGACCACGCACTCAACCTTGGAATCATCCTGGACTCCGAGCTCAAAATGGACCGGCAGATCAACTCCGTCGCATCCTCCTGCTTCCACACCCTCCGCCTCCTACGCAAAACCTTCAAATGGATCCCCCTCGAGCACAGAAAGACCGTCACTCACACCCTCGTCACCAGCAGACTCGACTACGGCAACGCATTCTACGCCGGAATAAACAAAAACCTCACCCAAAAGCTACAAAACATCCAGAACACCGCTGCGAGACTGGTCCTCAACCTGCCAAGACACTGCCACATCTCCCAGCACCTGCGCACACTCCACTGGCTCCCCATCGAGACTAGAATCACCTTCAAGATCCTCACCCACGCACACAAAGCCCTCCACAACACCGGACCAGTATACCTGAACAGCCGACTCAATTTCCACGCACCCCAAAGGACCCTACGATCAGCCCAGCTCTCCTATGCCGTGGTCCCCCGCGCCAGAAAGACCAGATCAGGAGGCCGCTCCTTCTCCTTCCTCGCGGCCAGAGCCTGGAACGCCCTACCACTCCACCTCAGACAGACAACATCACTATCCATCTTCACGAGAAACCTCAAAACTTGGCTCTTCAACAGACCCCCTCCTTGATGGACTGGAACCTGCACCTCCCCTCCTCCCCGGCGCCTTGAGACCCTTACGGGTGAGTAGTCGCGCTTAACAAACACATGATTGAGGGTGTCCCCTGTATAAAGCTTTCTCCTGTGTTTGCCATATTGAGCAATGTTGTTCATCAATAATGACAACCCTAAAGGTTCCAGCTTGATGCCCTTGAAAGAGGCCAGTAATGCCCTCGCCAGGTGCCGTCCTGGGAACCTAACAAGAGCAGCAAGTGGGGGACCATTGTGCGTCACTACGCTGCCTGTATGTACTTGGCGATGTGATTGTCATTTCCTCATAGGAACAACATAATCTTAATATCACTATCCTAATATTCAAATTGGGATAACTTTAATACCAGTGATTAGAGCGAGCTGGTGGGTGCCCTGGGTCTACTGCCCACTGATCTACCCATGTTCCGTCTGGGTTTAAGGCACCAGCTTCCCACACCTCGTGATACCCCTTAGGCTTTCACTGAGTTGCACCCCGACCGATAGGTTCTCTCCACCTCTGCTATCAAACTCTGCCGGCCTTTTGCCTCTGCGAGAAAAGGAGTTATTCATCTCGGCACGCTTTAATATCACCCAACAGTGATGTACCTGAGCTTAAAATAAAGGTCTGAAACCCGTCCTTCCCCATATCCTGATCTCCACTCATAACCCAACTGTGAGAAGATTTTCAGCCCTTCACGCTATGCCAACCTGGCCACAGCGATGGTGCTCTGAGAACTGTCGATGATACATATCGGCTATTAGGCAACTCGCCCCACCCAGCTTAGACCAGCTGGACATGCCCCAGTTTCAAGTCAAAGAATAATGGTCAAGGGCATGTCAGAAATGGGCAATCATCTCTTCTTAACTGAAACAAAGTACTCATTAAAACAAGCATGTTCATCTATTGTACAAGTCGTCCCCATTTGACTGGCACAAGGTGGACCTTCAGGAATAAAATTGTGCCTTCTGCATGCTTGCAAAGTACTTGGTTGAGCCACCAGGTGGCCTAATGATTCTGGCCCGAACCTAGAGGCTCTCTTTGGCATTGTATAAAAGCCTTTAACCTGACATCTTGCTTGGCATGGTGTGCCGCCTAGTTCTGCCTTTCTTGTCAATGTATCCATCTATTTAATCAACCCGTAACTTTGAACCTATAGCCAGCCAGGACTATTGACCTTGTCAATGGCTGCTGGTTGCACAAGGAAAATAAGGAACAACTATGGATTCCTTGAAAATTATTGAAAATGCTTCAGTTCTGAAATGAGACTGTGCCAGATCTATACTGAGTTTCTTAGAAGTTACATCACAGTCACAAAACTACAACTTATCACAGTGTTGCTCCAGTACGCGCATGCTGCACGTGGGCCACCGCCGACAGTCCTAGGATAAGCCACCCACTGTCCCATCACATTACAGCACACCAGGCCCGGAACCACAAAATGTGCGAGCTTGCCACACACATCCAGACAGGCATGTGTTTAATCAATAATTAACTATTGTTGTATGCATCTCCAAATTAGCCAGACAGCCACCCCGTGGCAGACTGTCACAAGCACTGGGTATGACAAATAAGACCCTCCCTAAGAGCTACAGCTCCTGGGCTAAAAAAAGTACTGCCCGACTTGCCCTTCCCACCTTAAGGGTTGGCACCAGCCTGCACTGGTCTGGGTCGCGACCATGGCGATACCAACAATTGCTTATACAGTGACCAACCGGTCCGGCATGCAGTGCCCACATCTTTTCATTCCAACTCACGTGGGAGCTGTGTGCCTCCTAGCACACTGCTCAATTGCTCCCCTGCTATCAACTCACCATTCAGACAGTTTTTACCTCGTTCTACCGATACCTGCAAACCGTGTGGCTGGATGAGGCACGTGGTCACTTCCTGTTGGCGCAGCCCTCTGTGGAATTTGCCAAAGGCTGCTGTGTATATGACCAACCTACCACTACCATGACCAGGTGTAACTTAGGTGATGGCTTCCTGGATTTAACAAAGTTGCGTGCAGATGGTAACTGACGTGTCTATCTGGATGCTCGTCGTAGGTTCCCATACCTCAGCACCGTACACCTGACTTGAAGGGACATGCTAAACAGTCACACCATATGCAGTTTACAGCCACTTTCCAGTTCAATTATAATGGTGGCTCCCATGATGCGGTTATACCGCATATTGATAGGCTGGCTTGCTAACCTGACTGCCAGCTCACACGGAGTTAGTATACATGAACAGGGGGAGTGTTCCCCAGGTCATTCAGCTGTACTGAAATAAAAGTGACCCCTTCATAGGAAAGTACCTGTTAGACTTGGCATCTTTTGGCGTGTTTCCCCTGAGTTTTTGCTTTCTGACCTCCCGGTTTTGACTCTGTTTTGCTGGTGTAACAGTTCTGCGCGCTTTTCGCACTGCTGATCAGTGGTAAAGTGCAGGTGCTCCTATGGTAAATTGTGTTATGGATTGGTGTTTCCGTGATTGGATATTTGATTTACCTGTTAGCCCCTAGTAAAATGCACCGCGTGTGCCAGGGCCGGTGAATCAAATGCTACCCGGGGGCCTGCAGCACTGGTTGTGCCACCCCCGTGAGTAGCCCTGAAAACGGTAACTCAGACCTGCCATTGCAGAGTCTGCGCGCAGTTTGTAACTGCCATATCGACTTGGCCAGTGCACACACTGGCCGATCCCTAACCTTCCCTTTTCTTACATGTCAGGCACCCCTCCGGTAGGCCCAAGGTACCCCTCTGGGCAGGGTGCAATGTATGTGAAAGGTAGGACATGCCCCGGTGTGTGTGGCATGTCCTAATAGTGAATTACAGCCAATTTCGTTTTTCACTATTGCAAGGCTACCAGTTCCCCATAGGACAGAATGGGAGGTTTGTTCATAACATCTTATGAACATAACTGGCCCAGGGAATTCGGTAAGAAAATGAAGTTTCGTATGCCTGAACTCAGAAGCTAAAGATGCCTCTTTTAGTGAAGGTGATTTTTACATTCTGTGTTTGAAAATACCACTTTTGGAAAGTGGGTATTTTCTTGCTCAGTCATCCCGTGTGCCTCTGCTGGAATGTGGATTGGCTGTCTGGGTTTTGGATGACAGAAGGCTGGGGGAGCAGGAGGGGCGCCAGATGGTCTAGGTAGGTCAGGAAAGGGCTGAAGAGACCTGGGTTACGATGGGGGAAGGGGGAGGAGATTTCCTTGCACCTCAAAGGGCCTGCTCTGCCTCTGACAAATGCCGTCTCCACCTCTTGCCAGGAATTCACACCAGAGAAGGCAGAACTGGTCCTAACTGGGCACAGGCCCTCTATGCCTAAGAGATCAAAGGATTTTTGGACATAAATGTGGGTCCCAGACCCCTGAACTTTAGAACTCATCTGGACAAGAAGACTGCCAAGAAGAAGAGCCGGAGAAGCTGCGAAAAGGAACGACTGCTTTGCTGGGTGCTTTGCTGGGCTAACCTGCATTAGCTGCTTTTGTCTTGGGTAGTGAAAGGCCTGGACTGGACTTTCTGCAACCTAAATTTGTGAGTCTCTCCAAGGGCTTGAGGTAGAGCTTGCCCCCTGTTCACAAAGTCTCAGGAACAGCAAAGACTTCAAGTTCTTCGACCCGCAGCACTGGGGACTGTGTGTTTTGTGCTGCAACCCGAAGAACACCAACTCGACGACGTCTACGACGACACTGCCGACTCCGTGTCCTGAAGGCAACACAGAGGGCACCGCCGCAATGCTGCACCGCAACCCTGGTCTCACCGACGACGCCTGTTGACGCCGCCACCGAGCCGCTGCTTGCACCGCAACCTGTGGGCACCGCACTCCGCACCGCCTCGCTTCACGCCGAAGCTTTGGCACCGCAGAGGGCACCGCCGCACCGCGACCCTGGTCTCACCGATGCCGCCTGTTGACGCCGCCACCGAGCCGCAGCTCGCACCGCGACCTGTGGGCACCGCACTCCGCAACGCCTGGCTTCACGAGGACGCCTTGGCCTGCCTGACGCCGCCACTTCCCGCAGAGATTGACGCCGCTGCTTGCACCGTGGTTCGGGGGCACCACTCGTAAGTTACACGACGCACCACCCTCATCCCACACCGCAGCCTTGGCCTACCGACGCCGGTGCCATCGACTCCAGTTCGTCAGCCGACGACAGCGCTTCAGCAACGATGACGCCGCTGCTTGCACCGTGATCTGCCAGCACCGTGACGAGCACCGCCTTCATCTCGCACCGCGACCCTGGTCTCACCGACGACGCCATCTGACGCCGCCACCGAGCCGCTGCTCGCACCGCGACCTGAGGGCACCGCACGCCGCACCGCTGCACTTCGCACCGCAGCACCCGACGCCTGCCGACGCCAGCGCTCCTGACTCCATCAGAGAGGAGATCGACCTGCAATGCTTGTGACTTCGAGGGCCCCATCGCCCTGCATCTCTGAAAGGTACTGTTTGCGGGTCTTCCCGACACCGTAGCTGGCCTGCGACTCCGCGGTCAGCCAGAACTGTTTTGGATTTGTGTGTTCACGACGCCGTGGTAGCCCGGACGGCGCTATCCACACAAGGAACTCTTTTTAATCAGCGTATTTTTGAATTGTGAACTTTTAAGTATAGTATTGTGGTTCTTTATCATTTTTGGTCTTGTTTTAATTATATAAAAATATTGGATATTTTTCTAAACTGGTGTGGTGTCCTTTTGTAGTGCGTACACTGTATTACTGTTGGTTATGTGCAAATGCTTTACACACTGCCTCTAAGATAGGCCTGGCTGCTCGTGCCAAGCTACCAAGGGGGTGAGCAGGGGTTATTTTAGAAGTGTAACTCCCTTATCCTGACTAGAGTGGTGGTTTTTGCCTGGCTTTGGCCCGCGCCCTAGCCCACCAAGAATCCCATTTCTAACATTGGTTGTCAGCGGTGAGGATAGGACTTGCGTGTGCACTTGACTTACAGTGATTGGTGTGCACTACTACCATATCGCAGACCATTACATACCACATACTAACCCGTTGTCTTTTTGTCCGATTTTTGTGATCTTGCCAGGTGAACTTTCTACTTCACTATGCCGGAATCAATAGCATCATCTGTTGCATCCATGGACATTGCCTTTGAGGAGGATAGGTTGGAGCTCTACACTGTGAGAGAATTGAAGTCCGTTTGCAAAAACCTAAAAGTCCAAATCAGAGGCCTCACTAGGAAGGACGAGCTACAAAAGGCGCTGAGGGCCTGGGTAGCAGCCAGAGACGCAAGTGGGCAATCTGGTGACCTTAGTGGAGAGGCGGGGGAGCCTAGTCCTAGGGTGGATGTGCTTTTGGGAGGGGGGGAACCCTTCCGACCAGGCAGCAGTGGCCTGTCCCCAGAGGAGCTGGAGGACAGGCAAGAAGCAAGGAGAGCAGCCACGGAGCTAGAAAAGTTTAGATTGGCCATGGAGGAGAAGAGAATGCTATTGGAACATGAACGAGGTTTTAAAGAGCTGGAGCTGAAGAGTAGGCCCGGCTCGGATGGTGGCAGCAACTCGTCAAGGCAGACAGACCGAATCGTACACATCCCTAAGAATGTGGGCAGAGAGTTCAAGAAGGGGGATGACATACAGAGGTGGTTTCAGGGTTATGAGGCAGTGATACACATGAATGGGGTCCCTGAGGAGAATTGGGGAGCAGGATTGTGGTCTCTGTTTCCAGAGGAAGCCAGGGATACTTTGACAGCTTTGGGTAAGGGGCCTAACCTCACCTATGCTGATATGAAGGAAGCCCTTCTCACTAGGTATGGTCTCACTCCTGAAAAGTACCGGGATCAGTTTAGGTCCTGGAAGAAATCTGATGCCAACACGTGGCTGGAATGTGTGGATGGGTTTTGTCGGTCGTTGGATGGCTGGGTGAAGGGCAGTAATGTGACAGATTTTCCGGGGCTCTACAATTTGATTGCGTGGGAGCACTTGTCTAGTCTATGTTTTGCAGATCTGCCCCAGCACCTAGTTGATAGTAAGCTAACTGACCCCAGGAAGCTTGCTATGGAGGCGGACCGCTGGGTGAGTACCAGGGTCCACAAGAAAGCGTTTGGGGGGACTCAGTCAAAGGTGGGCAGGGTCCACAGCAGAAAAGTGGGGGGGACAAGGGTAAAACACAGGAGTTCTCGAAAGGGCCCCAAAATAACACCCAGGGTAAAGGTTCCCATCCCCCCGGAGATAAGAAGCAAGGGGTCTCGACAGGAAAGCCTGCCGAGACCGGCCCCCGCAAGTGTTTTGCCTGTGACCAGGTGGGGCACATGAGGGGAGACCCCCGGTGCCCAAAGGTGACACAGCCACCCACCGGTGGACTGTCCAAAGTGTTGGCTAGCGTAGCGCTGGGGGAGGAGGAGTCCCAACAGGAGGGTGGGGACCCTGCAGAAATGACCCTCGTCTCACTAGGGGACAGTGAGATGGTCCCAGGAGCCCAGGTGCCCCCTAACACAAAGAAGTACAGCACCTGGGTGACCATCAACGGGAAAAGGGTAGAGGCTCTCAGGGATACTGGAGCCAGTGTGACCTCAGTTCGGTGTCACCTGGTCCCTGAGACGCAGGTAGTCCCCGGGGCATTCCACCAGGTGATTGCAGTCGACAATTCCGAGCGCCAGTGTCTGGTGGCGCAGGTTCCCTTCGAGTGGGGGGGGGTCTCAGGTCCTTTAAGGGTGGTTATGAGCCCTTCCATGCCTGTCGATTGTCTGCTCGGTAACGACCTGGAGCAGTCCTTATGGAAGGATGTTGAGCTCAGGTCCCACTTGGAGATGCTGGGGTTGCCAGAGTGGGCATGCGTGTCCACTCGGTCGATGGCGGCCAGAGAGGGTGATCAGAAGGACCCGGAGCCTGAAACAGTGGCCCAGGTCCCTGCCAAGAGGAAGGGCAAGGGGCGCGGGAAACCGGCCCCTGAAGTTCCCACGGCCCGGGATGAGGTGGACCTCGAGGGGGACGCCCCGGTGCCTACCGGGGAACAGGTAGCCGAACTGGGGGACATCTCTGAGCTGACCCATTGGCAGCAAGAAGGGGGTCCCACCAGGGAGGAGTTCTGCCGGGAGCAGAAAGAGTGCCCTTCTCTGGAGGGTCTGTGGCAGCAGGCCGCAGCCCAGGCGACTGGTGATCAGTCTGGATCACATTGGATATATTGGGAGAATGATCTCCTGTACAGCGAGCCTAAGGTCGCGGAACCTGGGTCAGCCCGTGTGCTGGTGGTACCCCAGCACTTCCGGACCTTCCTACTGGGTCTGGCTCACGACGTGCCTTTGGCAGGACATTTGGGGCAGGACAAGACCTTTGACCGGCTTGTCACCCACTTCTTCTGGCCTCGAATGCGAAGGCAGTCGGATGTGCATTGTTGGTCCTGCCAAACTTGCCAGGCAAGTGGCAAGAGTGGGAGGAAGGTCAAAGCTCCTCTCCAACCGTTCCCCGTGGTGGGGACACCCTTTGAAAGGGTAGGGATGGACATCGTGGGGCCACTGGATCCCAAGACAGCCATGGGCAACAGGTACATCCTGGTCTTGGTGGACCATGCCACCCGGTACCCGGAGGCAATCCCTCTCAGGACAACGACGGCGCCAGTGGTGGGCCGGGCGTTGATGGGGATCTTTTCCCGCGTGGGGTTCCCCAGAGAGGTGGTTTCTGACAGGGGGACCAATTTCATATCGAAGTATATGACATCCCTGTGGAAGGAGTGTGGTGTTACGTACAAGTTCACCACTCCTTACCACCCCCAAGGCAACGGTCTGGTGGAAAGTTTCAACCAGACCTTAAAAGGCATGATCAAGGGTCTCACTGAACCCATGAGGCGTAAGTGGGACGTCCTCTTACCGTGCCTTCTCTTTGCGTACAGGGAGGTACCCCAGAAGTCTCTCGGGTTCAGTCCCTTCGAGCTTCTGTACGGTCACCCCGTGCGGGGACCTCTAAGCTTGGTAAAGGAAGGCTGGGAGGCCGCTCCCAGGAAGACCCACCAGGATGTGTTCAGCTACATGCTGGCCTTCCGCAACCAAACTGCCCGCTTCAGGAAACTCGCTCAGGCGAACCTCGAGGCCAGCCAGGAAGAAATGAGGAAGTGGTATGACCAGAATGCCTTTCTGGTCGAGTTTCAACCTGGACAGAAAGTGTGGGTCATGGCCCCTTTGGAACCTTGTGCCTTACAGGACAAGTAGACAGGGCCCTTTGAGGTGGTGGAGCGCAAAAGTGAGGTCACCTACCTGGTGGATTTGCAGGCTCCTCGGAACCCGTTACGGGTCCTCCACGTGAACCGCCTCAAACCCCACTTCGAGAGGTCCGAAGTGAGCATGCTCTTGGCGACGGACGACGGGGAGGAAGCGGAGAGTGAGCCTCTCCCGGACCTCCTGTATGCCCGAGAGGGGGATGGGTCGGTGGATGGTGTGACCCTCTCCCCGGCCCTGACCGCTGAGCAGCAGAGCGAGTGTCGCCAGTTGTTGGGGCAGTTTGCCCCACTGTTCTCCTTGACCCCAGGTGTTACTCACTGGTGTACCCACGACGTGGATACCGGTGACAGCTCCCCGGTGAAACACAAGATTTACCGGTTGGCTGACCGGGTCAAGGCCAGCATCAAAGAGGAGGTCTCGAAGATGTTGGCGTTGGGGGTGGTTGAGCCGTCCAGTAGCCCATGGGCCAGCCCCGTGGTCTTGGTCCCGATAGCAACGGCACCCGGGGCCGCCCCAGAACTGTGGTTCTGTGTGGACTATCGGGGGCTCAATGCCGTCACGCGGACTGACGCCCACCCCATCCCCCGAGCTGATGAGCTCATCGACCGGTTGGGAGCAGCCAGATTCCTGAGTACGTTCTATTTAACGTCCGGGTACTGGCAGATCGCTCTAACCGAGGGGGCCAAAGAGAGATCAGCATTCTCAACCCCGGATGGGCATTACCAGTTCCGGGTGATGCCCTTCGGATTGAAGAATGCCCCTGCCACCTTTCAGAGGTTGGTCAACCAGGTGTTGGCCGGGCTGGAGGAATTCAGCGCCGCGTACCTGGACGACATTGCGGTGTTCAGTTCCAGTTGGGACGAACATCTGCAACACCTCAGGGAAGTGTTGAGGGCGCTGCAGACGGCAGGCCTCACGATTAAGGCCAGTAAGTGCCAGATCGGGCAGGGGTCGGTGGTGTACTTGGGACACCAGGTAGGGAGCGGCCAGGTGGCGCCCCTACAGCCCAAGATCGACACCATCCTGGCTTGGGAGCCACCCAAGACCCAGACAGAGGTGAGGGCCTTCTTAGGACTCACCGGGTACTACCAGAGGTTTGTTAAGGGATATGGCACTATCGTGGCCCCCTTAACTGAGTTGACTTCCAAGAAGCAACCGAGAAAGGTGATCTGGACTGAGTCTTGCCAGAGGGCGTTTGATACCCTGAAGGCCGCCATGTGCACTGCCCCGTGCTCAAGGCCCCCGACTTCTCCAAGGAGTTTGTCGTGCAGACCGACGCGTCAGAGCATGGAGTGGGAGCGGTGCTCTCACAACTGAACAAAGAGGACCTAGACCAACCGGTAGTCTTCCTTAGCAGGAGACTACTCCCCAGTGAGCAGAGGTGGAGTGCCATAGAAAGGGAAGCTTTCGCTGTGGTCTGGGCACTGAAGAAGCTGAGACCATATTTGTTTGGGACTCACTTCCGAGTTCAGACCGGCCACAGGCCCCTCAGATGGTTAATGCAGATGAGGGGGGAGAATCCAAAACTGGTGAGGTGGTCCATCTCCCTACAGGGAATGGACTTTGCGGTGGAACACCGCCCTGGCACAGAGCACGCCAATGCAGATGGCCTGTCCAGGTTCTTCCGCCTTAGTGAAGAGAACCCCCAGGTAAATGGGTAGTTCTCCCTACTTTCAGCTGGAGGGGACGTGTGTTAGACTTGGCATCTTTTGGCGTGTTTCCCCTGAGTTTTTGCTTTCTGATCTCCCGGTTTTGACTCTGTTTTGCTGGTGTAACGGTTCTGCGCGCTTTTCGCACTGCTGATCAGTGGTGAAGCGCAGGTGCTCCTATGGTAAATTGTGTTATGGATTGGTGTTTCCATGATTGGATATTTGATTTACCTGTTAGCCCCTAGTAAAGTGCACTGCATGTGCCAGGGCCGGTGAATCAAATGCTACCCGGGGGCCTGCAGCACTGGTTGTGCCACCCCCGTGAGTAGCCCTGAAAACGGTAACTCAGACCTGCCATTGCAGAGTCTGCGCGCAGTTTGTAACTGCCATATCGACTTGGCCAGTGCACACACTGGCCGGTCCCTAACCTTCCCTTTTCTTACATGTCAGGCACCCCTCAGGTAGGCCAAGGTACCCCTGTGGGCAGGGTGCAATGTATGTGCAAGGTAGGACATGCCCCGGTGTGTGTGGCATGTCCTAATAGTGAATTACAGCCAATTTCGTTTTTTACTATTGCAAGGCTACCAGTTCCCCATAGGACAGAATGGGAGGTTTGTTCATAACATCTTATGAACATAACTGGCCCAGGGAAATCGGTAAGAAAATGAAGTTTCGTATGCCTGAACTCAGAATCTAAAGATGCCTCTTTTAGTGAAGGTGATTTTTACATTCTGTGTTTGAAAATACCACTTTTGGAAAGTGGGTATTTTCTTGCTCAGTCATCCCATGTGCCTCTGCTGGAATGTGGATTGCCTGTCTGGGTTTTGGATGACAGAAGGCTGGGGGAGCAGGAGGGGCGCCAGATGGTCTAGGTAGGTCAGGAAAGGGCTGAAGAGACCTGGGTTACGATGGGGGAAGGGGGAGGAGATTTCCTTGCACCTCAAAGGGCCTGCTCTGCCTCTGACAAACGCCGTCTCCACCTCCTGCCAGGAATTCACACCAGAGAAGGCAGAACTGGTCCTGACCGGGCACAGGCCCTCTATGCCTAAGAGATCAAAGGATTTTTGGACATAAATGCTGGGTCCCAGACCCCTGAACTTTAGAACTCATCTGGACAAGAAGACTGCCAAGAAGAAGAGCCGGAGAAGCTGCGAAAAGGAACGACTGCTTTGCTGGGTGCTTTGGTGGGCTGACCTGCAGTGGCTGCTTTTGTCTTGGGTAGTGAAAGGCCTGGACTGGACTTTCTGCAACCTAAATTTGTGAGTTTCTCCAAGGGCTTGAGGTAGAGCTTGCCTCCTGTTCACGAAGTCTCAGGAACAGCAAAGACTTCAAGTTCTTCGACCCGCAGCACTGGGGACTGTGTGTTTTGTGCTGCAACCCGAAGAACACCAACTCGACGACGTCTACGACGCCACTGCCGACTCCGTGTCCTGAAGGCAACGCAGAGGGCACCGCCACAATGCCGCACCGCAACCCTGGTCTCACTGACGACGCCCGTTGACGCCGCCACCGAGCCGCTGCTTGCACCGCGACCTGTGGGCACCGCACTCTGCACCGCCTCGCGCCGAAGCTTTGGCACCGCAGAGGGCACCGCCGCAACGCCGCACCGCGACCCTGGTCTCACCGACGACGCCTGTTGATGCCGCCACCGTGCCGCTGCTCACACCGCGACCTGTGGGCACCGCACTCCGCACCGCCTGGCTTCACGAGGACACCTTGGCCTGCCTGATGCCGCCACTTCCCGCCGAGATCGACGCCGCTGCTTGCACCGTGGTTCGGGGGCACCGCTCGTAAGTTACACGACACACCGCCCTCATCCCACACCGCAGCCTTGGCCTACCGACGCCGGCGCCATCGACTCCAGTTCATCAGCCGACGACAGCGCTTCAGCAACGACGACGCCTCTTCTTGCACCGTGACCTGCCAGCACTGTGACGAGCACCGCCTTCATCTCGCACCGCGACCCTGGTCTCACCGATGACGCCATCTAACGCTGCCACCGAGCCGCTGCTCGCACCGCGACCTGAGGGCACCGCACGCCGCACCGCTGCACTTCGCACCGCAGCACCCGACGCCTGCCGACGCCAGCGCTCCTGACTCCATCAGAGAGGAGATCGACCTGCAACGCGTGTGACTTCGAGGGCCCCATCGCCCTGCATCTCTGAAAGGTACTGTTTGCGGGTCTTCCCGACACCGTAGCTGGCCTGCGACCCCAGCCAGAACTGTTTTGGATTTGTGTGTTCACGACGCCGTGGTAGCCCGGACGGCGCTATCCACACAAGGAACTCTTTTTAATCAGCGTATTTTTGAATTGTGAACTTTTAAGTATAGTATTGTGGTTCTTTATCGTTTTTGGTCTTGTTTTAATTATATAAAAATATTGGATATTTTTCTAAACTGGTGTGGTGTCCTTTTGTAGTGTGTACACTGTATTACTGTTGGTTATGTGCAAATGCTTTACACACTGCCTCTAAGATAGGCCTGGCTGCTCGTGCCAAGCTACCAAGGGGGTGAGCAGGGATTATTTTAGAAGTGTAACTCCCTTATCCTGACTAGAGTGATGGTTTTTGCCTGGCTTTGGCCCGCGCCCTAGCCTACCAAGAATCCCATTTCTAACAGTACCCAACCAATTTCCTTAACAGAATGCTTCGTCTCAATTTGAGTTTAACTTTCGTGTTACACTTTTTTTTTAATGCATTTCTTTTCAGGGGAATTTAGGCAACCTACCAGGGATTGGTAAGTCGAATAGACCATTGGCAATTATACCACTCACTGCAGGCACACTTGTAACAAACTTGTTCTTTGCAGTGAGTCTTCTGTGTGGGGAGGCGGTGATTGAGGGTGGAGAATGATTTTGGGGGTATTCTCAAAGTTTTCCTTGGTGTATTAGTACGCCACGCTCGTACCACCGACCCAACAAAGGTTCTCCCTTAAGACTCCCAAGCAAACATGGGCGCCCGCAGGTGCCCCCCGTTTTATCAAATGGAGACCAACACAACCAGCACTCTAATACTGGGCCTGTTTCATTAGGCTAGACAGGGCTCTTTGTTCCATGGCGACCTCAAATACACTGCACCATAAGTAAACCAGCAGCAGGGAAGAAGAGGCAGAAATCACGGAATTGTACCTCCACCCGAGCGCATGCCGGAATATCAATCAACCGTCGCCAGACCCCTCTAACTATTACACGAGATGCGAACCAAACAACCTACGCGCCAGCTGACCTCCGATCCTATAAAAGACCAACGCTGTCTGCTCCTCTAGGTAGTAAAAGAAACTGTTGTGTACTACCCAAAAGAAAAAGAACATGTTTAATAACCCAAGGAACTTGCACTAAGTGACGTTCAGACGCATATGCCTTTCTCAACCCGGGGCAATTAAAGTGGGTTAACTAACTTCTGGCAAACGAACCTGTCCCGCAAAACCATTGGCCGGGCCCGGTCTGTCACCGTGCCGGTATTTCCAAAACACCCCCGGTCCGAGCAACGCCGTATGCCGTACAAGGCCCCCCACGGCCTCACATCCACCTGGGCCGGGCCCGGGGTGCAGGGCGGGAGGCCGAAGGCCCACCCAGCCCGGCCCTCAAGCCTCGTGGGCTGCAGGGAAAATATGGGCAGGGGGCGCCTGTGCGGGAAGTTTAAGAGAATTGGGCCTACCCCGTGGTCCCGTCTACAAGTGAGGGCAGGAATCTGAACTCTGACTCCGGGGTTCTTGCTGCCTTGCCGGTGCTTTCGAGAAAGGAGGAGCAGAGGAGAGGGATCCTTGACTAATGCACCCACAGGAGGCCCCCGGGCCTGACACCCCTTGGACCGCCTTCCAAAAGACTGCATCGAAAGCAGTGGACAGGTAAGGAGATGGGAATAGCGAGGATCCGGGGAATGAACCCGGGGCCCTCATACTTGCAAAGCATGCGCTCTACACTGCGCTACACGCCGTAATCACATACACGGGCCCACCTCTGTTCCCGACCGAGGCTACAAGCCCGACCCCCTACTACGTAAACCCCCTACATGTCATTCGCGGGCACCAACTCCCCCCCTCCTGCAGTCTACTTTGCACCAGGGAGGGCGACGCTGGTTTTGGGAGCTGCACCACCCCCCCTAGGCAGACTGCATCCCTGGCAATGGCCGGGCGATCGTCGCCAAATACACTGAGGGATAGCTAGGGGGGGGGGGGAGTAGTTGACTTACCGGAGGAACAGCTCCTGACCCGCCGAAGACAGGTCCAAACGGTGTGAAGGCTTAGCAAGAAAGAGAGCACCAGGTGGGCGGGAGAGGTAAATATACCTGGCTCCCCGCCCACTGGCGCACCGGAAATGACGTGGGGCGCGCCGGACCCAGAGAGTGTCCCAAACACCAGTATGTAGTCGTGTGCCATCATGTGGCACTAAGGCGGCCGCCCTCCTATGGGGGCCCCCTGCCTGGACCGCGGGCAGCCACACTGTCTCATTTGGAAGGCGCCTACTATTCCGCCCCTTCACATGTAGCGGGGGAGAGGTTTATATATGTATGCTCCAGAGAACTACCCGCCATTCTACATGCAAGGGTCCATACATTTGAAAAAGTCTGTTCCCCATTTCAGACACATGAAATGACTTCCGGTTGTGAGAGGGGATCCGGCGACTAAGCCGGAAATGCTGCCCAGGTCACTGTTGTGCGACCCGCCTTCTCTTCCAGCAGTTCTGGCAAAGATGGATACCACCAAGATGATTGGATGAATGCAAAACACCTGAGCTTATTTGCAATTTCACGAAAAGTACGTTACAAATGTATACGAAAACAATACTTAATTCTCCCCCTGTCTCAGCGAAGGAAAATTTTGAAAATAAAGTTCTCAAAAGAGCAGACATGGGCAAATTCATGGTCTCTTTAAGAAATAAGTGTGTGCTAGCGCACTATTTCCATCTGTCCCTTGAAAAACACTTGGGGACCAGTTGCCTTTATATAGGACACAAATGGACCGATGCACCACATCCTGTGCTCAGGGCTGTCTTTGCCCCGGATGCTGTAGCTGGGTGGAGAAGGTCCACAAGAGATGGGCTTGGGGTATGAGTGAACCAGAGTCCTGTGAGCACCCGATGTAAAGAGTTGCTGGGGGTTGGTGATGAAGGTGGTGGGTATGTACAGGGGCGGCTCCTCCACTAGGGCAGAGGAGCGTTGCCCCACTGCTTTCTCGCAGTGCGAGAAGCAGAAACATAAAATGGTAATAACTTTCAGGTATTACCATTTTATGTTTGGTTGCGGGTGGGCGGGGCTGTTCTGCGAGCAGGGCAGGGGAGGAGTGGTGTGCCCACTCCTGAGTGGGCAAAGACTGTTTGGTCAGCCCTCTGGGGCCGCCCAAACCAGTCATGCGCACTCTGCCCTTCTCCATGCAGGCTGCAATGCCACCTGCATGGAGAACATGGCCTCCCCATAAGCCCCTGGCTGGGCGGCGTCCCGACCAACCACAATGCTGCTTGCAGTGTTGTGATCGGCTTGGGGGAGGGAGCTTGGCTGCCTGCTTCCTGTTCCTACTGGAAGTAGGAGAGCAGGAGCAGAGAAGACGCGGGACCCGGCCGGCGGAAAGGTAAGTTTAATTTAAAAAAAAAAATTATTATTAAATTAAACCCCCTCGCGCGACTTCCCACACTCCCCCACCCGCGAGCCATGCCGGCCACGACTGGGTATGTTTGGTGGCAGATGTGTTTAGGAGAGCTCAGACGAAGGGAGAACACATTAGAGGTGGGATGTGAGGAGAGCAGGAGCAAACACCAGAGGCTGGATTCTGCCTAGAAGGTTTGCACTAATGTGATACCTACAACTAGGTACGCTTCAAGAGGGAGGCACAGTACTTCAATAGTGTTAACACTGGAATGGGGGTGTTGTTGATCAGCTAAGAGGCTCAAGATGGTTATGGTTGTACATTGTTTTAATGCAGTTGCTCCGAAATCCATATGTCATTAAAACATTTACAATATTACATTTGTTCTAATAGTTTTCTATTAAAATAATGATCTAATAGAGACTTCTAGCCGCAGATTCTTTACCTTAGAATATTCCCCAGGCGTCAGACTGGATCCAGAAATTTTTCGTGAGCAGTACCCCAGCGCTGGTAGGTGTCGTCGTTCGGCTCCGCATGGTGTCGTTGATGTCGTCTGCGCTGGAAATGATGTACGCAGTGCCTATATAAGCATCACCGAGGCGCGCTGACGTGAGTTCTTTTCTTTCTGTGCCAGCCAGCACAGATCTGGGAAGAGCTATCCCACAGTCACTTTTTGACTAGGTTTTTTCGATGTTTTGTCAGTCTTTTTTGAGATTTGCCTTCTGGTGTAGCTGGGCTGTTTCTGAGGAAGGCCGGCTTCAAGTGCTGCGGTGCCTGTCTCTGATATATGTCTGTGACAGACCCACACCTTGTATGCCTTTGGTGACTCAAGTGCGATCACAGCCAGAAGGCCTGCTGTGCCATGCACCCAAAGGCCTTGAGGGAGCGACCCCTCAAGCTGATGGCGGCTCGATGTGCGATGCCGCGACGTTCACAGTCCCGGTGGTGAGGAAGGTCCTGGGAGCGGTCACGGAGCACAAGGTTGTCGTTGCATTCAAAGTCATCAAGCCATTCTGGTATGTCCAAGTCCCACAAAAAGAATTCAAAGCGTGCTTCAACTTTGCTTCGTCTGTCGGCCAACGAGACAAAGGAGCGTCACATCTCAAGGCCTGGCTCTGCAGTTAAGTCAGCATCTGGGTCGCCTCCGTGCCTCCACAAGTTTCCAGGAGCCAGAGAGACCCCCTTCCACTTGCGTGAGGTGCCATGCACATCATCTTTGGGTGGCCCGTTTACTCTGACATGCCTTTGGGCCACACGGGTTCGGGATGTACCCCTACTGGATCCACGCCGGCGGCTCTGGTGTCAGATGGGCCGCAGGGATCCACCGATGGATCCGGATTGCGTTGGTTGTGCCACCTTGACCTCCCCCGGCTCAGAGGCCGACTCTCCCGGCGTCGCCATTCTCATTCCTGAATCCGACACAGAGCTGGAGGGGCGTCATCCGGCGCCGACTGGAGCCATGCCTTCCTGACTGGAGCCTGAGCTCTATTCTTACAGGCTAGTACTCGGGGTAGATTGGGAGGGGTCGCTGAACTCTGAAGAATACCAGCCTTATGAGGAACAACTGGACTTGACTGAGGATCTGGTTGAAGCCAGTGGACTGGATACTTCTCAGGTACTGGCATGCATTCTTCCCCTACCGTGGCTACGGAGGAGAAAGCTTCTTTTGCAATGGTGGTGTGGGAGGCAGCTGACGTCCTGGACCTTAGCTTGCCCTCGGTGGCAGTCAAGAATAATGTCTTGACGGAAGTGCTTCATCCGGGAGTGTTACCTACAGAACCGCTTCTACCTTTCAGTGAGGTACCTAACTGACTTACTGCTTGGGACTTGGTCCTGTGAACAGGACAATTGCCTGCCGACACCGCCCTGCTCCAGGGTACCTAAATTTTCTCACCCAATAACCGTACCCCGGAGAGCTTGGTGGTCCATGCCTCCACGTCCCACCTAAATCCTGCCGCATTCCCTACCACACCCCCAGGAAATCCAGGAGGCTGGACAGTCTTGGAAAGAAGATATTTTCTTCCGCCAGCCTGGCATGCGGTCTATGAACACCGCGTGCCTTTAGGCCGCTATTCCCACATGCTTTGGGATATGGTTGCTCAGGTGCTGCCAATGGTCCTGGAGGAGGCCCGGGCCGAGCTCTCACAGGCTGTTCCCCATGGGCGAGATGTAGCAAAGTTCACCATCCATTGTGGGCTTGACACAAGGCAAAGCGGTTTTATCGTAAGTGGACCTGCGATGCCATGCTTGGTTAAGGATGACTGCCTTTTCTGGGGATGTGCAGTCCTCACTCTTGGACATGCCCTTTGATGGCTCGCGTCTCTTCGGAAACAAGGGGGATTCAGTGCTGGAGCGCTTTAAGCAGGGTCAGACTGGCCCTAGCGGGCACCGGGTGTTTCCCTGGTGGGCTGCCAGGGTGGGGGCTGGTTTTGGACCCCTGGGGGGCCGTTTTTTTTACCGGGGTCGGTTTTGTATCCGGCCCTGGCAAACAGCTTGGCCACGCCACCGCGCCCCGCCTCTCCCTGGGGCCGGCCGAGCTGTTTGCCAGGGCCAGTTTCGGTTCCCAGTCTGGCAGTGGCTTTAAGGACAGCAGGGCTAAGGCCAGGTCCTTGGGCCTTTCTTTGTAGCCTCGTCAACCACAATCGGCCTTTCGCTCCTTTCGAGGCCACAGAATGGGCGGGCAACCTCGTCTATACCCACTGTGGTTGCAAGTTCCCCAGCCTCTGGGTTGCCGTGGAGCAGTTCCTACTAGCCCCGTGAGTCGGGTGACCAGAGGTTGGGTCAGTCCACCGTCCCTCCTGCAGCCTCCAAGCCCTCTTAGTCTGCCTGCATATCATCATGGGCACCCAGTCTGTCGCAGGATTGGCCATCACCTGTCCCGCCAGCAGTCCATAACATCGGACTGGCGGGTTTTGCAGAATGTCCGAAGGGGCTACACCCTCCCCTTCCAGACTACCCCTTCCTCCATGCAACCCACTTATGACAGGCTGACGAAGGACCACCTATCTCTTATCTGCCAGGAAGTGACGCCTCTTTTGGCCACAGGAGCCATAAAGAGAGTGCCGATGCCAGAAGTAGCTCGTGGTTGCTATTCCTGCTACTTTCTAGTGCCCAAGAAGGGCAGAGGTCTTCGTCCTATCCTCGACCTACGCTCTCTGAATTTCTTCCTCATGATGCTCACTCTGGCTCAGGTTCTGTCTACCCTGGAGACTGGATGGTAGCTTTGAGCTTGCAGGATGCCTATTTTCACATTGCCATCCTTCCTGCCCACAGATGCTACCTGCGGTTCACAGTGGGTCACGAGCATTTTCAGTTTACTGTGCTCCCTTTTCACCTTACCAGTGCCCCGCGGGTGTTCACTAAGATGATGGCGGTGGTAGCAGCTCATCTGCGCAGATCAGGGGTGCCAGTCTTCCCCTATCTCGACAACTGGCTGTTGAAGGCAGGCTTGCCCCATGCTGTTGTTTCCCACCTCCAGACTACCGCGGACTTCCTGCATTTGCTGGGGTTCACTATCAACGTGCTGAAGTCACACCTGACTCCATCTCAGATGCTCCCTTTCATGGGAGCCGTTCTAGACAATATGTAGTTTCAGGCTAATCCTCCGAACCTGCAAGTCCACAATATTTGGGCTATGATACCGATGTTTCAGCCTCTATCCTGGATTTTGGTGAGACCGACTCCGAGGCTGCTGGGCCTCATGGCCTCTTGCATTTTGTGTGTGACGCATGCCAGTTGGCATATGCGGGCTCTGCAGTGGGTCTTGAAGTTCCAGTGGGCTCAGCATTAGGGGAATCTCTCCGACATGGTCCAGATCTTGGAGGGAACTGTGAAGGGCCTGCAATGGTTGCTTACGTACCGCGACTGGGTCAGCGGTAGTCCCCTCTCCCTTCCCCAATCAGATCTTACAGTGGTGACAGATACATCACTCCTGGGATGGGGCAGCCATCTGAGAGAGGAAGAGATCAGAGGACTCTGGTCTCTGGCAGAATCCAGACTCTACATCAACCTGTTGAAGCTTCGAGCAATCCGATTGGCATTGAAGGCCTTTCTACCATCCATCCAGGGAAGGCTAGTGCAGATGTTCACAGACACCACCACCGCCATGTGTTACTGCAACAAGCGGGGTGGGTTGGGGTGGGGTCATGGACCCTTTGTCAAGAGGCCCTGCATCTCTGGACATGGCTGGAACAGCAGCGCATATCCATGGTGGTTCAACATCTGGCGGGTTCGCTGAATGCCAGAGTGGACAAACTCAACCAAAGGTGCCTAGCGGATCACGAATGGCACGTCCATCCGGTGGTGGTGCAAGGTCTCTTTCCGCAATGGGGAATGCCTTGGTTAGATCTGTTTGCCACCACTGAGAACGTGCAATCTCAGTAGTTCTGCGTGCTGGAGTTTCCAAGGCGGCTCTCGCTGGGAGATGCTTCTCTTCTCGAGTGGAGCTCAGGCCTCCTGTAAGCCTTTCCACCCATACAACTCCTGCCCACAGTTCTCAAGAAGATCAGGAATGGCTGGGCCAAAGTAATCTTTTGGCTCCATGACTGGGCCTGGAGAGTCTGGTATCCTGAGCTGTTGAGCCTGGCCATCAGTCCTCCGATCAGACTGCCCCTTCAGGAGGATCTTCTGTCGTAGCAGCAGGGAAGGGTTCTCCACCCGAACCTGTCCATGCTCCGCCTTCTTGCATGGTGATTGAGCAGCGACAGTTGATACCCTTCGACCTTCTCCCCAAAGTCCGTAATATTATCTTGGCAGCCAGGCGTTCATCTACTAAGACAGTTCACACCTGCCGTTGGGCTAGATTTGTGGCATGATGCTCAGAAAGACACTTTGATCCCATTTCTGCTCCTCCGCCTTTCTCAGGTGCTCCTGTTTGTCCTTTTCCTTGTCCAGCAGGGCTCTGCTCTGGCCACTGTTAAGGGATATCTTTCTGCAATTTCTACTTTTCTTTGGTTCCCTGACCAACATTCCCTTTTTCAATCCCCTATTGTACATAGGTTTTTGAAAGGTTTGCAACATATGTTCCCTCCCACTCTCTTTGTTATGCCCCAGTGGCACCTCAATCTCGTTCTCACGTTACTTATGTGCACTCTTTTTGAGCCTCTACACCATTGTCAACTCAGGTTCCTTACCATCAAGACGGCCTTTCTCGTGGCGATAATATCTGCCCAGTGGGTCAGTGCATTGCACACCTTGTCATCCAAGTCTCCTTATGTTAACATCTACCCAGACAAACTGGTACTTTGTACGAAAGCTTCCTTTCTTCCAAAAGTGGTCACTCTGTTTCACAGAGGCCAAACCATCACTCTGACTACTTTTTACGCCCGCCTTATCCCTCCAAGGAACAGGAGCGACTTCACTGTCTGGACCCAGAAAGAGTGTTGTCGTTCTACTTTGACCGCATGAAAGAGTTCCAGGTGGATGACCAACTCTTCGTGGGGTATGTCAGAGCGAAGAAAGGAAAGTCCTGGCAGAAGCAGATCATCTCCCGACGGATCGTGCTCTGCATTAAAATCTGATCGTGCTCATTCCACCAGGGCTAAAGCTGCGACCACTGCGTTAGCTTGCGGAGTTCCAGTTCTAGATATCTGCCAGGCAGCAATGTGAGCCTCATTGCACACGTTCACCAAACATTACTGTCTGGACAGTCGGGTCCATAGAGATGGGCATTTTACCCTTTCATTCCTGCAGGACTTCCTCGGGTGAAATTGGTCCACAGACCCACCTCCGGGTAGGTATTGGTTGGGTATCTATTCAAAGGTAAGGAATCTGTGGCTAGAAGTCTCTATCAGATGAACAAGTTACTTACCTTCGGTAGCGCCTTATCTGGTAGAGACTCTATCTAGCTGCAGATTCCTTACCGACCCACCCATCCTCCCCGCTCTGAGAACAGATTTCTAGTGACAGGGAGCTTCCCTTTCAAGGCCCTAGTTTTCTACACTAGTGTCAGTGTACTTCGTGGCTCCGCACTGCTGGTGTGGAAAGTCGCATAAAGTAACTAATGTCAGCGCGCCTGGGTGGCGCCTACATAGGCACCGCGAATGTCATTACGAGCGCGGACGACACCAACGCCACACAGAGCCGAAGGACACCACTTCCTGACCGCAGTGGTACTGCTCATGAAACATTTCTGGATCAAGTGTGAGGCCTGGGGAGTATTCTAAGGTAAGGAATCTGCGGCTAGATAGAGTCTCTACCAGATGAGGCGTTACCGAAGGTAAGTAACATTTCGTTTTTAAGTACAACATGTAGTAAGGCAACATTCAGAGTTAATTTAGTTTACTTAATCACTATATTTTGTCCTTTCAGTCATGGGAGCTGTTGTCAGTTTGTACATTTATGATTTCTGCATTCGATTCGATTCAAAGCTTTATTTTTTCTGTATTTATATATGCGTCCTTGTATGGTATGTTTGTATTTTAATATAATAAAAATGTGAGGAGAATCAGTAGCAGAAAGCACTTTGGAAGTCAAGCGTCCTCCATTGACCTACTAGACAACGCCACGCGTTCCCCTGCGGCCCCGCCGAGGCTGGAGGCAGATGTGGACACTTGTTTATTCTGTTTATTCATTTATTTGAGATTTTATACAGCGCACATCACGCCGTGTCCCGTCATAGCACGTTACACACTTTCACAGTTGTAAAAATAATGCGTGCAAGTAAGTTAAAGGGGGTGAAATTAGATGGCAAAGTTACATTGACTGCAATTTGAGGCTTTCGTCAGGTTTCCTAAACCTCGTGCATACTTTCATATTTAATGGACGAGGAGACTATTTTCGAAATACTCCTGTACAATGTCGTTGTTTTGGGATAAAGTTGTGGCTTGATGTAAGGAGTTGTGCTAAATCAAAGGGCCTGTTTAAAAAGAGAATGTTTCCCCCCTCTTTCTTGAGGCGGTGTGTGATCCTGCTCTGGGGAATGCTGAGCCGGCTCGTGGTGCAGCCCCCAGAGAAGGCCTGGGAAGAATCTGTCTATTGGGTTTTAGAATTTCAAGAGTACGTATGTCACTCTTCCCTGAGCTTCCTTCTAGTTCTTCCATGTGAGGGGTGCATCCACCTGTTGCTTTGCAATGTGCTTGTTTTGCTGTATTGGTTTCTTATGTAGTGTTTATGCCACCCTAATGTAGCTCCAAAGTAGTGGGCGACTGGGGGAGGAAGAGATGGAAAGAAGGGACCCGCAGAGAAGAAACGAGGTAGCAAGAGAGAGGGAATAAGCAGGGAGTCTCGTAAATGGACTGCTTCCACACAAACACTTGTATATCACTGGATGCAGTCACAGCACTCTGGATTCCCAGTACTGGCACTCTGGGTGTGGAGGTAGCCAGAGAGGAAAAGAGTGAACAGGAGAATGAGGGAGGAAGCCGAGGAGTTAATGAGTGAGCAGGAGAATGAGAGAGGGAGCCGGAGAGGAAATGAGTGAGCAGGAGAATGAAAGAGGGAGCAGGAGATGAAATGAGTGAGCAGGATAATGAAAGAGGGAGCCGGAAAGGAAATGAGTGAGCAGGAGAATGAAAGATAGAGCAAGAGAGGAAATGAGTGAGCAGGATAATGAAAGAGGGAGCCGTAGAGGAAATGAGTGAGCAGGAGAATGAAAGATGGAGCAAGAGAGGAAATGAGTGAGCAGGAGAATGAAACATAGAGCAAGAGAGGAAATGAGTGAGCAGGATAATGAAAGAGGGAGCCGGAAAGGAAATTATTGAGCAGGAGAATGAAAGATGGAGCAAGAGAGGAAATGAGTGAGCAGGAGAATGAAAGATGGAGCAGGAGAGGAAATGAGTGAGCAAGAGAATGAAAGATGGAGCAAGAGAGGAAATGAGTGAGCAGGATAATGAAAGAGGGAGCCGGAGAGGAAATGAGTGAGCAGGAGAATGAAAGATAGAGCAAGAGAGGAAATGAGTGAGCAGGATAATGAAAGAGGGAGCCGGAAAGGAAATTATTGAGCAGGAGAATGAAAGATGGAGCAAGAGAGGAAATGAGTGAGCAGGAGAATAAAAGATGGAGCAGGAGAGGAAATGAGTGAGCAGGAGAATGAAAGATGGAGCAAGAGAGGAAATGAGTGAGCAGGATAATGAAAGATGGAGCAAGAGAGGAAATGAGTGAGCAGGATAATGAAAGAGGGAGCCGGAAAGGAAATGAGTGAGCAGGAGAATGAAAGATGGAGCAGGAGAGGAAATGAGTGAGCAAGAGAATGAAAGATGGAGCAAGAGAGGAAATGAGTGAGCAGGATAATGAAAGAGGGAGCCGGAAAGGAAATGAGTGAGCAGGAGAATGAAAGATGGAGCAGGAGAGGAAATGAGTGAGCAAGAGAATGAAAGATGGAGCAAGAGAGGAAATGAGTGAGCAGGATAATGAAAGAGGGAGCCGGAAAGGAAATGAGTGAGCAGGAGAATGAAAGATGGAGAAGGAGAGGAAATGACTGAGCAGGAGAATGAAAGATGGAGCAAGAGAGGAAATGAGTGAGCAGTATAATGAAAGAGGGAGCCGGAAAGGAAATGAGTGAGCAGGAAAATGAAAGCAGGAGAGGAAATGAGTGAGCAGGAGAATGAGGGAGGGAGCCAAAGAGGAAATAAGTGAACAGGAGAATCAAAGAGGGAACCAGAGAACAAATGAGAGAGCTGGAGAATGAGGGAGAGAGCCGGAGAGGAAATGAGTGAGCAGGAGAACGAGGGAGGGAGTCAGAGAGTAAATTAGTGAGCAGGAGAATGAAAGAGGGAGCCGGAGAGTAAATGAGTGAGCAGGAGAATGAAAGATGGAGTAGGAGAGGAAATGAGTGAGCTGGAGATTGAGGGAGGGAGCTGGAGAGGAAATGAGTGAGCAGGAGAATGAGTGAGGGAGGTGGAGAGGAAATGAGTGAACACGAGAATGAAAGAATGAGTCGGAGAGGAAAAGAGTGAGCAAGAGAATGAAAGAGGGAGCCAGAGAGGACATTTTGAGCAGGATCCTGAAAGATGGAGCAGGAGAGGAAATGAGTGTGCAGGAGAATGAGTAAAGGAGCCGGAGAGTAATCGAGTGAGCAGAAAAATGAAAGAGGGAGCCAGAGAGGAAATTAATGAGCAGGAGAAAGAAAGAGGGAGCCGGAAAGGAAATGAGTGAGCAGGAGAATGAAAGATAGAGCAGGAGAGGAAATGACTGAGCAGGAGAATGAGGGAGGGAGCTGGAGAGTAAATTAGTGAGCAGGAGAATGAAAGTGCGAGCTGGTGAGGAAATGAGTGAGCAGGAGAATGAAAGATAGAGCTGGAGAGGAAATGACTGAGCAGGAGAATGAGGGAGGGAGCTGGAGAGTAAATTAGTGAGCAGGAGAATGAAAGTGGGAGCTGGAGAAGAAATCAGTGAGCAGGAGAATGAAAGAGGGAGCTGGAGAGGAAATGAGTGAGCAGGAGAATGAAAGAGGGAGCTGGAGAGGAAATGAGTGAGCAGGAGAATGAAAGAGGCTGCCAGAGAGGAAATGAGAGAGCAGGAGAATAACGGAGGGAGCCAGAGAGGAAATGAGAGACCAGGAGAATGACGGAGGGAGCCGGCAAGCAAAGGAGGGAACAGGCGAGGGGGAGGAGAGGTACAAATCAGGGTATGACTATGAATAGCTGATTCCCTGGTTTTCTCTGATTTCTGCCTGAAAATCAGGTGGCTGGACCTGCCCACCAGGGCCAGCTTTAATGCTGGTGGTGCCCAGTGTGACTATGTTTGTTGGCGCCCCCAATGACCTTCTTCTCCATTAATTCCATCACTACCACCCTTTAACAGGGACCCTCGAGTGTCCATAACCACTCTCTCTCACATGCTTTTCTTTTGTTTTATAGCGCTACTCATACCAGCATAGGGTGTCAGAGCACTGAACATCACACACAAGTTACACAGACAATGAATCACATGTGTGTAAATCAGTGTGTAGGGGTCCCATGCCACCCATACTTTACGAGTGCTTGGTCTGGAGAAGCACAAACTCAGAATTGAAGACGTGCCACAGTGGTTCGGGGTTGTCTTTACTAATAAGAATTGATTTCCACCCAAATGAACACTTGTTGCAACATTAGGATGAGGAAAGACTGGGGGAAAATCACAATGCTTGAACCTATACCCTGCAGTTTGCAGCAGCTCTTTGATGACAGTTAATAGCTCACTGCTCTATATTAGGATTTAATTTATAAATTGCAAGTAACAAAAGGATCTCTCTGCCAAAAGCAGTAACTCACTGAACTATTTACAATATACGCATTTCTTCTGTGATCGGCAGGGTACACATGCTTTGCAGCAGGCATATTAACCCTCTGCGCTACATTGTGATGAGTCAAACCTTCCACTAGGCAAAACTCTCTGCAGCAGGTCCATCAATCACCATTGTTATCTCGACATGTTTATTGTTGTCTGAAAACTGCTGGAGTCCAGGAATGCTGCAGCAGGTGCTTTTAAATCCACAACCCAGCGCCCTCCGAAGTCAGCGCCCGGTGCGGTGGCACCCACCACACAGCCCTACTGCCCACTTTCCTCCGTGTTTGAATCAGGACCTTCTTGTTGCTGGACTGTGTTCCATATTTGCACCTGCAGCTCGAAGGTGAAGGTGGAGTTGAAGAAACTGGGAGCAGGGGTCTAATGGAGTCCTCTCTCCCCCTCCCCGAGCTTGGGGTTCTTAAGGATAGAGGCCCGAGGGTTCGAGGAGGCGCTCTGCTCTCCTCTCCTCTCCTCTCCTCTCCTCTCCTCTCAGCAGTGGTCGAAGGCTTGCTCATGACACTCGCCTGAACCAGAGCAGCCGGGTCTGGACTTCTGAAGCTTAAGTCGAGTTGCCCAGCTGGTTGCACCTGTGAGGTTTCTCTGCTCTTGGACCAACGAGAACCAAGTAGGCATGTTTAGGAGGTAGAAAGGGATGCTGTGGGGATACAGGGTGCAGAACACTACCTCTTTCACCTCAGGATTTCTAGGGCAACAAATCAGCAGGGCCTGAACTAACTAGTGGATTAGTGGTACAGTAAGAGGAGAGCTTAGCATTGAGACATATGTGAACTAAACTCACACACGTGTAAGAACACTGATCTCCTGACCCCCATCCCCGTATCTTTTTGGCCTCTCCTTCCATGTGCTTTACAGCTGGGTCCCCTCCTTGACATTCAGTTCCTTGTGTTTTAATCCCTAAACATAGAGGGGAGGGGCGGGGCGGCCACCCAACACTGGGACGACAGAGGTGCAGGGCTGCCTTTCAAGGGACCCTGGAGAAGAAGACATTTGCTGGGCACAGCCTAGACACGGAGCTACAGATAAGAGATATAGGAGAAAAAATTAAAATATTATAGGTGTGCGGAAGGGGGACCACACCTTCAGTCTGTTCTACGTCTCTTACCCAGGCACTTCATAAATGGGGGTCTTCCAATATTTGCTGTGTCTCTTCTATCCCGGGCACTTCTTACAATCGGGAGGGTCTTCCAGTTTGTGCTGAAGGTCTATTATCACAGGCACTTCTTATTCTGAAGACTCTTCCAGAGTGTGCTGAGGGTCTGCTTTCACAGGCACTTCATACAATAAGGGGTCTTCCAGTGTGTGCTGCGGGTCTATTATCACAGGCACTTCTTACAGTGACCGTTCTTCCAGCGTGTGCCGAGGGTCTGCTTTCACAGGCACTTCTTACAGTGACGGGTCTCCTAGCATGTGCTGAGGGTTTGCTTTCACATGCACTTCTTACAGTGATGGGTCTCCCATTGTGTGCTGGGGGTCTGCTTTCACAGGCACTTCTTACAGTGATGGGTCTCCCATTGTGTGCTGGGGGTCTGCTTTCCCAGGCACGTCATACAGTGAGGGTCTTCCAGCATGTGCTGAGGGTCTGCTTTCACAGGCACTTCTTACAGTGACCGGTCTCCCAGCATGTGCTGAGGGTCTGCTTTCACAGGCACTTCTTACAGTGACCGGTCTCCCAGCATGTGCTGCGGGTCTATTATCACAGGCACTTCTTACAGTGACCGTTCTTCCAGCGTGTGCCGAGGGTCTGCTTTCACAGGCACTTCTTACAGTGACGGGTCTCCTAGCATGTGCTGGGGGTCTGCTTTCACAGGCACTTCTTACAGTGATGGGTCTCCCATTGTGTGCTGGGGGGTCTGCTTTCACAGGCACTTCTTACAGTGACGGGTCTCCCAGCATGTGCTGAGGGTCTGCTTTCACAGGCACTTCTTACAGTGACGGGTCTTCCAGGTTGTGCTGAGGGTCTGCCTTCACAGGCACTTCTTACAGTGACGGGACTTCCAGGTTGTGCTGATGGTCTGCCTTCACAGGCACTTCTTACAGTGAGGGGTCTTCCAGGTTGTGCTGAGGGTCTGCCTTCACAGGCACTTCTTACAGTGAGCGGTCTTCCAGTGTGTGCTGAGGGTCTGCCTTCACAGGCACTTCTTACAGTGAGGGGTCTTCCAGTGTGTGTTGAGGGTCTGCTTTAACAGGCATTTCTTACAGTGAGGGGTCTTCCAGTGTGTGTTGAGGGTCTGCCTTAACAGGCACTTCATACAGGGAGGGGTCTTCCAGTGTGTGCCGATAAGGGGTCTTCCAGTGTGTGCCGAGGGTCTGCTTCCACAGGCACTTCATACAGTGAGGGGTCTTCCAGTGTGTGCCGAGGGTCTGCTTCCACAGGAACTTCATACAATAAGGGGTCTTCCAGTGTCTGCCGAGGGTCTGCCTTCAAAGGCATTTCATACAATAAGGGGTGTGAGAAGTTGGCCTGGTATATGCTGTTCACTAATTAAAGTGGACACCTTGCACCAGAACAATTCGACTCTTATGGTAGATAGGTTTAAGACAACCTTTATAGAAAGCTATCCTAGTGGTAGCTGTGGAGAGCAGCCTTCAGGCTAAGTCTTGAAGGAATGTAAAGCAGCTTGTTTTACCACACAATCTCTTGAATCACCAAATGAAAAGACACCACACAGGTATATATATCAAATATATATGTATTTATTAATAAACACTCTCTACTAATCTCTTTATGAGATTAGAGGTCAGGAACATATGTACAAGTCAAATATTATCAGAATAAGTTTAGCACAATCGAATATCACAATCTTAGTTTGCTAGACCTAGGTCTAGGGCATCTAGAATCGAGGGACCCCCAAGAACCACCCCAGGTAGTTGTAGGAGACCCACAGGGGACGGACGCGGTGACCTGGCACCGGTGCGAATCCTGTACGAGTCTATACACTCAGACGCGATTGAGATATCAATGTTAAAGGTCCCTTGCGTGTTCGAGGCGAACACACCGATCGGTCCTTGTACGAGTCGAAGGACGCGGTCACAGATAGAGATGCAAGGGAGATGGACACGCTGTGTCTAACACAGACGCGAACCTTGTGCGAGTCAGTGCAATGGAGATCTCAGAGTTACAGGCCCTTTGTGTGTTCGAGGCGAACACCGATCGGACTCAGTACGAGTCGAAGGATACAGTTTTAGATAGTGTTGCAAAGGAGATGGACGCGGTGTGTCTAACACAGACGCAAACCCTGTACGAGTCAGCGCAATTGTCGCACTTGGAAAGTTAGAGTTTTAGGACACTTCTAGGGAAGCTACAAGCAAGTCACTTACAGGGTAAGTAGTTCTAGGGCCCACACCCACAGGAGCACCGTAGTGCTGAAGTTACCTCACCCAGGGGAGCCGGGTGCATAGGTGTTCTTTGGTGTCGGGTCGCGGCGTCGTTTTCAATGGGAGCCAGTGAAGACTTGCTGCTTGCGGCGACAGGAGAAGTGTCCGGAGGAATCCAAGCCTGGATTCGGAAGATGGAAGACCTGAAAGCAGAGGGGACAGTGTTCAAAGTCACTTGGCAGTGACTCGGGGCAAGGAAGATGGATGCCCACCGTCGTCGCAAGATTCAGGTCTTTCGCGGTTGCCTTGACTCTTCAGCCACGAGGTCCAGGAGGCGTCGACGACGACCAGGAGCTGGATTCGGCGTGTCCCACGATGTCTGCAGCTTACTGCGGTGTCGGCGACTCGATCGGAGCCAACAAGCCTTGGTAACAGCAAGTCTCGGGGAAAGTGTGAAGAGGCAATGGCGCAGACCAGCAAGGTCTGGGGGACTCACCCAGCAAGGGTAAGTCAGGGCAGGCCTGGAGCAACCAGGGGAGCCCTTCGGTTTCTTTAGGAAGTCTTCTGGGGACCCACAAGCCGGCTGGCAAGGGATCGCGAAGACGCCTCGGGAGGATCCGCTCACAGGGGCCCACGGTCTCTCGGGACATGGTAGGCCTCTGATCTTAGGAGGGATTCCTGCTGGAGGCTGGGACCACACGTGGTCCAAAGCACAAGTTCGTGGAACGTTGTGAAGGGGTTGCACTCGACAATAGTGCACGGTACCCAGGGGTCGCGGTTCCTCGTTACTCTTGGGGTCCACTGGCCTCAGCTTCGCTGGGGACTCACGATGGCCTTGGAGAAGTCAGGAAATCTACTTCTTGGGCTGCAGGGACTTCGGACTCCGGCGGGAGCGGCGTAGTTTGCGACCGTCGTTTGTAGTTTTTGGTGCCTGCCAAGCAGGGGAGTCACTCCTTGACTCCAAGGGAGATTCTTCAGTCTTCCAAAGGTAGTGGAACGTCGAAGGTCCGGGATTCTTCTTGTAGAGCGTCGTCCAGGGAAATCTAGGGTGCAATGCACAGGTTCCCTCTCTTATACTAAAAGAAAGGGAGGGACTAGCTCTATGACCCTACCTATGGGAGGGTCAGGGGAGTGGGTGGCTACACCCACTTCCCTTTGTCCAGTTTCGCGCCAGAGCAGGGACAGGTAGCCCCTGAGCCGGTTTGAACTGGCATATGCACAGAGGAGCCTTCTGCTCCCCCAGTGCAGGACTTCAAAGCACTCTAAGAGTGCACCCACCCAGCCCCAATACACTAAACCCTGTCTGGGAGGTGGTCACACCCCCTTGGGACAGGATATCTATTGTTGGGCTTCCTCCACTGCGAGTGTTGGTCATCAGCAGGAGGGCAGCCCAGTGTCTGTGACTGGTGGCATCCATTTTGTGATGCCAGGGCTCTGCAGGATTCTACCGCGTTTCCACAGTAGGTACATGTCTATCCCTCTAGAAGGTTGGAATGCTACCCCCGCCGCCAGGACTGGCGGGGGGGGTAGTATTCCAAGATGTTTGACACCAAACACGACATGTTTCGATGCAGCCATTCCAAAGTTAGCATTTTACCGCGAGGATATAATGCACTTAAAAGTATATGGTTTAACCGCATCCACAAACAGCACCAGAGAATGGACTCTGAGAGCTGCAGAGGGGCCCTGCTCAGGCAGAGGCACCCCCTCACATAGAAGCCAAGCACCCTGCCCTCAGGATTGATAGGGCCTGCCTTAGGGGTGACTGATAGGGTTATATGTGTGTGTAGGAGAGATATAGGGAACCTATATCTCAGTGAGGAGTGCTAGCACTTCCTCACTCAGGCTGCAGTAGCAGGCCTGTGGTGTCAGATTTAGTCTGCTTCCCAGGGGTGGCATAATACATGCTGCAGCCCCTGGTAGGCCTGTGAAGTACCTATGCCCTTGGTACCTAAGGTACCATATACTAGGGACTCATAAGGTGCCACAGTATCCAATCACTAGTGCACCTAGAGTGCACTCCAAATCGTTTAGAGAGAACAGAGAGGCTGGGGCCCTGATTAGCAGGGTCCCAGCCTGACTATAGCCAGAAACCAGTGTAAACATCAGAAAAAAAGTGGGGGCAACATAAGAGGCAGATCCTACTCTCCTACACAACCCCCCCCAAACGCAGGGACACTAAACTAACCTTGACCAGTTGAGTCTTCGTGTTCAAAGTGGAAATACCTTGAGAGTCCATCTGCATTGGCATGTTGGGTCCCAGGTCTATGTTCCACTGTATAGTCCATCCCCTGTAGGGAAATGGACCACCTCAAAAGTTTTGGGTTTTCTCCTTTCATTTGTTTAAGCCATAGGAGGGGCTTGTGGTCGGTCTGAACTATGAAGTGAGTACCAAACAAGTATGGCCTCAGCTTCTTCAGGGCCCATACCACAGCAAAGGCCTCCCTCTCTATAGCTGACCAACATTTCTCTCTAGGGGTCAGCCTTCTGCTAATAAAAGCTACTGGCTGGTCTTGACCTTCATCATTCAGTTGAGACAGTACAGCTCCCACACCCAGCTCAGAAGCATCTGTTTGGACAATGAACTTTTTGGTGTAGTCTGGACTCTGTAAGATGGGGGCAGTGCACATGGCCTGCTTTAGGTCTTCAAATGCCTTCTGACAGCTAGCTGTCCACTGAACCTTTTTTGGCATTTTCTTTGAGGTCAGATCATTCAAGGGGGTCACTATAGATCCATATCCCTTGACAAACCTCCTATAGTACCCAGACAGGCCTAAGAAGGCTCTCACCTGTGTCTGGGTGGTTGGAGCAACCCATTCCATTATGGTTTGGATTTTGCTCTGTAAAGGCTGAACCTGGCCTCCACCTACAAGGTGGCCCAGGTACACAACCTGACTCTGCCCTATCTGGCACTTAGTGGCCTTGATAGTGAGGCCTGCTTTCTGCAGGGCCTCCAAAACATTCCTGAGGTGGACCAGGTGATCCTGCCAGGAGGAACTAAAGACAGCAATATCATCTAGATAAGCTGAGCAATAAGTTTCCATCCCTGTCAGAACTTTATTCACCAACCTCTGAAAAGTGGCAGGTGCATTTTTCAATCCAAAGGGCATCACCACAAAGTGGTAGTGCCCACCAGGGGTCGAAAATGCTGTCTTGGCTTTTGCATCATCAGCTAATCTGATCTGCCAGTAGCCAGCTGTTAGGTCAAACGTGCTTAGATACTTGGCTGAGGCCAAAGTATCAATCAGCTCATCTGCCCTTGGTATGGGATAGGCATCAGTCCTAGTGACTGCATTGAGGCCTCTGTAGTCTACACAAAACCTCATTTCTTTCTTACCACCCTGGGTATGAGGCTTGGGTACCAGGACTACTGGACTAGCCCAAGGGCTATCTGAAGGCTCAATTACACCTAGCTCCAACATTTTCTGGACTTCAGTCCTGATACAGTCCCTGACATGGTCAGGTTGCCTGTAGATTTTATTCTTGACAGGCAGACTGTCTCCAGTGTCCACCTCGTGGGTGCACCAGGAAGTCTGACTAGGGGTCAGGCTAAACATATGTCTAAACTGTTGCAGAACTTGTCTGCACTCAGTTTGCTGATGGTCGGTGAGGCTGCTTGCCAAAGCAACACCATCTACGGACCCATCATCAGGGTTCTGAGAGAGCAGGTCAGGGAGAGGGTCACTTTCCTCCTCCTGGTCCTCATCAGTTGCCATGAGCAAGCCCATGTCAGCCCTGTCAACATATGGCTTTAATCTGTTGACATGGAGCACCCTCAGGGGGCTCCTGGGAGTTCCAAGATTCACCAGGTAGGTGACTTCTCCCTTCTGTTCAACTATTGTATGGGGGCCACTCCACTTGTCCTGGAGGGCTGCTGGGGCCACAGGCTCCAACACCCACACTTTCTGTCCTGGCTGGTATACAGTCAGTACAGCCTTTTGGTCATGCCAAGCTTTTTGTAATTCTTGGCTGGCCTCTAGGTTTTTGGTTGCCTTTTTCATGTACTCTGCCATCCGGGAGCGGAGACCAAGTACATAGTCCATCACATCTTGTTTGGGGGGCTTGAGAGGTAACTCCCAGCCCTCTTTACCAAACACAGTGGACCTCTCACAGGATGCCCAAACAGAAGCTCAAATGGGCTGTAACCAACCCCCTTCTGTGGAACCTCTCTGTATGCAAACAACAGGCAAGGAAGAAGAAGGTCCCATTTCCGCCTAAGCTTCTCTGGGAGTCCTTTAATCATTCCTTTCAAGGTTTTGTTGAAGCGTTCAACTAAACCATTGCATTGTGGGTGATAGGGGGTGGTGAACTTGTAAGTTACACCACACTCCTTCCACATTGCTTTTAGATATCCTGACATGAAGTTGGTACCTCTGTCAGAAATGACCTCCTTTGGAAAACCCACTCTGGAGAAGACTCCAATGAGGGCTCTTGCCACCACAGGGGCTGTGGTGGTCCTCAGGGGAATTGCTTCTGGGTACCTGGTGGCATGATCCACTACCACCAGGATAAACCTGTGCCCAGATGCAGTTTGAGGGTCAAGGGGACCAACAATGTCAATCCCTACCCTTTCAAAGGGTACCCCCACCACCGGTAGTGGTATCAGGGGGCCTTTGTTGTGCCACCTGCCTTACCACTGGCTTGGCATGTGACACAGGAGCGACAAAACTCCTTTGTGTCCTCTGACATATGTGGCCAATGAAAATGTGGAACAAGCCTGTCCCAGGTCTTGTTTTGGCCCAAGTGTCCTGCTAAAGGGATGTCATGTGCTAGGGTCAAGAGGAACCCCCTAAACTTCTGAGGTATTACCAACCTCCTGGTGGCTCCAGGGGCTGGGTCTCTACCTTCAGAATATAGGAGTCCCTCATCCCAATAAACTTTATGGGACCCACTAGCACTCCCAGCAGCCTCAGCAGCAGCCTGCTGTCTGAGGGGTTCAAGAGAGGGGCAGCACTGTTGCTCCTTACTCAGATCTTCCCTAGAAGGGCCCCCTGCCCCCAAGAACTCAACCTGATCAGGCTCAAGTCCCTCTGGGGCAGTTCCTTCTTCAGGATCTGCTTCACCTCCCTCTGGGGGTGAATCTGTGATCTGAGACAGAGGGGAAGGCACTGCCTTTACCCTACTGCTCCTCCTCTTGGGAAGCATCTGGTCCATTGTTCCAGGATCCAGAGCTGGTTCAGTGTCATGCATTCTTGCTTGTGACCTGGTCACAGCAAATACCTCTGCAGGGATGCCCAGCATCTCAGCATGAGTCCATAACTCTACTTCAGACCAGGCTGAAGTCTCTAGATCATTGCCCAATAGACATTCGACAGGGAGGTCTGCACTGACTACAACCTTCTTGAGGCCAGTTACCCCTCCCCAGGAGAAATTCACAACTGCCAGACTATGGTTGGTCTTGACGTTGCTTGCATTGGTCACCTGGTACATTTCGCCCAGGATGATCTGTCCAGGGTCCACAAGATCCTCTGCCACCATGGTGACACTAGCACCTGTGTCCCTAAATGCCAAAGCCTGTTTGCCATTTATTACAGGCTGCTGTTTGTATTTGCCCAGATTACTGGGACTCACTAGGAAGGACATATTAAGGTCTCCCTCACAAATCAGCATTGCCTGAGTGGGCACTCTGACTAGGTCAGAGTCCACTTCAGAACCCAGGGTCAACCCTACTACACCCTTATTCTGAGTACCACCTCCACCAGTAGCTGAACTAGGGGGAACAGTTGCCTTAGGGGCAGGAGTGGTGGTGGTTTGGTCTTTGGACTTGTTACAGTCAGAAGTCCAGTGCCCTTTCTGTTTACAGAATTTGCACCAGGGCTTCTTTTGGCCTTTTCCCTTGTTGGATTGTGACTCCCCACCAGATGCAGATTTTTGGGGCCCTTGTTAAGACTTCTGGTCTTTTGACTTATCCCCACCTTTCTCAGAGCCCTTAGGATCTTGCTTCTTGGTGTCACCCCCTTGGTTCTGGGGTTTCTGCCTCACCCTGGTTCTGACCCATTTGTCTGCCTTCTTTCCCAATTCTTGGGGAGAGGTCAGATCCGAGTCCACCAGGTACTGATGCAACAACTGGTTCTGGCAATTATTAAGGATCTGTTCTCTCATCATCAGATTATACAATCCCTTGAAATCAGTAACCCTACTGCCAACCAGCCAACCCTCCAGAGCCTTGGTTGCACAATCAACAAAGTCAGTCCAGTCCTGAGTCTGTGCCTTCTGGGTGTCTCTGAACTTCAACCTGTACTGTTCAGTGGTTAAGCCAAACCCATCTATTAGTGCACTCTTCAGGACTTCATAATCATCAGCATCCTCTTCTCTAACAGTGAGGAGCTTGTCTCTACCTTTATCTGAAAAGGAGAGCCACACAGATTGCTGCCCACTGCTTTTGGGGGACCTGCTGTACTCTACAGGCCCTCTCCATAGCAGTTATCCACTTGTGGATATCATCCCCACTCTGGTAGGGAGGAACAACCTTGCTCAGGTTCCTATGGTCTGGAATAGATTCTCTGCCTCTAGGGACACTGTTGCTGCCACCAAGGGGTTCTAACCCCTCTCGTCTGGAAGCTCTCTGGATTTCCAGGGCTTCTCTATCCAGTGCCAACTGCTTGGTTCTGAGGGCAACTCTTGCTTCCTCATACTGCAGCAGTTTGCACATTCTTTCAGAGGAGGTCTCTCTTATGGGAAAGTATGAGTTCCTCTGGTGGACAAATTCTCTGCCAGAGTGATAAGAGTGCTCAGATTCCCTGGAAGGGGACCTATGCCTCTCATCCACTCTGTCAGTTCTCTTAGGGAGAATTCCTCTGTTCTTTTCAGGCCCCTTGAGGCCTGGCCCTTCAATCACAGAGTCCTGGTCATTCGGATTTTCATCGTCTGACCCAGATACTGTAATTGACCCACCCACTGATTCAGACCCATTAGCTCCTAGAGCCAATCTAAGGTCATCTGCTGTCAGCAGATCTATCAGGTGTAGGGTTGAGGGACTCTGTCCTAGCCTCAGGTGTCTTTCAACACACATGGCTCTCAAGTCAGAGAAAGCCATGTCCTTATACTGAGGCTGAGTGGATCCACTGGTTCCACCCCTTAAGGACATTCTAGTGTTGTGCAGTGTTGTACTACCTACACTAGTTTGTGGCCTACTGATACTAGCTTGAGCTGTAGAAAGGGTGTGCTATCCCTTGGCACACAGCTCTAAGTTCAGTAGAACTTATTGATACTAAGCTTGACTTTATATGTACCTTAAGTACCTATAGTGGTTTTCAGTTAGTAATTCAAATAGAGATTTTCTGGTAAAACAATAGCAAGCTGGAATCCCACACGCTGCCCACCAATGTGAGAAGTTGGCCTGGTATATGCTGTTCACTAATTAAAGTGGACACCTTGCACCAGAACAATTCGACTCTTATGGTAGATAGGTTTAAGACAACCTTTATAGAAAGCTATCCTAGTGGTAGCTGTGGAGAGCAGCCTTCAGGCTAAGTCTTGAAGGAATGTAAAGCAGCTTGTTTTACCACACAATCTCTTGAATCACCAAATGAAAAGACACCACACAGGTATATATATCAAATATATATATATTTATTAATAAACACTCTCTACTAATCTCTTTATGAGATTAGAGGTCAGGAACATATGTACAAGTCAAATATTATCAGAATAAGTTTAGCACAATCGAATATCACAATCTTAGTTTGCTAGACCTAGGTCTAGGGCATCTAGAATCGAGGGACCCCCAAGAACCACCCCAGGTAGTTGTAGGAGACCCACAGGGGACGGACACGGTGACCTGGCACCGGTGCGAATCCTGTACGAGTCTATGCACTCAGACGCGATTGAGATATCAATGTTAAAGGTCCCTTGCGTGTTCGAGGCGAACACACCGATCGGTCCTTGTACGAGTCGAAGGACGCGGTCACAGATAGAGATGCAAGGGAGATGGACGCGCTGTGTCTAACACAGACGCGAACCTTGTGCGAGTCAGTGCAATGGAGATCTCAGAGTTACAGGCCCTTTGTGTGTTCGAGGCGAACACCGATCGGACTCAGTACGAGTCGAAGGATACAGTTTTAGATAGTGTTGCAAAGGAGATGGACGCGGTGTGTCTAACACAGACGCGAACCCTGTACGAGTCAGCGCAATTGTCGCACTTGGAAAGTTAGAGTTTTAGGACACTTCTAGGGAAGCTACAAGCAAGTCACTTACAGGGTAAGTAGTTCTAGGGCCCACACCCACAGGAGCACCGTAGTGCTGAAGTTACCTCACCCAGGGGAGCCGGGTGCATAGGTGTTCTTTGGTGTCGGGTCGCGGCGTCGTTTTCAATGGGAGCCAGTGAAGACTTGCTGCTTGCGGCGACAGGAGAAGTGTCCGGAGGAATCCAAGCCTGGATTCGGAAGATGGAAGACCTGAAAGCAGAGGGGACAGTGTTCAAAGTCACTTGGCAGTGACTCGGGGCAAGGAAGATGGATGCCCACCGTCGTCGCAAGATTCAGGTCTTTCGCGGTTGCCTTGACTCTTCAGCCACGAGGTCCAGGAGGCGACGACGACGACCAGGAGCTGGATTCGTCGTGTCCCACGATGTCTGCAGCTTACTGCGGTGTCGGCGACTCGATCGGAGCCAACAAGCCTTGGTAACAGCAAGTCTCGGGGAAAGTGTGAAGAGGCAATGGCGCAGACCAGCAAGGTCTGGGGGACTCACCCAGCAAGGGTAAGTCAGGGCAGGCCTGGAGCAACCAGGGAGCCCTTCGGTTTCTTTGGGAAGTCTTCTGGGGACCCACAAGCCGGCTGGCAAGGGATCGCGAAGACGCCTCGGGAGGATCCGCTCACAGGGGCCCACGGTCTCTCGGGACGTGGTAGGCCTCTGATCTTAGGAGGGGTTCCTGCTGGAGGCTGGGACCACACGTGATCCAAAGCACAAGTTCATGGAACGTTGTGAAGGAGTTGCACTCGACAATAGTGCACGGTACCCAGGGGTCGCAGTTCCTCGTTACTCTTGGGGTCCACTGGCCTCAGCTTCGCTGGGGACTCACGATGGCCTTTGAGAAGTCAGGAAATCCACTTCTTGGGCTGCAGGGACTTCGGACTCCGGCGGGAGCGGCGTAGTTTGCGACCGTCGTTTGTAGTTTTTGGTGCCTGCCAAGCAGGGGAGTCACTCCTTGACTCCAAGGGAGATTCTTCAGTCTTCCAAAGGTAGTGGAACGTCGAAGGTCCGGGATTCTTCTTGTAGAGCTTCGTCCAGGGAAATCTAGGGTGCAATGCACCGGTTCCCCCTCTTATACTAAAAGAAAGGGAGGGACTAGCTCTATGACCCTACCTATGGGAGGGTCAGGGGAGTGGGTGGCTACACCCACTTCCCTTTGTCCAGCTTCGCGCCAGAGCAGGGACAGGTAGCCCCTGAGCCGGTTTGAACTGGCATATGCACAGAGGAGCCTTCTGCTCCCCCAGTGCAGGACTTCAAAGCACTCTAAGAGTGCACCCACCCAGCCCCAATACACTAAACCCTGTCTGGGAGGTGGTCACACCCCTTGGGACAGGATATCTATTGTTGGGCTTCCTCCACTGCGAGTGTTGGTCATCAGCAGGAGGGCAGCCCAGTGTCTGTGACTGGTGGCATCCATTTTGTGATGCCAGGGCTCTGCAGGATTCTACCGCGTTTCCACAGTAGGTACATGTCTATCCCTCTAGAAGGGTGGAATGCTACCCCCGCCGCCAGGACTGGCGGGGGGTAGTATTCCAAGATGTTTGACACCAAACACAACATGTTTCGATGCAGCCATTCCAAAGTTAGCATTTTACCACGAGGATATAATGCACTTAAAAGTATATGGTTTAACCGCATCCACAAACAGCACCAGAGAATGGACTCTGAGAGCTGCAGAGGGGCCCTGCTCAGGCAGAGGCACCCCCTCACATAGAAGCCAAGCACCCTGCCCTCAGGATTGATAGGGCCTGCCTTAGGGGTGACTGATAGGGTTATATGTGTGTGTAGGAGAGATATAGGGAACCTATATCTCAGTGAGGGGTGCTAGCACTTCCTCACTCAGGCTGCAGTAGCAGGCCTGTGGTGTCAGATTTAGTCTGCTTCCCAGGGGTGGCATAATACATGCTGCAGCCCCTGGTAGGCCTGTGAAGTACCTATGCCCTTGGTACCTAAGGTACCATATACTAGGGACTCATAAGGTGCCACAGTATCCAATCACTAGTGCACCTAGAGTGCACTCCAAATCGTTTAGAGAGAACAGAGAGGCTGGGGCCCTGATTAGCAGGGTCCCAGCCTGACTAGAGCCAGAAACCAGTGTAAACATCAGAAAAAAAGTGGGGGCAACATAAGAGGCAGATCCTACTCTCCTACAAGGGGTCTTCCAGTGCCTGCCGAGGGTCTGCCTTCAAAGGCACTTCATACAATAAGGGGTCTTCCAATGTGTGCTGAGGGTCTATTATCACAGGCCCTTCATACAGTGAGCATACAATAAGGGTTCTTCCAGCATCTGCTGAGGATATGCCTTCACAGGCACTTCATACAGTGACGGGTCTTCCAGTGTGGGCTGAGGTCTACTTTTACAGGCACTTCATACAATAAGGGGTCTTCCAGTTTGAGCTGAAGGTCTGCTTTCATAGGCACTTCTTACAGTGAGGGGTCTTCTAGTGTGTGCTGAGGGTCTGCTTTCATAGGCACTTCTCGCAGTGACGGGTCTTCCAGCTTGTGCAGAGGGTCTGCTTTCACAGGCACTTCATACAGTGAGAGGTCTTCTAGCGTGTGCTGAGGGTCTGCTTTCCCAGGCACTTCATACAGTGAAGGGTCTTCCAGCATCAGCTGAGGGTCTGTTTTCAAAGGCACTTCTTACAGCGAGGGGTCGTCCAGCTTGTGCTGAGGGTCTGCTTTCAAAGGCACATCTTACAGTGACCGGTCTTCCAACGTGTGCGGAGGGTCTGCCTTTACAGGCACTTCAATCAATCAATGGCTTGTAAAGCACGACTACTCACCCGTAAGGGTCTCAAGGCACCGGGGGGAGTCAGGGGGGAGAGAGCTGCTGGTCCGTCGAAGGCGCTTTGGTTCAGTTGAAGAGCCAGGTCTTGAGATCCGTCCTGAATTGAGGCAGTGACTGCGATTGCCTGAGGTAGAGAGGCAGGGTGTTCCAGGTCTTCGCTGCGAGGTAGGAGAAGGATCTTCCTCTGGCTGTAGTCTTGCTGATCAGTGGGACAGAAGCCAGGACCATTTGGGCGGAAGGGGGGGTCTCCCCTGGGTACGTGGAATGCGAGGCGGTGGTTGAGGTACACAGGTCCCACGTCTTGTAGGGCTTTGTAGGCGTGTGTGAGGAGCTTGAAGGTGATTCTTTTGTTGACTGGGGGCAATGGAGATCTCTGAGGTGGCTGGTGATGTGGCTGCAGTGAGGGATGTTGAGGATGAGTGCGGCGGAGGCGTTCAGGATGTTCTGCAGTTTCTTGAGGAGTTTCTGGGTGATGCCGGCGTAGAGTGCGTTGCTGTAGTTGATTTTGCTGCTGACGAATTCGTGGGTGACTGTCTTTCTGGACTCCGTGGGGATCCATTGGAAGATCTTTCGGAGCAAGCGTAGGGTGTGGAAGCAGGATGATGAGACACGTTGATCTGGCGGTTCATGGTGAACGAGGAGTCCAGGATGATGCCCAGGTTCCGTGCGTGGTTTGTGGGTGTGGGGGAGGTTCCAAGTGCTGCGGGCCACCAGGTGTTGTCCCAGGCGGATGGGGTGGAGCCTATGATGAGGATTTCTGTTTTTTTCTGAGTTGTGCTTGAGGCAGCTGTTCTTTATCCACGTGGCGAGAACCTTCATCCCAACCTGAAAGTTGTTCTTGGCGACTGCAAGTTCTTTGGTGAGGGAGAGAATCAGCTGGGTGTCGTCAGCGTAGATTACGATGTTGAGTCCGTGGTTTCTGAGGATGGCTGCGAGCAGGGCCATGTAGATGTTGAAAAGCGTGGGGCCCAGGGAGGAGCCTTGAGGTAGTCCGCAGCTGATCTCCGTGGGTTCCGAGAGGAACGGAGGTAGTCAGACTCTCTGTGTTCGGCCGGTGAGGAAGGAGTGGATCCATTCCAGGGCTTTGTCGCGGATGCCGGCGTCGTGGGGTCTTGTGCATAGTGTGCGCTGAGAGATGGTATTGAAGGCGGTCGAGAGGTGAAAGAGGATGAGGGCTACAGTTTCGCCTCAGTCGTGGAGGGCACAGTTGTCATCTGTGGCGGCGAGGAGGGTGGTCTCAGTGCTTTGGTTGCTTCGGAAGCTGGATTGGGAGAGGTCCAGATGAACTCACAATTAGGGGTCTTCCAGCGTGTGCTAAGGGTCTGCTTTCACAGACACTTCTCACAGTGATCGTTCTTCCAGAATGTGCTGAATGTTTTCTATCACAGGCAGCTCTTACAGTGAAGGATCTTAAAGTGTGTGCTGAGGGTCTTCTTTCACAGGCACTACAAATAGCGAGGGGTCTTCCAGCGTGTGCTGAGGGTCTTCTTTCACAGGCACTACAAATAGCGAGGGGTTTTCCAGCGTGTGCTGAGGGTCTGCTTTCACAGGCACTTCTTACAGTGACGGGTCTTCCAGTGTGTGCTGAGGGTCTGCTTTCACTGGCACTTCTTACAGTGACAGGTCTTCCAGTGTGTGCTGAGGGTCTGCTTCCACTGGCACTTCATACAGTGAGGGGTCTTCTAGCTGTGCTGAGGGTCTTCTTTCACAGGCACTTCATACAGTGAGGGGTCTTCCAATTTGGCTGACGATCTGCTTTCACAGGCACTTCTCGCAGTGATGGGTCTTCCAATGTGTGCTGAGGGTCTTCTTTCACAGGCACTTCATACAGTGAGGGGTCTTCCAGCGTGTGCTGGAGGTCAGCTTTCACAGGCACTTCTTACAGTGAGAGGTCTTCCAGTGTGTGCTGAGGGTCTGCTTTCACAGGCACTTCTTACAGTGACGGGTCTCCCAGCGTGTGCTGAGGGTCTGCTTTCACAGGCACTTCTTACAGTGACGGGTCTCCCAGCGTGTGCTGAGGGTCTGCTTTCACAGGCACTTCATACAATAACAGGTCTTCAAGCGTGTGCAGAGGGTCTGCTTTCACAGGCACTTCATACAATAACAGGTCTTCAAGCGTGTGCTGAGGGTCTGCTTTCACAGGCACTTCATACAGTAAGGAGTCTTCCAGTGTGTGCTGAGGGTCTGACTTCACCGTCACTTCTCACAGTGAGGGTCTTCCAGCATTGCTGAGGGTCTGGTTTCAATGGCACTTTATAGAGCGAGGGATCTCCTAGCTGTGCTGATGGTCTGCTTTAACAGGCACTTCATAAGGTGAGAGGTTTTCCATTGTGTGCTGAGGGTCTGCTTTCACAGGCACTTCTCACAGTGAGGGTCTTGCAGCCTGTTCGGAGGGTCTGCCTTCAAAGGCACTTCTCATAGTGACAGGTCTTCCAGTGTGTGCTGAGGGTCTGCTTTCACAGGCACTTCTTATTGTGAAGACTCTTCCAGAGTGTGCTGAGGGTCTGCTTCCACAGGCACTTCATACAGTGAGGGGTCTTCCAGCGTGTGCTCAGGGTCTGCTTTCACAGGCACTTCTTACAGTGACGGGTCTTCCAGTGTGTGCTGAGGGTAGCCTTCACCGGCACTTCTCGCAGTGAGGGTCTTCCAGCATTGCTGAAGTTCTGGTTTCAATGGCACTTTATACAGTGAGGGATCTCCTAGCTGTGCTGATGGTCTGCCTTAACAGGCACTTCATACAGTGAGAGGTTTTCCAGTGTGTGCTGAGGGTCTGCTTTCACAGGCACTTCTCACAGTGAGGGTCTTGCAGCGTGTTCGGAGGGTCTGCCTTCAAAGGCACTTCTCATAGTGACGAGTCTTCCAGCGTGTGCTGAGGGTCTGCTTTCACAGGCAATTCTTACAGTGATGGGTCTTCCAGTGTGTGCTGAGGTTCTGCTTTCACAGGCACTTCATACAATAAGGGGTTTTCCAGTTTGAGCTGAAGGTCTGCTTTCATAGGCACTTCTTACAGTGAGGGGTCTTCTAGTGTGTGCTGAGGGTCTGCTTTCATAGGCACTTCTCGCAGTGACGGGTCTTCCAGCTTGTGCAGAGGGTCTGCTTTCACAGGCACTTCATACAGTGAGAGGTCTTCTAGCGTGTGCTGAGGGTCTGCTTTCCCAGGCACTTCATACAGTGAAGGGTCTTCCAGCATCAGCTGAGGGTCTGTTTTCAAAGGCACTTCTTACAGCGAGGGGTCGTCCAGCTTGTGCTGAGGGTCTGCTTTCAAAGGCACATCTTACAGTGACCGGTCTTCCAACGTGTGCGGAGGGTCTGCCTTTACAGGCACTTCAATCAATCAATGGCTTGTAAAGCACGACTACTCACCCGTAAGGGTCTCAAGGCACCGGGGGGAGTCAGGGGGGAGAGAGCTGCTGGTCCGTCGAAGGCGCTTTGGTTCAGTTGAAGAGCCAGGTCTTGAGATCCTTCCTGAATTGAGGCAGTGACTGCGATTGCCTGAGGTAGAGAGGCAGGGTGTTCCAGGTCTTCGCTGCGAGGTAGGAGAAGGATCTTCCTCTGGCTGTAGTCTTGCTGATCAGTGGGACAGAAGCCAGGACCATTTGGGCGGAAGGGGGGGTCTCCCCTGGGTACGTGGAATGCGAGGCGGTGGTTGAGGTACACAGGTCCCACGTCTTGTAGGGCTTTGTAGGCGTGTGTGAGGAGCTTGAAGGTGATTCTTTTGTTGACTGGGGGCAATGGAGATCTCTGAGGTGGCTGGTGATGTGGCTGCAGTGAGGGATGTTGAGGATGAGTGCGGCGGAGGCGTTCAGGATGTTCTGCAGTTTCTTGAGGAGTTTCTGGGTGATGCCGGCGTAGAGTGCGTTGCTGTAGTTGATTTTGCTGCTGACGAATTCGTGGGTGACTGTCTTTCTGGACTCCGTGGGGATCCATTGGAAGATCTTTCGGAGCAAGCGTAGGGTGTGGAAGCAGGATGATGAGACACGTTGATCTGGCGGTTCATGGTGAACGAGGAGTCCAGGATGATGCCCAGGTTCCGTGCGTGGTTTGTGGGTGTGGGGGAGGTTCCAAGTGCTGCGGGCCACCAGGTGTTGTCCCAGGCGGATGGGGTGGAGCCTATGATGAGAATTTCTGTTTTTTTCTGAGTTGTGCTTGAGGCAGCTGTTCTTCATCCACGTGGCGAGAACCTTCATCCCAACCTGAAAGTTGTTCTTGGCGACTGCAAGTTCTTTGGTGAGGGAGAGAATCAGCTGGGTGTCGTCAGCGTAGATTACGATGTTGAGTCCGTGGTTTCTGAGGATGGCTGCGAGCAGGGCCATGTAGATGTTGAAAAGCGTGGGGCCCAGGGAGGAGCCTTGAGGTAGTCCGCAGCTGATCTCCGTGGGTTCCGAGAGGAACGGAGGTAGTCAGACTCTCTGTGTTCGGCCGGTGAGGAAGGAGTGGATCCATTCCAGGGCTTTGTCGCGGATGCCGGCGTCGTGGGGTCTTGTGCATAGTGTGCGCTGAGAGATGGTATTGAAGGCGGTCGAGAGGTGAAAGAGGATGAGGGCTACAGTTTCGCCTCAGTCGTGGAGGGCACAGTTGTCATCTGTGGCGGCGAGGAGGGTGGTCTCAGTGCTTTGGTTGCTTCGGAAGCTGGATTGGGAGAGGTCCAGATGAACTCACAATTAGGGGTCTTCCAGCGTGTGCTAAGGGTCTGCTTTCACAGACACTTCTCACAGTGATCGTTCTTCCAGAATGTGCTGAATGTTTTCTATCACAGGCAGCTCTTACAGTGAAGGATCTTAAAGTGTGTGCTGAGGGTCTTCTTTCACAGGCACTACAAATAGCGAGGGGTCTTCCAGCGTGTGCTGAGGGTCTTCTTTCACAGGCACTACAAATAGCGAGGGGTTTTCCAGCGTGTGCTGAGGGTCTGCTTTCACAGGCACTTCTTACAGTGACGGGTCTTCCAGTGTGTGCTGAGGGTCTGCTTTCACTGGCACTTCTTACAGTGACAGGTCTTCCAGTGTGTGCTGAGGGTCTGCTTCCACTTGCACTTCATACAGTGAGGGGTCTTCTAGCTGTGCTGAGGGTCTTCTTTCACAGGCACTTCATACAGTGAGGGGTCTTCCAATTTGGCTGACGATCTGCTTTCACAGGCACTTCTCGCAGTGATGGGTCTTCCAATGTGTGCTGAGGGTCTTCTTTCACAGGCACTTCATACAGTGAGGGGTCTTCCAGCGTGTGCTGGAGGTCAGCTTTCACAGGCACTTCTTACAGTGAGAGGTCTTCTAGCTGTGCTGAGGGGGGTCTACTTTCACAGGCACTTCTTTCAGTGACAGGTCTTCCAGTGTGTGCCAAGGGTCAGCTCTCACAGGCACTTCATACAGTGAGGGGTCTTCCAACATGTGCTGAAGGTCTGTCTTCACAGGCACTTCTTACAGTGAGGGGTCTTCTAGCTGTGCTGAGGGTCTGCCTTCACAGGCACTTCTTACAGTGACTGGTCTTCCAGCGTGTGCTGAGGGTCTACTTTCACAGGCACTTCATACAGGTAGGGGTCTTCCAGTGTGTGCTGGGGGTCTGCTTTCACAGGCACGTCATACAGTGAGGGTCTTCCAGCGTGTGCTGAGGGTCTACTTTCACAGGCACTTCATACAGTGAGGGGTCTTCCAATGTGTGCTGAGGGTCTGCCTTCACCGGCACTTCATACAGTGAGGGGTTTTCCAGCGTGTGCTGGAGTTCTACTTTCACCGGCACTTCATACAGTGAGGGATCTTCTAGCTGTGCTGAGGGTCTGCTACCATAGGGAGACTCTCATTATGGTATGAACATATTCTTGGGAGGACGAGGTTAAAAGAATGTGTTAGCGGGATGACTTTAAGAGTTTCAGAAGCGTAAACCTTTGATTGGATTCAGATAGTGAGGCACCTGTTTTAGAGGTGAGTAAAGAGAATATCCCAGAGGTATTTAAAAAAGAAAATGTGGATGCTTGAATGACTCCAGCTCTAACATGGTGTTAAAGAAAGCAGTGAAGATAATTTCTTGCAACGTTAAAGGCTTTTGAGTTCTCCTAAGTGAAACTGGCACAGTGGAGTTCAGTTAACAATAAAAAATCATAAACCCATTGAGGCGAGTGGCCTCACTGTGGTTGCCCAGTAGCCCTCGCCAGAGAGTTGATTGAGATGATGCAAGACAAGGTTGTGAGACAATGGGCCCGATTCATAAAAGTAATCTGAGACAAAATCCTAACTTTACGACTTTCGGTATTCACAAAGCGCATTTAGGAGTATTAAAGTTAGGATTTTGTCTCAGTTAAACTTAAGTTTTGGTCTTAAGTTTAAGTTTTGGTCTTAAGTTTAATTTAAGACCAAAACTTAAGTTTAACTGAGACAAAGTTTTGGTCTTAAGTTTAAGTTTTTTTTTTTTAAACAAATTTTATTATGGCAAAAGTCATATACAGTGCAGTGCTCCTTAACCCAGGAAACACCTGCCACATCAGGCATTGCAGATTATTGTCTTTGACAATTAGTTTATACATTATTATCATCATAGTCATGAAATGCAATATAACGTAAACACATTGAAAACCCCCTCCCCCACTGCACTAACACATTGCTGCCTTTCGGTTGCCACCACATCCCCCATTCCAGCAAATCAATTCCCTCACCATGTGTCCGGTCCCTTACCCTAGGGGCCCACATATCAAGGTAGAAACAGATGCATCCACCGGGGGCACCGGGTCTAAGTCCAGGCCTCGATAATCTGCCCATCGTTTCCAGATTTTGGGGTGCTTTTGCGGGCAGCCCCTAGCCTTGAATATCGGGATCTCTAACCCCATGCTAAAATCCAGCCCATTTTTCCATGCCGAGAGAGAAGGGGGGGCCGTCGCCTTCCACAGCCTTGCTATATCTCTTTTAGCCAAGGTCAGCCCCAGCAGTAGTAGATGCCTCTTGTATATGTTACCTCCTATACCCTCCATGATATGCAGAATTGCCAATCTCGGTGAGGAGGGGAGCTCCCATCCCAACACCTCCGCCAAGCAGGCCAAAACCCCTCTCAAAAATTTCGTGAGTGCTGTACAGTGCCAAATGGTATGAATTAGGGACCCCTCCTCCCGACCACAACGCAGACACATCGGGGATGTCACCAGACCCGCCCTCCACAGCCTGAACCTGGTATAATAAACCCGGTGAAGGTATTTAAATTGAATGAGACGCAACCGCGTTGCTATCGCTGCTCCCCTAGGAGAGGCCAGTGCGCCCATCCAATCATCTCCATCTAATTGGCCAACATCCCCAGCCCAAGCCTCTCTGAGTTTATCCAGTGTAGTGGAGCTATGGGTCACCAATGATTGATAGATCTTTGATATTTTATGATCCTGCAAATCACCCATGAAGACCTTGGCCTCAATCGGACTGAATTCAGGGAAAGCCTCTAACCCCGAGATACTCGGATAAATAGCATGCCGAAATTGGAGGTATTTATAAAACTGGGTTTTTGGAATCTGGTACTCTTGCTGAAGATCTTGAAATGATTTGAGCACCGGGCCCCGCATTACATCCCCTAATGTGGAAATTCCTATATTATCCCACCCTCGAAATCCAGATAACGCCGCCAGCTGCGGCAGACGACCATTATGCCACAGTGGGGTTTCCCTAGTTAGCTTATTCCATCATCCCATCCTGCGGAGGGACTGTTTCCACACCCGAAATACCACCCGAGTGGCCGGCGGTAGAGAATTACGTAACGCCGCCGAGTACAAAATGATATGCAGGGTGGACTCCCCATACACCTCCGCTCCACTGCGTAAGCGGGGTCTTCCCGGTCTCCATACCACCATTCATTGAGCACCAGGAGATGCGAAGCCATGTAGTACGATTGGACATCTGACGTGGCCAGCCCCCGCAATATGTTGACTGAAAGCAAGTCCGCAACGCCACTCTGGAAGCCCCCCCTGCCCACAGGAATTGTCCCAGTGCCGCATTTACCTGGCAAAACCACGAAGGGGGTACCGGGTATGGATGGTTCTGCAGTTGATAGAGCAGGCGCGGCAATTACACCATTTTAAAAATTGCCGATCTGCCATATATAGAAAGGGGCATGTGCGACCAAGTTTTCATTTCCTCCCTTACCCGTGTCCATATTGGTACAATATTTCTGTCCCACACTACTCTCGGCAGATCTGATAGAAAAACTCCCAGATATTTCACTCCCTCTGTCGTCACCAGTACTGCTGTGGCCCAAGACCCCAGTTCCGCAGTTCCCCCCAGCACCCACAGAGTGGATTTACTCTGGTTCATAAATAGTCCCGATGATTCACCAAAAACTTGCATAATGCGGTGCAACCTTGGCCCCGTCCTATTCATGTCCGTTAAGAAGAAGAGGACATCATCCGCATACAAGGCAATGCGGTCCGAGAGCCCATGATCCCACTCAAATCCCACCACTTGCGCATCCATTTGCACCCACGCCGCCAAGGGCTCCATTGCTAGAGCAAAGAGATATGGCGACAGAGGACACCCCTGGCGGGTGCCTCTGCCAATTGAAAACGTAAAGGATATGGATCCCGCAACCCGCACCGACGCCGTGAGATCCGTATATAACAGTTTTAGATATGACAAGAATCGCGGGCCTATATTAAGACGGTCTAGAAGTGCAAACAAGTATACCCAACTTAGGGAGTCAAACGCCCTATCCATGTCAGCCAGCAAAAGGGCAGCCGGCACTCCTCTTCCCTGGATGGTAGCTATAGCGTTGTGCGCACGTCGGATATTGTGACGCGTAGCCCGCTGAGGCATAAAGCCAGCCTGATCTGGATGAATCAAGGTAGTTATGTGAGATTGAAGGCGATTGGCCAACATTTTGGCCAGAATTTTTGCCTCGACATTTAGTAGTGAAATGGGGCGATATGAGGCGTGTTGGTCCGGAGGCCGGCCTGGCTTATGAAATACAACCACTTCCGCGTGTCTCCAATCCCGCGGCAGGCAGCCCCAATCTCTAGCTTAGTCGATAACTTGAAGATAGTGCGGCTCTAATTTGGAGAAATATTTCTTAAAGAATTCGCATGGGAACCCATTCGGACCCGGCGCCTTTCCCAAATTCCATTCTCCCAGCACAGTGCAAATCTCCTCCTCAGTGGGTCTTAAGTTTAAGTTTTGGTCTTAAGTTTAACTTAAGACCAAAACTTAAGTTTAACTGAGACAAAATCCTAACTTTACTACTCCTAAATGCCCTTTGTGAATACCGAAAGTCGTAAAGTTAGGATTTTGTCTCAGATTACTTTTGTGAATCGGGCCCAATGTCTGCTGAGGAGAAGAAACGAGAGAGATCAGAGAAAGAGGGGGTGATCTTCTGGGGGACAAGAAGCTCCCCGCTGCCCTGGAATATTGGAAAGTCGGGGAGTTGGAGCTGGATTATTCATAAGTAGTGATGTAAAATGAACAATTTGTCTCACATCTTCAAAGTGTTCTCGAGTTAATCCTCCTAGTCCCTCTGTAGTGAGTTGGGTTTACTCGCTCACTCGGGTTATTTGCTCAGTGCAGTTTGTAGCAAAGACTGACCCCTTCATGCATTGAAAGTTCATCCGCTGCCTCAGGCTCTAACCTTTTATCACCCTCCTGTTCTGCTTGACATCAAGGGCGAGTTTCTAATATCCCAGAGAGCTCTGATAATGCACCCACTCCCTGGTCGCATTGAACTAGGCTAAGAAGTGGCAATCCTGGCCTCCAAGGTTGACCATATCACCAACACCTGGTCAGCAGCCTGTCGAATGCCAAAGCCCGGTCTTGATTCTTTGAGTCCCATTTTTAAGATTCTCCATCTAACCTTCTACCTTTGAGAATAAGTTCAGTGGTTCAGATTTTCACATCATCACTCCTAGTCGCTCAGCAAACACATTTAGACCATGCAATGTGTTTAGACTGCAGGGTGCGTCATCAGAGTCCTTTCTGCGGAAGCCATATTCACCTATTCACCGTCGTTAATGCTTCCCTTGCTCAAGGCATCTTTCCAGAATCTTTCGAGGCAGGCCACATCTTCCCTTCTCTGAAACAAAGACACTAGACCCCGATAACCATGCCAACTACTGGTCCATCACTTATTTACCCTTCATCAGCAAGATCATCAAAAATCAGGCTTTGCACAAGTGGCAAGAACACATCAGTGCCACCACCTCCCACACAACTACCAATTCAGCTTCAGATTATGGTGCAGTATGGAAGCGGAAACCTTACAAACCGTAGACCCTGACCACCAATAAAGACTACCATACAAACCGTAAATACTGACCACCAATAAAGACTACCATACAAACCGTAAATCCTGACCATCAATAAAGACTACAATACAAACCGTAAATCCTGACCACCAATAAAGACTACCCTACAACCCGTAGCCCTGACCACCAATAAAGACTACCGTACAAACCGTAGACCCTGACCACCAATAAAGACTACTTTACACACCTTAGCCCTGACCATCAATAAAGACCACCGTACAAACCATAGACCATGACCACCAATAAAGAATACCGTACAAACCGTAGACCCTGACCACCAATAACGACTACCATACAAACCGTAGACCCTGACCACCAATAAAGACTACTGTACAAACCTCAGACCCTGACCACCAATTACCTTACAAACTGTAGACCATGACAACCAATAAAGACTACCTTACAAACCTTAGACCCTGACCACCAATAAAGACTACTGTACAAACCGTAGCCCTGACCACCGATAAAGACTACCGTACAAACCGTAGACCCTGACCACCAATAAAGACTACCATACAAACCGTAGACCCTGACCACCAATAAAGACTACTGTACAAACCTCAGACCCTGACCACCAATTACCATACAAACTGTAGACCATGACCACCAATAAAGACTACCTTACAAACCTTAGACCCTGACCACCAATAAAGACTACTGTACAAACCGTAGCCCTGACCACCGATAAAGACTACCGTACAAACCGTAGACCCTGACCACCAATAAAGACTACCATACAAACCGTAGACCCTGACCACCAATAAAGACTACCGTACAAGCCGTAGCCTTGACCACCAATAAAGACTTTCTTACAAACTGTAGACCCTGACCACCAATTACTTTACAAACCGTAGACCCTGACCACCACGAAAGACTTTCTTACAAACTGTAGCCCCTGACCACCAATAAAAAGACTACCGTACAAACCGTACCCCTTACCACCAATAAAGACTACCTTACACACCGTCGGCCCTGACTACCAATAAAGACTACTGTACAAACCGTAGACCCTGACCACCAATAAAGACTACCATACAAACCGTAGACCCTGACCACCAATAAAGAATTCCTTACAAACTGTAGACCCTGACCACCAATAAAGACTACCTTACAAACTGTAGACCCTGACCACCAATAAAGACTACTGTACCAACCGTAGACCCTGAACACAAATAAAGACTACCATACAAACCGTAGACCATGACCACCAATAAAGACTACTGTACAAACCGTAGACCGTGACCACCAATAAAGACTACCTTACAAACCGTAGATCCTGTCCACCAATAAAGACTACCTAGGACCGTAGACCCTGTCCACCAATAAAGACTACCTTACAAACTGTAGACCCTGTCCACCAATAAAGACCACCATACAAACCGTAGACCATGACCACCAATAAAGACTACTGTACAAACCGTAGACCATGACCACCAATAAAGACTACCGTACAAACCGTAAATCCTGACTACCAATAAAGACTACCTTACAAACCGTAGCCCTGACCACCAATAAAGACTACCGTACAAACCATAGACCATGACCACCAATAAAGAATACCGTACAAACCGTAGACCCTGACCACCAATAAAGACTACCATACAAACCGTAGACCCTGACCACCAATAAAGACTACTGTACAAACCTCAGACCCTGACCACCAATTACCTTACAAACTGTAGACCATGACCACCAATAAAGACTACCTTACAAACCTTAGACCCTGACCACCAATAAAGACTACTGTACAAACCGTAGCCCTGACCACCGATAAAGACTGCCGTACAAACCGTAGACCCTGACCACCAATAAAGACTACCATACAAACCGTAGACCCTGGCCACCAATAAAGACTACCATACAAGCTGTAGCCTTGACCACCAATAAAGCCTTTCTTACAAACTGTAGATCCTGACCACCAATTACTTTACAAACCGAAGACCCTGACCACCACGAAAGACTTCCTTACAAACTGTAGCCCCTGACCACCAATAAAAAGACTACCGTACAAACTGTAGCCCTTACTACCAATAAATACTACCTTACACACCGTCAACCCTGACCACCAATAAAGACTTCCTTACAAACTGTAGACCCTGACCACCAATAAAGACTACCTTACAAACTGTAGACCCTGACCACCAATAAAGACTACCTTACAAACCGTAGACCCTGAACACAAATGAAGACTACCATACAAACCGTAGACCATGACCACCAATAAAGACTACTGTACAAACCGTAGACCGTGACCACCAATAAAGACTACCTTACAAACCGTAGACCCTGTCCACCAATAAAGACTACCTAGGACCGTAGACCTGTCTTGTGGCTCATGGCCTGCCTGGCTACGTTGGCACAGGCCTGGCTGCCATGATGACTTTTGCGCACGTTACTCTTCAACTGTTGTTCTGTCGCCCTCTGCTACTGCCAAGTTATTTTACAACTGTCTGCATTTTCTGTTTCTCACCTTTTCTCCTATTCCCTTTTGGGCTCAGTCTGAACAACAGTTACAAGGTCGAATAACAAATCCCTGGTTCCTACTGATTTGGCCCGTCCCTCGCACCTAGACATAACACCATGTACAGCTGCCATTGAGAAATTAGTGTGCTTTTAATAATGCGGTCGCCTGCTCTAGATAGCACTTGGAGACGAACTTTCCAGAGAGAAGAGCTGTGATTGTCTGCTGATGTAGTTTTGCATCTAGAGACTGAGGTATGGGGGTTCGCTAGTCAAAGCCCAAAGGTCTTCTATTCTCATAATAAACTGGCTTCCAGCACGGGGAGGGTGGTAATGTTAGTTAGACATATATCCACTGCTTTATGAGATGCTTTCCCCGTTCGTATTCTATGGAGTAGTAACTATGCTGATTATATTATTCATATGTATTATGCTATTAGTACTGACACGTGTACTGTATCTTAGAGCACGTAAGTTGAAATAAATATTTTGAACTATACAGTGTCTCTTCTTACGCATGTTGTGGACAGGTACGAGTGTGACGAAAGAGTGTTCTTGCCTCTGCGAGTCCTGAGTGAGAGAGAGATACCGTGTTCTAGGTTGTCTAATCATTGGTACATTAGTGCTAATGGGACGCTAAGGCTAGTTGGGTTGGGGTTTTGGGTGCTAAGGTCTATGGTTGGCTCACCACTATATTCCAAGGTCCTATTATCCTGTGCATAGCTCTGTATGTGCAGAAACCTTATGACATGGCGCGACCAACGAGTGGGGCAGCTTACTTGCGAGACGCTTGAGTAGTACTTGTGCTTGTCCACAATACCCTCACATACGCTTCCGGAAGCGTGTGTGACGGTGATACCTCCTATATTACAGATTTTGTAGGTTCTTTCAAGCTTGATGTTATTAAAAAAGGTTTCTTAAATATAACCCTTTTTGTGCTGCCTCGTGTAAGATTGTTGAATAGACCCGTTAGTAATGGCGGGTATAGACATAGCGGCGCATAGCCGCACAGCACTCCGGGATCACTTACGGGTGTATGGAGTGCCAGACGCGGGAGTTGAACTAGTCTTTGTGGTTCAAGCCGATCCGGCTTTCCACTTTGAAGTGTTCTACTCTTGGATCACTTTTCCAGCGGTGAACGTGAACGATAATCTGTTCCATGAATATGAACCCACCGCTGTTCCTGCTGTCTATAGACCTTATACTAATCTTGAAGTACCGCTCACGGCTTGGCAACACCGTGTTTGGTTTAATGGCGCCCTCCCACAACCGACTACCACGGTTCGTTTAGGCCCCTTATCAATTGAGGGGGCCACTTGGCCTGTTTTGGCCGGGTACACCCCACATCCGCGTTATATGACAATACCAGTCGCGGAACTGCGCACTATGTATGCGGCCTTGGTGCAGGTGCATCGAGCTTTAGTGCGGTATGTTACAGGCAGCCTCCATGGAGCCGCTCCTGGAGTTGCCGGCCAACCAGCTGCTGCAGGCGGAGTGACCATAAGTCCTGTCATGGTGAATTCGGTGATGGGCAAACGTCCACAAAATAAGGATGATTTTCCTTATTGGCTTGCAGAAAAGTTTGATCAGTTGGAGGCAGTTTTTCCACATACAACACCCGTGGATAAACATCGTATTTTAACGATTAGTTTGCCAAAAGACTTAATTCCCGAGTTGACAGCATGTGACAACTGGGGTAAGGTATTCGCAGCAGTATATTCTAAATGTTATGGTACTCCTTCCATGACGGTTCTCCCCTCTGTAATTAAAAAAGTACAGGACGAACATGGCCCTGAAGCGGCTGTGGAATTAGGGATGAGACTGGTGGGAGTGTTTGAAGTAGTAGCTGAGCTGATCCTTGCGAATGTCAAGGGCGATGCAGTGAACTTTCAAGTAGCTAACGCTTTGGCTTTAGTCCCAGAATTGGACAAGCCTCGCGAATTACCGAAAATTATTACCCAGGCTTACAAAACTATTGGTAGAAATAGCCTGGGTAACAAGCCTTTTGCAAAACAGCAAACACAATCGCAACCACAACAGCAACAAACCAAATCTCAATCTGAGAAAGATGAGAAACCAGTCTTCACTAAAAAGAGCTGGAGGCTGAAAAAACAGGGTAAGCAACAAAAGAAGCCGGGGTCGCGAGGCGCATCCCCGGTTTCAGTTTCTTCTGAACGCACTTATGATTTACGCGATAGAGCGAGAATTAAGTCACCGGATAGGTTTCAGATCCCTGATACGCGTTCTCCTCGTTCTTCACAGGCACAGACTTCGTCACAGGCCGGTGGAGGAGACCGCCAGGATAGAGGAAGGGACCGAGAGGCCCCCAGGGACGAGACCAGCCTCGACAACAAGTCAGAGGAAAAGCGGAAGACGCTCAACGTTTTCGACCACAATTTCAGAAGAAGAAAGTTGCCGCTGTAACAGCGAAATATGCCACAGACGGTGAGAACGAGGCTCCTGAATTGGACGTGGGCAGTAACCCTCCTAGACAGCGCCGCGGAAGTTACCATAGTGCGGGAGGCGCTACGTCCTCATATGGAGGCGACAGCAACTGAAACATTCATTACTGTTGAAACAGCAGACACCAGAGTGGCACCCCCTGACAGACTATTTAATATTGTCATTCAAATTGAAGGTGATATACAGCGTGTAATTAAAGGGATTTTTTGGGAAAATCTGACCTCTTCATATGACATTTTGTTAGCAGAGGCGGATTGGCCACCCCCATTCGTTCTTGCTGCGCGTAAAGGGGAGGAGGTAATCCTTCCGAGCTTTTCTCGACATGTCCCAAAGGACAAAGCGGAGGCTCTTGCAGCAGAGTGGGCTGTGTCCCTGGCTCCAGCGTTATTCCGCAATCACGTGGGTTGGGACGAAGATTCTCCCCCCATGAAATACCTTTGCGGTCACTACCGCAGCCACAACCCCAATATCCCATAAAACGTGAAGCCAAAGGCCACGTTTCCGAAATTCTGACTCAGTTGGAATATCAGGGAGTAATTGAACCCTGTGTATCACCTATGAACAACCCCTTTTCGCGGTTTCTAAACCCGATGGATCGTACCGCTTAGTATTGGATTACCGGCATTTGAACTCACATTGTCGGACCTTCGCGGTGCAAAATACCCATAGTTCTGCGCTTGTAGACAGTCTTGTTCGTTAAAAATATAAAACGACACTTGACCTTTCAAATGGATTCTACACGCACAACTTGGCCCCGGAAAGTGGCCAATGGTGTGCTTTTACTTCCGGTGGTAAAATGTTCAAATTCAGGCGTCTTCCTATGGGCTACAAAAATAGTCCAGGCGTGTTCGCCGCTCGTGTTGTCTCTTTATTAGACGGCATTGATATAGACGCCTGTTCGTACGTGGATGACATTTATCTGACGGACGACGAATTGTTTCCGCATCTGACCCGAGTAGACCGCATTATTCTTGAATTCGCGGTTCAGGGATACAAAATTAACTTTGCCAAATCTCATATTGCTGAATTTACCGTTTTGTTCTTGGGCTATGAGCTCAACAATGAAGGTAAGGGTTTAGCCCCCCATTTTCTGGAGAAATGTGCACTTCTGTGCCCTCCTACTAATCTGAAGAAGCTTCAGTCTTTGCTGGGTTTTCTGAACTTCGGACGTACATATATTCCCGAATACGCCCAGCGTATTAAGCCACTGTATGCCTTGATACAACCTACTTATTCGAAGTCTTGCTGGCTTCCGGAGCATACCTCCATTCTGCAGTCTTTGCAAACAGACCTTCTTGAGTCTAAATACCTTTTGACGCGTGATAACCACACAAACTTGGTGATTAGAATCATCCCAGGGGCAGTGGGTTTCACGTATTTAACCTTTAATGAAGGTGATACAGTACCCATCGCATACAAGTCACATCTGTACACCTCCGCAGAAATGCGGTTCTCATCTGTGGAGAAAGTGCTAACAGCAGTGCAAATGGCGATCCTGAAGGAGCGCGCACTGGCACAGGGAAAACGCATTTTGGTGGTAACACCATATCCTGCTCTAGAGGCAGTGACCAAAGCAAGTGTACCGAACTCTAAAGCTTTGCACCCCCGTTGGATTCAATGGGCAACATCTTTGACGTCTCCGGATGTCACTTTCATTTTTGACTCTTCTCTTCAGACTCAGGAGTTTTTACAGTATGAATTCTTTCATCCTCCTCCTTTGTCTTTATTGCCGCTTGAGGATTACGACTGTGTGATCTACACCGATGGTTCGGCACAACCGGCCACGGGTTCCAAGCATGCTTATTCAGCCGCATGTGCTATTGTTGCAGGTACGTTTGTGAACGGAAAGTTCAAATCCACTGTGGTGCATACACAGACACTCGGGGACAGTACCGCACAATTGGCCGAGTTGCGTGCATTGGTGCTTGCGCTTGAGTTCGTAAATCCTGATGTGACCACTTTAATCGTGTGCGATTCTTACTACTGTGTTCAATCATACAATGACAATCTGTTCTTTTGGTCGCAAAATGACTATAGAGACGCTAAAGGCAACACAATCAAGCATAAAATGCTTTGGGTTAGAGTGGCAGAATTACAAAGACGTCTGCCACTCACACAGGTGGTACACACCCTAGGCCATCAGCGAGTGGGCGCACACGCTGTTGGTAACAGTCTGGCGGATGAAGCTGCCAGATCAGCAGTACTCACGTGTACAGTAGCAGCAGTTACTAGATCCATGTCTAAAATAGACACTGATATCTTGGCAGCTATTGCTGCAACAAAAGAAGGAATGAATTACCCTAGAGGTTTCCCTTCTAAATATTCTTACCAGATAGGTCCCGATCAGGCTCCTTATGTAACAATACCTGACGTTGGTGATCGGCTGATCCCCAACGCGGACCGCAGACTTTCCTTAATGGCAGCGGCACACGAAGGCATGGCTTCGGCTCATGCTGGTGTGTCTGCGACAATTTCCATTTTGCAGCAGCGTTACTGGTGGCGTGGTTTATATAAAGATACACGTACTTATGTGCTTTCCTGTGACGTTTGTCAACAGATCAAGCCTTCAACAGCCACAAGACCACCGCAGACCTCGCTTGCAATTTCAAACAGACCCTTTGGGTGTGTTTACTTGGATCACTGCGGTCCATTTTCTTCAGACACTGCCTATAAATATATCTTAGTGGCAGTGGACTCGTGCACACGGTTCATCTGGGTCTGGCCACAACGGAGTGCTGACGCTCGAAATGTCATTAGGGATTTGCGTGTCTTTGTGGGAATTTTTGCATGCGGCACCTTCCATTCTGACCAAGGTCCGGCGTTTGCCTCTAAGGCTTACAAGGACGCAATGGGCTCCTTAGGGGTGCGGGTGAAATTTTCGTCTCCGTATAGGCCTGAGGGCAACTCTATCGTTGAACGAATGAACCGTGACTTAAAGCAATCCTTGACAGCTAGAGTTATAGGTACTGGCAGGAACTGGCTGGCCCACTTGTATACCGTTCAGCGTGCACTTAATAATCTCCCTAGAAGGCCTCTGGGTGGGCGGACCCCTTACGAAATGCTCTTTGGCATACGAATGTTTGTGCCTGACCTTGATGGTCTAGACATGGCGGCGCAATCCGCCAAGTTTGATGTAGATAATCATTCTACTATGTTACAGGACTTACAAGAAGCCCGAGACAAACTTGCAATTGCACATTTGCCTTCAGCCACAGACCCTGCTCTGCAGATTCCGGTTGCCGGCTGGCTTCCGAAGATTGGCGACCTGGTACGAGAGAAGGTGGAGAACAAAAAAGAATTCGGCCCCTCTTTTCGTGCACCGGTTCCAGTCCTGGGCTTGAAGGGAACACGTACAGTCATCTTACCACCGCTTCCCGGTCGCAAGGAAAACAGATACATCTCAGTGGAAAATGTCAAGCTACAACATCTGGCCGATCCTGAATAGTGTCACACCAGCGGTCTCTTGTCCTGCCATTTATCGGACATGTGTCCGCGGCACGCCTGCACGAACAGTCACTGATGTTACCATGGAGATGGTTGATTTGCCTGAAAATATATTTGAACCCCCTGCATCCCCCTGCATTGATGAGGACGAATATACTTATCCCGCCACAGAGTCGGTGGCACACCAACCAACAACGCCACTGAGCCCGACACGTTATTCCTTTGACTCGGATTCCAACTCATCAAAGGCCCCGTCCAAGTTTAGTCTTTTTGTATCCTGGTTTAGAGACAATTTTTTGATTCCACCTTGGACATATATTTGGATGGTACTTTTCTTGGTTTTTTTGTTCATGTCCATTGGCTTTGTCACGGTGTTTTTTCTACTCATCAATGGTCACTATTTACCTGAACGCTCTGCTGTGAACAGTGTGGCTGGGACTTTGGCTCCACATTCCTCTTCACACATCATGAAGCGTGACCACACATTTGTGAACATTTCAGCGTTTCCAGTTGCAGATGGCATCGTATGGGATGCGGTAAACTTTCAAATCCATGGCCCGACGGAAATTATTAATGTACCAAATGTCCTTCGAGTCTCGATGGGTGATGTAGTAAAAAGTAATATTCATTCTGATGATTGGGATGTGCATGCCGTTGAAGCATTGTTTGCTGATTTAAAATATTATGCTTCCTTTAATGCTGAGGACTTGTATATGAATTCTGCGAATTATGCCGATTTGTATTGCTACCAGCATTGGGGCAATCATTTTCTCCACAAACCAAGTGCACTACGTAGCCCTGTTACTTACACCCAATGGGAACATTGCCCAAACCCCATACCAGGTAGCTCCCAGACTCTTCGAAATAAATTCACCTATTTTACTGATTTCAATCGATCGAACCCTGGGTCCTATTATTTTAAATTAAAAACCCCATTGACTCAAAAAATAATGTTGACCCACACTAAATTACTTTATTCGGGTTCCTTTTTGAGCGCCTTGGCGGTGGGTGGTTATGAGTATTGGAAAGACACAGTGGATTTAAAATCAATCTGGGGTTCGAAGCCATGGCAGGTGCAAGGCACTGAGGCGTTGCACCGCGCTTGCCTTATCCCAGCCCAAATTATGTTTTTAAATGCTTCCATTTATCAGACCACGTGTTGGGGGTTGTCTTCCGTTAAACAACTAAACGCGCCAGCCATCCCATTCTTGTCGAGTTCGCCAAATGACAGTTTACGATTTAATATGTCCCTTTTGCAGTTACAGGCTCAGTTCCAAAATAATTCCTTTAACGTTTCTGCACTGATACAGTCACCCTGGTTGGCATGGCCCATATCATCGAATGCATGCCAGCTGCGTTTCCATGGCACAGTTCCTGGCTACATACAGGACAAGCCTGATCCAAGATTTACTGCAACTCGTACTGTCACCACGTATTCGGTTGGTAAATTATGTAAACAATGGTTACAACATTCGTCCTTAGACTCTGTTAAGAAACATTTGTCTCTCCTATCAGGCACTATTGATTTATCTGACTTTATCTTGGGACCTCGTGGTCCCCGACCGAAGAGATTCATTTATGAAGCGTATAATGAACTCTGGAAGCTGTCACAAATGGAAGCTGCTTCCCGCCTTCGGGAAATAGACCAAGCAAATTTGGAAAAGGTGCTTGCTGTTGTTGACAATAGTATAAATACCCTGTCTTCCCGCATTTACACATTAGAGAATATTGTATCCTCTGTTGTTGATATTGTACAAGATGATGTCTCTATGTTGTATCATGGTCAGAATCAGTTGCGCTCAGTGATGCAGTTTGCCTGGACTTTGCAAACCCTTAAATTAGGTAAAGTTCCTTGGAATCTCTTGAACACCACTGCCCTTTTTCTGCCTTTTAATTTGACGGAAAAACAGCAGTTCATGTCCATGAAAGATGCATCTTACACCTTGTTACATATCGAGAAAGTTGATCCTTTACCATTCTCTGTAGCGGAACTAGATTCTGCGGTGTGGCTAGTTCATGGGGTTATCGCTTTACCTTTTTCCCTGTTTGAATTTAGCTCGTGCATGAGACATTATCCTGTGGGCCGTTTCCAGCCTTTGGGTAGTGCTTTCCTGCATGAACTCTGGTCCTTGCCTTTCATGTATAAATGCCTTAGAGAAGGCAAGGAAGTGTTTCTCACGGGGAGTCTTGTGATTCAACTGTGGGTCATTCGCTTATTTGTAAACATATTAAATTGCACGGGGCTTGTAGCGTTTCAGTTCCGAATCTGGCATGTGTGCTAAAGGGTATTCCTGCTCCTGCTATTTCTCCTACTTTTACTTTGCTTACTAACGGTAGCTATTTGCTTTTAAATAACGAAGACTGTTGTGGCCTACAAGCTGGCATTCCGTATATTGTTACGGTCTCACACAGAGTTGTCTGCTGCAAGAATGTGCTTTTTCCTCCCCCTCACGACATCGTTGATAACTCTATTTGGCCTTCCATTCCTACCATGGAGGCAGATTTCAATAAGTTGAGCAGAATAAAGGCCCTATTATTGAATAAGGAGGTTATGCTCACATCCGCCCGGGAGACATTCATTCTCCAGGTGGCTAGTACCCACAGTGAAATACAGGCCCTTTTGAACACTGACCTCCCCCAACATTTTGGGGAGTTGATTCATCGTATTTTTAACGCATCAAACACTGAGGGTCTGGTGCACTTTTTTAAAATTGTGGGGTCTGGCCTGGTGTCCACCTTCCAAACTATTTTCGGTGTGATACCGGCGTTCATTCATTCTATTTTTTCTAGCGTCTTTGGTGGTTTCCCATTAATCCTCGCTTTGGCGGCTGGTGTCTTGCTGTTGGTCTGTTTTCTGCGCAATGGCTGCACACCACTGGGCCCTTCTCGATCCCGAACGCCTCCAACTGCTCCGTGAGCGACTTCTGGTTGGCTTCGATGTTCTGCCCTTGGCAACTATCAGTGTGTCCTACACCCTTTCCTTTCGCTTTGCGTATTTCACTTGCGTGCAACCTGTGATGTCTTGCATCCGGTGTCCGTTCACATGGACCATGGATTATTGCCTCTCCAATTCGTCATTGTCTGTTCCGGATTTTGTCCAGTTGGTGGGTCCCTTAGAGGCCCATGAACGGGACTGTTCCGCTGCTGGCTTTATGATGCGTGCGGCTGCACTGGGGATTTTGGCACAATGGGATATCTGGGCGGCTGCTCAGAATCTCCTACAACAAAGTTATATTGAATATCACGCAAGCTGTCCCGCATTGCTTCTAGATGCTCCATCCTCTGAGGAACATTCCTGCAGCTTTGATCTGTTGGACTGGATGGCGTCTACGTTTTTTGACGATTCCAATGATGTACTCTTGGACGGTATAGCATTTTTCTGCTCTTCCACGTTTTTGGATTGACTTGCCGTTCACTGTCGGTGGACTGCCTCGTTTCTGCTCAGGTGTTTGGAACTCTGTCTTCATTTTCATCTTGGCCGATGGACTGTCCAGGGGAGGGTGTCTTGTGGCTCATGGCCTGCCTGGCTACGTTGGCACAGGCCTGGCTGCCATGATGACTTTTGCGCACGTTACTCTTAAACTGTTGTTCTGTCGCCCTCTGCTACTGCCAAGTTATTTTACAACTGTCTGCATTTTCTGTTTCTCACCTTTTCTCCTATTCCCTTTTGGGCTCAGTCTGAACAACAGTTACAAGGTCGAATAACAAATCCCTGGTTCCTACTGATTTGGCCCGTCCCTCGCACCTAGACATAACACCATGTACAGCTGCCATTGAGAAATTAGTGTGCTTTTAATAATGCGGTCGCCTGCTCTAGATAGCACTTGGAGACGAACTTTCCAGAGAGAAGAGCTGTGATTGTCTGCTGATGTAGTTTTGCATCTAGAGACTGAGGTATGGGGGTTCGCTAGTCAAAGCCCAAAGGTCTTCTATTCTCATAATAAACTGACTTCCAGCACGGGGAGGGTGGTAATGTTAGTTAGACATATATCCACTGCTTTATGAGATGCTTTCCCCGTTCGTATTCTATGGAGTAGTAACTATGCTGATTATATTATTCATATGTATTATGCTATTAGTACTGACACGTGTACTGTATCTTAGAGCACGTAAGTTGAAATAAATATTTTGAACTATACAGTGTCTCTTCTTACGCATGTTGTGGACAGGTACGAGTGTGACGAAAGAGTGTTCTTGCCTCTGCGAGTCCTGAGTGAGAGAGAGATACCGTGTTCTAGGTTGTCTAATCATTGGTACATTAGTGCTAATGGGACGCTAAGGCTAGTTGGGTTGGGGTTTTGGGTGCTAAGGTCTATGGTTGGCTCACCACTATATTCCAAGGTCCTATTATCCTGTGCATAGCTCTGTATGTGCAGAAACCTTATGACAGACCCTGTCCACCAATAAAGACTACCTTACAAACCGTAGACCCTGTCCACCAATAAAGACTACCATACAAACCGTAGACCATGACCACCAATAAAGACTACTGTACAAACCGTAGACCCTGACCATCAATAAAGACTACCTAGGACCGTAGACCCTGACCACCAATAAAGACTACTGTACCAACCGTAGACCCTGAACACAAATGAAGACTACCATACAAACCGTAGACCATGATCACCAATAAAGACTACTGTACAAACTGTAGACCCTGACCACCAATAAAGACTACCTAGGACCGTAGACCCTGACCACCAATAAAGACTACTGTACCAACCGTAGACCCTGAACACAAATGAAGACTACCATACAAACCGTAGACCATGACCACCAATAAAGACTACTGTACAAACCGTAGACCGTGACCACCAATAAAGACTACCTTACAAACCGTAGACCGTCCACCAATAAAGACTACCTAGGACCGTAGACCCTGTCCACCAATAAAGACTACCTTACAAACCGTAGACCCTGTCCACCAATAAAGACTACCATACAAACCGTAGACCATGACCACCAATAAAGACTACTGTACAAACCGTAGACCATGACCACCAATAAAGACTACCATACAAACCGTAGACCCTGTCCACCAATAAAGACTACCTAACAAACCGTAGACCCTGTCCATCAATAAAGACTACCTAACAAACCGTAGACCCTGTCCACCAATAAAGACTTCCTTACAAACTGTAGACCCTGTCCACCAATAAAGACTACCTTACAGACTGTAGACCCTGGCCACCAATAAAGACTACCATACAAACCGTAGACCCTGTCCACCAATAAAGACTACCATACAAACCGTAGACCATGACCACCAATAAAGACTACTGTACAAACCGTAGACCGTGACCACCAATAAAGACTACCGTACAAACCGTAGACCCTGTCCACCAATAAAGACTACCTAACAAACCGTAGACCCTGATCACCAATAAAGACTACCGTACAAACCGTAGACCATGACCACCAATAAAGACTTTCTTACAAACCGTAGTGTTATATTCCATATAGGTACCCTATATAGGCGCCGGTAACATTGCAACCTTTCACCTATATTCTTCCCTACATTACATACATAACTGTTCTTAGGGACTGACCTTTTACCTAGATATGACACTGCATTCAGAACGCGGGTTTTTCCCTGGTTCGATTCTCATACATTATGCATGAGGCTTCTTGGAAGCACAGCAGGACTAACAGTAGGATTACCATCTCCTGTATAATATCTCTGTATAAAGTTCAGGCCCAACGTCATTCTTTAGGCCGACACAGTAACACAGCAAGGTAGGACCCCTGGGGAGACCTATGGGTATATATACAGCACATCTTGCTTAGGAAGGAAGAGGAGACGGAGACTTCCCGGCTGACACACTGACCAGAGACGCTGAGGTTCCTGCATACAGATGCTCCAGCTCGCAGTGGTCTAACATCCCTCGCGGGGTGTCCAACTCGAGACCAGGACGGGGTCCCATATTCTCTCATTCTAAGGTAATGGGGTTGACTAGATCCTAGAGGGATTCTTGGCATAACACCTACACAGATGCTAGGTACATTTAGGTACATCTAGTTAGGGAGGCATCGTAGGAGTACGCACTTTTTATCATGTGTTTTATGTACTTGTATATTTCATGATTTCTGCACGATGGTAGAACTATACCATCCCTTTACTTTCGTAGTACTGCTAATCATATATCTCTGCTACTGTCTAATGGTTGTTGCAGGTCATCTATTATACACTAGAATAACAACTGTTCAATAAATACTTATTGAAACGCCCAGCCTGTTTTATTCTGTGTAACTCTCTGAGACAAACTAAGTGAGCACGAGTGACTGAGCAAAAGGTAGTATATTGTTTCCACGATTCTGAGGGATCAGGGTTGTCATGTTCTGAGGTTGCCAGAATCTATTCTCTTCATGATAAGAGATTATAGTGGCACTGTGAGCTAGCTAATACAGACAGGCTAACGTATCCGGTGGGGGTGCACGGAATCAGTTCGCCACCAATCCCACAGTTTATGTTATCTAAACGCGCAGATCCTGTATAGGTAATATAGGAACAACACGACATGGCACGCCAACGTTGGTTGGGTACTTCTTTAACAGTAGAATCTGAGTAGTTCAGTCGTGCTATTCTCAGAGACCCCTACTCACAAAAACACCAGAGACGTCTGGAGTGGGTGGGCACAAACTCCGTCCACAGCTGAGTAGGCTAAAAAATCCTATTTATTGGCTGTTGGTTAATCAAGCTTGAAGGACACAGTGTTCCTAAAATTGTGCAAAACACCTTATCTTAGTTCCCTGGGAAAGCTCTTCTTTACAAAATGACTGAGGACAGAGATAACGTAATAGTAGATCTACACCTCTCAGCCGGAGAAGAAGATGCAGACGCAATACACATTGCAGAGAACTTTAGAAATATACTCACCCTGAAACTGCTAGAGCATGGTTTAACACCTAAGGGTGGCATAGTTGTATTCATGATAGAGGCACACGAATCAAACAGAACAGAGGTATTTTATTCGTGGGTTACATTCCCAGCAGCAAATACAAGATCAAAAACATTTCACTCCTACACAGAAGGAGATGCACCAGCGGAATATTGTCCGTTCGAGGACATTGAGGTTCCGCTCACGTACCAGGAACACTTATACTGGTTTAAAGGCGCCCTACCCCATATAAGAAGAAGAGTGAGACTCGGCCCGCTCGGAAGAGAAGGGGCAACATGGCCAATATTAGCGGCCTACACACCACATCCTGACATTGACACAATGCCACCAGGAGACTTACTCACACAACACAAAGATTTAATAAAAATTTATAGAAACTTGACGCAATTCGTCATGAGGACACTTACAGTCCAACCAGCAATAGTTGCAACTAATGGAACTCAAGTTCAGGGTACAGCAACTAAAATTACACCACAAACATTACACGCGGTAATGGGTAAAATGCCCACAAAACGTGAACAAATGCCATTCTGGGTAGCTCAGAAAATAACACAGCTGGAGGCAGTATTTCCAAATACTACCCCGTATGAAAAACACAGAATGCTAACAATCTGCTTGCCCATGGGGATAACACCACAAATAGAGGATTGTACCACTTGGGGTACAGTCTTTGCTGCCATTTATACCAGAACTCATGGTATCCCGTCATTAGCAGTAGTACCAGATGTATTGAGACAGATACAAAACAAGTATGGAGCAGAGCCTGCTCTGAACTTAGGGATGAAGTTACTAGGTAACTATGCCCAGGTATCAGCCATAATACTAGCTAACATTAAGGGGGAAGCAGCTTCAGTGGCCATCCGCCAACGCCTGAGGGAGTTCAGTCCTTTAGAACAGGAACACGAACTACCAAAAATAATTGAAACTGCGTATGCAGAATTAGGCAGAGACAGTTTGGTTGGGAAAGCTTTAAAACCACAACTGATGGGCAGTCCTGAAAAGGACACTACTAAGCAGACACCTGCTTCAACAAAGAAGAAGTGGGACAATAAAAAACAACTAAACTTTAAAGGAAACAGATCTCAATCCAGAGGTAGATCTCCTCCACAGGAGCCCTCCGAAAAGAGGTATAACCTTAGGAATAGGGATAACATTAGGAAACCTGACAGGTATCAGGATACTGATACACGTTCCTCTCCTTCCTTTCAGGGTTCATCGAAAAACTCTGAGAGGGAAGGACGGTCGGACAGACAAGAAGAGCGTACAAAGTCCAGAGACAAGCAGCACGCTCAAGATCACACTTCTAAAAAAGAAGAGAAACCAAAGCAAAAGCCACAGTTCAAAAAGAAGAAGGTTGCAGGTCTAAAGATCAGACATGCCCAGAATTCTGAGGACTCGACTACTGAACGGGAATGGGCTCTGACAATGCTAGACAGTGCGGCAGAGGTAACAATAGCTCACCAGAACCTGATGGAATTTCTGGTGACAGCGGACTTGAATGATTATATCACGGTGGAAACACCTGATACTAGGGTAAGTGTCCCACATAAGTTATATGAAATAACACTCCAAATGGAGGGGGACAAATGTAGAACAGTAAGAGGTCTCTTTTGGGAGAACCTGACGTTTGGCTATGATATTTTATTAGCTGAACAAGATTGGCCGCCAGCATTAGTCATGGAATGCCCTAAAGGAGAAACGGTAATATTACCAGCATTCTCAGACCATATTCCCAGGCATTTACAACACACTTATGCGCAGGAGTGGGCGGTAGCCCAGGCTCCGGCATTATATAAAAACCATGTTGGATGGGATGAGGATTCAACCCACCACACAATTCCTTTAAAAAATTCTCCAACTGCACAGAGGCAGAATCCAATAAAGCAAGAAGCTAAAAAACAGGTCAGGGAGATCTTAGATCAACTTGAATACCAAGGGGTGATCGAAAATTGCACCTCACCAATGAACAATCCTCTGTTTCCTGTCATGAAACCTGACAACACAGATCGTCTAGTTTTAGATTATAGACATTTAAACACTTGCACTAAGACATTTGCAGTACAAAATGCACACAGTGCCGCATTAATGAACAACATTGTGCAGAAAAAATATAAAACGACACTTGATATCTCAAATGGATTTTTCTGCCAAAATATAGCGCCTGAAAGCAGGTATTTGACAGCATTCTCTGCGCTAGGGTCACAGCGTCAATTTTGTCGACTCCCCCAGGGGTATAAGAACAGCCTGGGGTTGTTTTCGGCTAGAGTAACTGAGTTACGTCAAAAATTGGATGAAGAGGCATTGTCCTATGTGGATGATATTTATCTAACGGACGATGACCTAGAGGAGCACTTGAACAGAGTAAATACCATAATTTTGGGATTTGCATCTGAGGGCTACAAATTCAACTTTAAAAAATCAAAAATTGCCCACCTCAGTGTCCTGTTTCTAGGATATGACCTTTCAAGTGAAGGGAAAAGCCTGGCAGCCAATTTTTTAGAAAAATGCGCGATGCTCCAACCTCCAAAATCATTAAAAAATTTACAATCAATCCTGAGATTCCTAAATTTTGGTAGATCATACATTTTAGATTACGCAGAAAGAGTAAAACCTTTCTACGATTTAATAAAACCTGATTTTTCAGTAAGACTGTGGACACAGGAACACACAAATACACTTCGTTCCTTACAAGCTGATATGATAGCTTCCAAACACTTACAGACACGCGTAAACGTACGCAACCTGGTGATCCGTATAGTTGTGGGTCAATCTGGGTACACCTATCTAACATATAATGAAGGTGAAACAGTACCAATTGCATACAAATCACATTTGTACACAAATGCTGAGATGCGCTTCGCATCTACAGAAATGATTCTAAAAGCAGTACAGACTGCGGTAGTAAGAGAAAGAGCACTGGCCCAGGGGAAACGAATAATAGTAGTGACTCCGGTTCCAGCCTTAGAGGCTGCGACAAAGGCAAGCGTTCCTAACGCTAAAGCATTACATCCGAGATGGATACAATGGGCTAATTCTCTCACTGCAACAGATGTAGAATACAGGTACGACCCAAATTTAAAGACATAAGCATTTCTGCAATACAAAGAAGAATATCCTCTACCAAACAAAATAATGCCTCTAGATCAGTATGAATATATAATTTACACTGACGGATCAGCTCAATCAGCCATAGGAAGTAAGCAACAATATAGCGCGGCATGCGCAATCGTTAAAGGTCGCATGCGGGATGGAAAGTTCCACCCAAGTTGCACAAAAACGCAATCTCTAGGAGATTGCACGGCACAGCTGGCAGAATTAAAAGCCTTGATACTGGCACTGGTGAATACGGATCGAGAATTTCCCACACTAATTGTGTGTGATTCCTTTTACTGTGTACAGTCATATAATGAATATTTGCAGTACTGGGTTCAAAACGGGTTCAAAGATGCAAAGGTGGCACAATTAAGCATAAAATGCTATGGGAACAGGTAGTGGAGTTGAAAACCGAACTACAGAGAGCTCACGTGATACATACACTGAGTCATCAGCGTGATGGCGTTCACGTTGAAGGGAATTCATTGGCTGATGAAGCCGCAAAGGGGGCTGTACGCATGGCTTCCGTAGCTGCAATGACTCATTCTAAAACGAGAATAGACGGTGAGATTATGGTAGCTATCAATGCTTCTCGCAAAAACAACGGAGCAGTACCAAAAAGGTTTCCACTCAAGTACTCCTACAAGTTAGATGCCAATAACATTTCATTTGCTCAGATTCCTGGAGTGGGGGATAGAGTAATTCCAAACATGGATGGTAGGTTAGGTCTAATTCTAGCAGCACACGAAGGGATAGGTTCTGCTCATACAGGAGTTACGGCGACTGTTCCTTTATTGAAACAACGCTATTGGTGGCCTGGGTTAATAAAGCAGACCAAGGACTTCGTCTTAAAGTGCGATAGCCACCATAGCTCGCCCAGCGCAAATCCCATTATTAGACAGCATCAGATGGTCCATTCGCGTGCATTTACCTGGACCACTGCGGCCCCTTTAAATGTGATGGGGCTTACAGGTATATCATGGTTGCAGTGGATTCCTGCTCGAGATTCATATGGGTGTGGCACCAACGCTCGGCTGACGCTCGAACTGTTATAAAAGATTTGCGAGTCTTTATAGGGACATACGCAATTGGCACATTACATTCTGACCAGGGCCCTGCGTTTAGCTCTCAGGCTTACAAGGAGGCCATGCGAGGATTGGGTGTAGCATTGCGATACTCATCTCCATACCATCCCGAGGGAAATTCGGTAGTGGAGAGAAAAAGCCGGGACTTAAAGCAATCTTTAACAGCTAGAGTATTAGGCACGGGTGAAAGTTGGGTAAAACATCTGTATGGAGTCCAGCGAGCATTGAACAATATGCCAAGAAGTTCTCTAGGGGGGGTCACTCCATATGAGGTCCTAATTGGGACAATAATGTGGGTACCTGATCTTGATTGTGAAGGCACAGTGGCGGATGAAAAGCCTTTTGACATCCATGATCGTTTGGCTGTTTTACAGGATCTAAATGAATCCAGGACACAACAAAGTAATGTCCATATGAAGCAGACCGCCACTGGGGAAGTCAAATCAGTCACGGCAAGACCTGTCTGGATCCCAAAAGTCGGGAATCTGGTCAGAGAGAAGATAGCGGACAAGAAAGTGTCTTGTGGCTCATGGCCTCCCTGGCCTGTCTGGCTACGTTGGCACAGGCCTGGCTGCCATGATGACTTTTGCGCACGTTACTCTTGGCTGTTGTTCTGTCGCCCTCTGCTACGGCCAAGTTATTTTACAACTGTCTGCATTTTCTGTTTCTCACCTTTTCTTCTGTTCCCTTTGGGCTCAGTCTGAACAACAGTTACAAGGTCGAATAACATCTCCCTGGTTCTTACTGATTTGGCCCGTCCCTCGCACCTAGACATAACACCATGTACAGCTGCCATGGAGAAATTAGTGTGCTTTTAATAATGCGGTCGCCCGCTCTAGAGAGCACTTGGAGATGACCTTTCCAGAGAGAAGAGCTGTGATTGTCTGCTGATGTAGTTTTGCATCTAGAGACTGAGGTATGGGGGTTCGCTAGTCAAAGCCCAAAGGTCTTCTATTTTTATAATACACTGGCTTCCAGCACGGGGAGGGTGGTAATGTTAGTTAAACATATATCCACTGCTTTATGAGATGCTTTCCCCGTTCGTATTCTATGGAGTAGTAACTATGCTGATTATATTATTCATATGTAATATGCTATTAGTACTGACACGTGTACTGTATCTTAGAGCACGTAAGTTGAAATAAACATTTTAACCTATACAGTGTCTCTTCTAACGCATGTTGTGGACAGGTACGAGTGAGTGACGAAAGAGTGTTCTTGCCTCTGCGAGTCCTGAGAGAGAGAGATACCGTGTTCTGGGTTGTCTAATCATTGGTATATTAGTGCTAATGGGACGCTAAGGCTAGTTGGGTTGGGGTTTTGGGTGCTAAGGTCTATGGTTGGCTCACCACTATATTCCGAGGTCCTAATATCCTGTGCATGGCTCTGTATGTGCAGAAACCCTATGACAAAAGAATTTGGGCCATTATACAGAAAGCCTGTACCGGTTCTAGCAATTGAAGGAACAAGAACGGTACTTCTACTGCCTCTTGCCGGAAAAAAGGAGAAAAGATATGTCTCAATCGACCTAATCAAACCACACTATGTGGCCGATACTGAGTAGTAGGCCACGTGGACTCCAAAGTAGCAGACGCCCTCCTCTCGCTACAATTCAAGAAGTTCAAATGGAAAGGCTCATCATGTTCGAAGAACCTCCTACACGGAATGAAGGACTATGCAACAATGCTTTGGAACTCGTTCCTCTTGAACCTGAAGTTCAAATTCAAAATCAAAATGAAAGACAACTCGCTATTCCACCAAATACGGATGTCTACGTCAACATGCCTCGACAAGAACAAACTACGATTTCTACAAATCCTGCTGCAATACCAACAATTGATCAAACTGCTTCTGGCTACTTCATAAACTTTGATACGTTTCCTTTGGATCCAAGCGAACCGGAAACAACGCCAGCCAAAAAATCACGCAAACAGCAAGTTAAAGACTTTATGCACTTTCTTAAAAAGACTTTACCTGGTGTCACCTTGGGTAGAACTATGGGTAATCACCAGGGTACTTTTCTTTCTTTTCTGGGTAGGCTTAGTAATAGTTTTTAGCATGCTTGTTAATAGAAGATACCTTCGACAAAGCTCTGCAGCCCAAAAAGTGAACATACTTTTAAAACCACACCTATCATCTCATCGTGAACAAAGAGACTTGTCATCAGTGAACATTACAGCAGTTCCTATACCCGATGGTATAGTATGGGACAAGGTTGATTTCGATATATTTGGTCCGACCAAACTTTTAAGAATTCCTCATTTATTTAAAATATCGTTGAGTGATATCATTACCTCAAGTACATTTTCCGATGATTGGGATTTTGAAACTGTTAATAACATGTTGTCTGATTTGGAAAAATCTGCTGCATTTTCTAATAGTGAAACATTGGAAAGCACATCAGATTTCGAAAGTATGTATTGTTATCAACACTATGGTCATCACTTTTTGCATAAATCTGCTAATCCTAGAAATGTGTTCACATACCACCAGTGGGAACACTGTCCAACACCTCCGAAAGGCAGTTCAAAAACATTTGCACAGAAGTTTCCATATTTTTCAGGATTCAATATGTCTGACCCAGCCTCATATTATTATAAGGTTGCACCAACATCAGCACAGAAAAATATGTTAACAAACACCAAACAGATTTACTCTGCTTCCTTTATTGCCCAGTTGTCTGAAAAAGGTTTCGACTTATGGAAAGACACCATAGACTTAAAATCAGTCTGGGGTACTAGAGAATGGCAAGTTCAGGGAACAGAAGCTTTGTTTAGAGCATGCCTCATCCCTCAACAAATTATGTTTTTGAACGAGACAGTGCAGCAGACGTCTTGCCATGGACTAGCCAAGAACAAAGACTTGAATACACCTCGGTTGCCAACTCCGTCACACACCGAGGGTAACGAAACTTCACAGAAGGAAATTACAGTTGATGACATCGTACAATACAACAGATCAAATCCCGATTGGAAAAAATGGTTGATTTGACCCACAGACAACTACTAGTTGTCAGGCAAGATTCATGGGTAAAACCGAAGGGTTTCGTATCCATAGGCCAGATCCATGTTATGTACAGAGACAACATCCAGGGGCAGTGACATCTTACAGTGTTGGGAAGTTGTGCCTTGATTGGCTAAAATCCTCAACACTCACAAAGGTGAAACAGCACTTATCCCTACTGTCACAGGATGTGGATCTCAGGGATTTTTTATTGGGTCCCAGGCAACCACGTCAGAAACGTTTCTATTATGCTGTCTACAATGAAATTTGGAAAATATCACAACAAGAGGCCGCAGAGAGGTTACGTGAAATAGACCGTATAAATCTAGAAAAATCTCTAGCAGTGGTAGACAATAGGTTAACTACATTGACTTCCAGGATATATTCCTTAGGCAACATTGTATCTTCTGCGATAGACATACTGGAACAAGATTTGGCCATATTACAACACGGGCAATCTCAATTACGTTCTATTATGTTATTAAGCTGGACGCTGCAATCTATGCGCGCAGGCTATGTGCCTTGGCGTTATATCAACAGTACGTCCCTGTTTTCTGAATGCAATCTAACGGATAAACAGATAGAAATGGCACAAAGGGGAGCAAAATATACAATGCTGCGTATCGAAAAACTGGATAGATTAGCATTCACAGTGGCAGAATCACCATCCACCGAATGGCTAATCCATGGCCACATAACTCTACCGGTCACTACTTTTCAGTTTCAGTATTGCCTTGAACAAAAGCAGGCAGGCAGATATGAAGAAATGGGTAAGGAATACATTAAGGAATCATGGGTATTACCATACACATTTCGATGCCGGAGTGGGGATCGAGAAGTGTTTCTGACCGGTACAAACTGTGAGAACGCTTTAAGTGGATCACTCATATGCCAGGATATAATGCTGCACAGGGCTTGTAATGGTTCTGTAGCAAACCTGTCCTGCCATTTGAGGGGTGCCCCAGCTGCAGTGATTACTCCAGCATTCAGGTTACTTTCAAATGGGAGTTACTTGATGCTGAACAGTCAAGGCTGCTGCGGAATGCTCCCGGGCATCGCATATCTGGTAACCGTGAGCTCCAGGGTTACTTGTTGTATGCAAGTATTGTTTCCACCGACACATACAGTCAGGGAGGCGCCGTTATGGCCTTCACTGAATGTTTCCTTAATACGGTTTGATACTCTGAGCAGAATGAAAGCCATGCTTCTACAGAAGTCTGTGCCCTTAACCTCCGCTCGAGAGACTTTTGATCTCCAGATCGCAAGGTCTTCGGCAGAGATACAGGCGCTAATTCATACAAACTGCCCTTTCCACTTCGCAGAAATGGTAAATCGTATCTTTAACATGTCTGATACGACAGGCATAGTCCACCTATTTAAGACCATAGGTTCTGGACTTCTGAGCACCTTTCAGACGGTACTTGGAGTTATCCCAAACTTCATACACTCCGTATTTGGAAGCATCTTTGGAGGACTTCCGCTCATCCTGTTCCTAGCAGCAGGTATCCTGATTGTTTTATATTTGCTACGCAATGGACGTCCCAGTCACCAAGGAGATGGAAAAAGCACTCCAGGAGCGTAAATACCGTGACCGCATGGTACAACATCTGGGCACCGGCTGCGGCCAGCGTGGAACATCATCTGTGCTCAATTGACATACTCTGCGAGGTGTTACAGGGGCCGTCTACGGCGGAAGCAAGCAATGGAAATGTTGCGTCTACCAGCCAGGACACATAAACATTTGACTAATTTGGCTCGTCGTGTGCTGGGAAGTAATTCGCCCTTTTTTAAAAATAAGCTCATAATTGGAACTCAAAAACAAAAATTGACATTCCTTTCATTTTTTGGGCATACATGGCTAATGCTTATAGTGCTCCGGACTATAACTAAGGACACTTTAGAGCTATTGCTTGCAAACTTTATTTTTAGACAGTTTTAAGTTTTTATACATTTTTTAGAAATTTTAGATACTTTTAGCTAAACAGATGTTTTTTAAGCTTTGTGCGTACCAATATCTAGTTCAGCTAGTAGTATGGTAATAAGTTACTAATGTCGTCCAGTCGGAAGAGGAGTGGGTGTTATATTCCATATAGGTACCCTATATAGGCGCAGGTAACATTGCAACGTTTCACCTATATTCTTCCCTACATTACATACTTAACGGTTCTTAGGGACTGACCTTTTACCTAGATATGACACTGCATTCAGAACGCAGGTTTTTCCCTGGTTCGATTCTCATACATTATGCATGAGGCTTCTTGGAAGCACAGCAGGACTAATAGTAGGATTACAATCTCCTGTATAATATCTCTGTATAAAGTTCAGGCCCAACATCATCCTTTAGGACGACACAGTAACACAGCAAGGTAGGACCCCTGGGGAGACCTATGGGTATATATACAGCACATCTTGCTTAGGAAGGAAGAGGAGACCGAGACTTCCCGGCTGACACACTGACCAGAGACGCTGAGGTTCCTGCATACAGATGTTCCAGCTCGCAGTGGTCTAACATTCCTCGCGGGGTGTCCAACTCGAGACCAGGACGGGGTCCCATATTCTCTCATTCTAAGGTAATGGGGTTGACTAGATCCTAGAGGGATTCTTGGCATAACACCTACACAGATGCTAGGTACATTTAGGTACATCTAGTTAGGGAGGCATCGTAGGAGTACGCACTTTTTATCATGTGTTTTATGTACTTGTATATATTCATGATTTCTGCACGATGGTAGAACTATACCATCCCTTTACTTTCGTAGTGCTGCTAATCATATATCTCTGCTACTGTCTAATGGTTGTTGCAGGTCATCTATTATACACTAGAATAACAACTGTTCAATAAATACTTATTGAAACGCCCAGCCTGTTTTATTCTGTGTAACTCTCTGAGACAAACTAAGTGAGCACGAGTGACTGAGCAAAAGGTAGTATATTGTTTCCACGATTCTGAGGGATCAGGGTTGTCATGTTCTGAGGTTGCCAGAATCTATTCTCTCCGTGATAAGAGGAGACTATAGTGGCACTGTGAGCTAGCTAACACAGACAGGCTAACGTATCCGGTGGGGGTGCACGGAATCAGTTCGCCACCAATCCCACAGTTTATGTTATCCAAACATGCAGATCCTGTATAGGTAATATAGGAACTACACGACAGTAGACCCTGACCACCAACAAAGACTACCTTACAGACTGTAGCCCTGACCACCAATTAAGACTTCCTTACCAACCGTAGACCCTGACCACCAATAAAGACTACCATACAAACCGTAGACCCTGACCACCAACAAAGACTACCTTACAGACTGTAGACCCAGACCACCAATAAAACCTACCGTACAAACCGTAGACCTTGACCACCAATAAAGACTTCCTTACAAACCATAGACCCTGACAACCAATAAAGACTACCTTACAAACAGTAGCCCTGACCACCAATAACAACTACCGTGCAAGCTGTAGCCCTGACCACCAATAAATACTATAGTACAAACGGTAGACCCTGACCACCAATAAAGACTTCCTTACAAACCGTAGATCCTGACCACCAATAAAGACTACCTTACACACCATACCCTGACCATCAATAAAGACTACTGTACAAACCGTAGACCCTAACCACCAGCAAAGACTACCTTACAAACCGTAGTCCTAACCACCAATAAAGACTACAGTACAAACTGTAGACCCTGACCACCAATAAAGGCTACAGTACAAACCGTAGACCCTGACCACCAATGAAGACTTCCTTACAAATCGTAGACCCTGACCACCAATAAAGACTACCGTACAAACTGTAGACCGTGACCACCAATAAAGACCACCATACAAACCATAGACCCTGACCACCAATAAAGACTACCGTACAGACCGTAGACCCTGACCACCAATAAAGACTACCTTACAGACTGTAGCACTGACCACCAATAAAGACTTTCTTACAAACCGTAGACTCTGACCACCAATAAAGACTACCGTACAGACCGTAGCCCTGACCACCAATTAAGACTTCCTTACCAACCGTAGACCCTGACCACCAATAAAGACTACCATACAAACCGTAGACCCTGACCACCAACAAAGACTACCTTACAGACTGTAGCCCTGACCACCAATAAAGAATTTCTTACAAACCATAGACCCTGACCACCAATAAAGACTTCCTTACACACCGTAGACCATGACCAACAATAAAGACTACCTTACGCACCGTAGACCCTGACCACCAAAAAAGTCTACTGTACAAACCGTAGACCCTGACCACCAATAAAGACTACTGTAAAAACCGTAGACCCTGACCACCAATAAAGACTTCTATACAAACCGTAGACCCTGACCACCAATAAAGACTTCCTTAAAAACGGTAGACCCTGACCACCAATAAAGACTACCTTACAAATCGTAGACCCTGACCACCAATTACTTTACAAACCATAGACCCTGACCACCAAGAAAGACTTCCTTACAAACTGTAGCCCGTGACCACCAATAAAGACTACCTTACAAACTGTAGCCCTGACCACCAATAAAGACTTCCTTACACACTGTAGACCCTGACCACCAATTAAGACTACTGTACAAACCGTAGACCCTGACCACCAATAAAGACTTCCTTACAAACTGTAGACCCTGACCACCAATAAAGACTTCCTTACAAACCGTAGACCCTGACCACCAATTACCTTACAAACCATAGACCCTGACCACCAATAAAGACTACCTTCCAAATCGTGGACCCTGTTCACCAATAAAGACGACCTTACAAACCGTAGACCCTGACCACCAATAAAGACTACTGTACAAACCTTAGACCCTGACCCCCAATAAAGACGACCTTACAAACCGTAGACCCTGACCACCAATAAAGACTACTGTACAAACCGTAGACCCTGTCCACCAATAAAGACTACCTTACAAACTGTAGACCCTGACCACCAATAAAGACTACCGTACAAACCGTAGACCCTGACCACCAATTACCTTACAAACTATAGACCCTGACCAGCAATAAAGACTACCTTACAAAACGTAGACCCTGTCCACCAATAAAGACTACCTTACAAACCGTAGACCCTGGCCACCAATAAAGACTACCTTACAAACCGTAGACCCAGACCACCAATTACCTTACAAACTGTAGACCATGACAACCAATAAAGACTAGCTTGCAAACCGTAGACCCTGGCCATCAATTACCTTACAAACCATAGACCCTGACCACCAATAAGACTTCCTTACAAACCGTAGATCCTGACCACCAATAAAGACAACTTAACAAACTGTAGACCCTGACCACCAATTACCTTACAAACCATAGACCCTGACCACCAATAAAGACTACCTAACAAACCGTGGACCCTGACCACCAATTACCTTATAAATCATAGACCTTGACCACCAATAAAGACTACCTTACAAACAGTAGACCCTGTCCACCAATAAAGACTACCTTACAAACCGTAGACCCTGACCACCAATAAAGACTACCTTACAAACCGTAGACCCTGTCCACCAGGAAGACTACCTTACAAACTGTAGACCCTGATCATCAGTAAAGACTACCATACAAACCGTGGACCCTGTTCACCAATAAAGACGAACTTACAAACTGTAGACCCTGACCACCAATAAAGACTACTGTACAAACCGTAGACCTTGACCACCAATAAAGACTACCTTACAAACCGTTGACCCTGACCACCAATAAAGACTACCTTACAAACCATAGACCCTGACCACCAAGAAATACTACCTTACAAACCGTAGACCCTGTCCACTAATAAATACTACCTTACAAACCGTAGACCCTGATCATCAGTAAAGACTTCCTTGCAAACCGTAGACCCTGACCATCAATTACCTTACAAACCGTAGACCTTGACCACCAGTAAAGACTACCATACAAACCGTGGACCCTGTTCACCAATAAAGACGACCTTACAAACCGTAGACCCTGACCACCAATAAAGACTACTGTACAAACCGTAGACCTTGACCACCAATAAAGACTACCTTACAAACCGTAGACCCTGACCACCAATAAAGACTACCTTACAAACCGTAGACCCTGACCACCAAGAAATACTACCTTACAAACCGTAGACCCTGTCCACTAATAAATACTACCTTACAAACCGTAGACCCTGATCATCAGTAAAGACTTCCTTGCAAACCGTAGACCCTGACCATCAATTACCTTACAAACCGTAGACCTTGACCACCAGTAAAGACTACCTTACAAACCATAGACACAGACCACCAATAAACAGGATCCCTGCCTTTGATGCAGTCATAGTACTCTCCTCCACACTCTTAAGTTTTGAATGGGTAATGTCCTTCACTAGTTATCTTCTTACCTTTCCAGCCAACGTTAGTTTATTCCCTTTCGTATCTCCATGTTTCAGATGCTCCCTATCACCTTAAGTGTGCCCCAATGTGGAAATAAAATCTATAATTATGCCCCTTCGCTGCCCTCTGCGCGATCTAATTATGCCCCTTTGCGCGATCCCCTTTGCGCGATTAATAATTGCCCACATTAAAAGCCGGCACCATTTTGTTTTTAATTCACCCTTTGGTGTCCCAAGACCCCGAGCACGAGCACGACACCCCTGCACCTGGTTTTCCTCATTTTCACCATCTGTCTCTGTGGTTTCTGCCAAGTCCGGGAAACCAGTACATGAGTTCCTGCTCCCCCGCAGAGATGGTTCATGTTTCTGACATGAAGCACGAGCACAAACCCCCAAATGAGGAAGCCTTCCCCTTCCAACTGTCAGACTATTTCACATCGCAAGTCCCCTCACGAAGCCTAAGACACGCCCCCATTTCTTCACACTCTGCTCCTCTTGCTGAATCTTTGTTCCTCTATCTGCCACGACCTGTTTGTTCCTCTATTTTGCCTCGTGACCAAGACTGTATAAATATTCTGCTGTTGAAAATAAAGACCTCCACTTAAAGAGAGGGACTTGAGAGATTGCTCCTGTGCCCGCTTGGTGCTGGAAGCGCTCCCTTTAACTCGAGTTATTGGTCTTCTCCTCCTTCATTTGAGCACCACGGACTCCTCGCTTTGCATTGACAAGAAATTATGATTTATTAAGCATAGAAATTCAGAAATGAGGTAATAAGTAAATTTTATTTACCACAGTAATTGGCGCCCGAACAGGGACCTTCCCTTTCCCCCACGCGCCGGCGATATTGGACCCGGTACTGTCCCCTCCTGACCGTTGACGGACTTCAAAGTGCACAACGCGGGGAATTCCCGCTAACTCCCTCGAGGCGAAGAGGGGGACCGACTGCGGCCCAGCATCCACACGAGGCGGTGAGGAAATAGCGGAACGTCCTGAACCAAAGCCCAACCTGCGAAGCAGACGAGTCCGAGGTTCTACAAATCCCACCTTGAAACTGCGCGCCGCGTTTTCCCAAAATCTTCAAGAGGCCTTCCAGTTACTTTTCGGTGAGTACTGCTGAAAAGTATAAAAACGAACCCACAGCTTTTGTGGGGGCGGTAAAGATACGCGTTTTTGGTTTCTCACCTATCTTTGGTGAGGACTACTAAAACTAGTATAAAAGACGGACTCACTACCTTGTCGGCACGGTAAAGATACATGTTTTTTGTGGGTTTCTCACTTATTTTGTGAGGACTACTAAACTAGTATAAAAGACGGACTCACCTCTTTCGTGGGTACGGTAAAGATATTTGTTCTGTTTATGTTTTTCTCACTTCTAAAATCTTTGAAAGTCTTGCCATCATGCCTATTTTCTCGAAAATACGTAAGATGGCAACCAAAAGGAGTATTCTTGAGAAGGAAATTCCCCTTCCTCCTCGGGATACTCCAGGACACTTCATGTATGCAAAACATGGTGTCGGTGCACTTATTTATTGTGATCTATGGGTAGAATATACTAAAGACCTAGAACTCAGATATAGATGGCCTGAAAATGGTAGTTTTGATACGGAGTGTATTATGAAATTAGAGGAACAGTTATGGAAGAAAAAGAGAGTCCGCCAGTCACAGAGTGACTCAGTAGAATTATGGAGAAAAGAAGCCCATAGGAGGCAACAGAAGGAATTGCATAAAGTTGAAAAGGGTAAGAGAATGTCAGAGCAGGCCAAGAAAGAACAGTTACAAGAAATAGGGAAAGAAGTAGTTAGTGAAAGGAATAAAAGGGAACAATCAGCCATTTCTACTGGTTTTTATCCTGTATTGCCATCTGCACCTGAAAACCTTAACATTGCATCAGCACAGCCTACAGCCCCACCACCAGAGGATACTTTTACTAATTTTCTCTTAGATACTCCACCACCCTATGAAGTTCCAGTCATTCAACACCCTCTGCCTCCGCCACCCCTTTCACAACATAACGCACCACCTCTCACTCCAGAAGGGGGTGCCGTAGAGTCCAGACCCAGGTAAAACAATTCCCGACTGCCCCTATGACCCGACTCCGAGCAACACAGGGGAGGCGGGCCGAATAAGTAAAATACTTCATGACTCCTGGGAAGAAATAAGACATCTACCAGCAATTGACACGTTTCTTCAAGCGGCCTCTGAGTTTCTTCGTACTGGAGAGAACTCACGAGCCATTAACGCTATGACTACAAGAAGATCACACCCTGTAAAAATGCACATATATAGGTTCCTCCTTTGCTGTTTCATAAAACACATACAAGCAGAGGAAAGAAATGTACCAGTTTCACTTTTTGACTTATTAGATTCCGCATCCGACCACACTAGTCTAGAACTTATAAATGATGCACTAGACAGGTTCACCCGTAATGTGACCCGTATTCTGCAAAACTTGCAAACAAATGAAGAGAATAAGAAACTTGAGGAGGAAATTACTGAGCCTACTGAAAAAGTCCTACCCGTTCGTTCTTCCGCCCCTAATTCACGAACACCCCCGCCTACATTCCTCCAAGGTCACTCTGAACGGTCATCTCCAGATGAGTTATTTGAAAATACATCCAATGCATTAGACTACTGGTTAGACCAGGAACCTCCGCTTACACCGGAGGAGGAGGAAATAGCCAGAACTGCGACCCTATGGGTCTCTCAATATAAGATATATGACAATGATCTCATAGCCCAGCTTTTTCTAGCATTACCACGCTCACATCAAAGATTAGCAAGTCTCTACATGGTACAACATCTCATCACACTCAATGACACTCATTTTAAACATGATCCAAGACTCGAAGATTTTCTGTCTGACTGCGCTGATAACATGTTCCTCCACAATAGTTCAGTTTTTCTTAACACATTTATAGATTTTAGACAGAAATACCAGAAAGTGACTGGATATAGATCTCCCCATAATACGTGTGGATCAACTAATAGACTTCCTCAAACACGCCAGTTCCCCATGAGAGAGGTCCACCCCAGAGCTGACACGAATGGCGCGCTACAACGCGTCTTCATTTATGTACCCTTGACAAAACTTGAGTTACTAAGGATGAAAGAGATGGTTCCCTCCCACTCAAAGGATCCTGCTGGATTCTTTAAGGAATTAGGAGATGTATTAATGATGGGAACATATACTCTTTCTGATATCACAGCAATTCTGAAATTATTGTTGCCATCAGGTATATATGACAAACTAAGAGAAAAGATTGGGAAGTAGCAGGTGAACACATTAAATGGACTGAACTTCAGAATGACGAAAATACTAGAGTAGCAGGTCAAGGTATAGGAGACAAACTAAAAGCACTTTCTGGCACTATTTTAAAGGTGCTACCACAGTTACTAACAGTGAAAAAGGAGGACTGGGATGCCATTTCCTCCTGCAAACAGAAACATGGTGAAGACATAGGAGATTATTACACTAGACTTGAAAAGTGTTTTGCGGTAAATAGCGGCCTTACGCCAACAAGTGAAGCTTACCCGCATCTGTTTGTTTCCAAATTAGTAGATAACGCCTTGCCAGCCATTAAGGACAGAGTACTAAAAGTAGAAAGTACCTGGCAAGCACATACACCTCCACAGGTGTTACAAATGCTACAATATCACCAGAATCGCATTAGGGATGAAGAAGAAAATGATAAGAAACGCATGAAAGACACAAAGATGAAAGCATTAGTAGCCCAAACTGCACCCCAGCGTCAACAGACACCAAGTAGCCAGACAAATATAAAAAGCACTTGTAATTATTGCAAAAGATGGGACACTTCGTTAAAGATTGCCCTGTCTTAAAGCACAATTTGGCTACTGGTAAGACCCAGCCACGCCCATATCAGCCAAAACAGAATGGTTCCCTAGACCGTTCAACACCTTCAGTTCCACTGACAACACAAATGGCCCAAATGAATATTATAGACAGCGCCTACACTGAATATTACCCAGATTTCTCATGATGTTGCCCAGAGAGAGAAGATGACAAACTGCCCCTAATCCCCATTCCAGTAGATCAGACAGGTCCATTTATAGAGGTCCGACTTCTTGGGGAGGATAGGAAGTTTCTACTAGACACTGGGGCCAGTAAAACAACAATAAGCCATCAAGAGGTCCCAGAGGCTCCTCTCTCGGGTTCAAAAAGTATTTCTCTGGGTTTCTCGGGACAACCTGTGACAAACGTCACGTCAAAGCCACTGCCCTTGCAGGTTGGTCCCCTCATGACAACTACAGATCTTATATTGACAAAATCATGTCCAGAAAACTTGCTTGGTATAAAAACATTGAAAGAATTAGGAGCTGTCATTGTTTGCTCACCTACAGATGTCAGACTATTTCTGCGAGATTTCAAGGGCCACTACACAAGTAGAGAATTAGATGAGCGTTTGAAAGATTTGCCACACACCCTGTGGGCCACTGATTCCACCACAGTAGGATGTATGGAAATAACACCTCACAAGGTTACACTGAAAGAGGGAGCCCAACTACCACGCATAAGGCAATACAAAATTCCACCTCAGGCTGAACAAGCATTAATGTTAATTATTCAGGACCTAATACAGTCAGGTGTGATTAAGGAAACAACTTCTAACATTTGCAATTCCCCTGTTTTACCAGTTCATAAAAAGTGGAACCAGGAACACCACCTGTCTACAGACTAGTGGTGGATTTGAGAGAGCTCAATAAATGTGTCGTTCCACAACACCCTGTGGTTCCAGACATCTCCACCCTACTCACAGCCATAGATGTGGAAGCAACACATTTTTCAGTCATTGACTTGAAAAACGCATTCTTTAGCATACCTATTCACCCAGACAGTCAATACCTTTTTGGCTTCTCCTTACAAGGACGAAGTTTCCAATTCACAAGAGCTCCTCAAGGTTTCACAGAGAGTCCAAGCGTATATAGCCAAGCATTAAAAAGACAACTAGATACTGTTCAAATGCCCACGGATACAGCCATACTACAATATGTTGATGATATCCTCATTACGGCCAGATCTGACGCAGCATGTGCTGAAGCATCACTACTAGTACTAGAATTCCTAGCTGCAAATGGCCATAAAGTTTCCCCTGGTAAGCTCCAATTTTGTTTACAGCAAGTGGCATACTTAGGGCACTTGCTGTCAAAGGAGGGTAGGCAGCTTACACAGGAACGCATCCAACTCATACAACAAATACCACAACCAACAACACAGAAACAAGTTCGAGCCTTTGTTGGTCTCACCTCATATTGTAGACAGTGGATCCCACAATTTGCACTCATTTCCAAACCGTTAGTGCAGCTGACAACACTCGAAGCTGGCGCTACTCCACAATTACCCTGGACAGATGAACACACGCAAGCCTTTCAGTCTCTTAAAAAAGCTATGTGTCAAGCCCCAGTGCTGGCAACACCTAATTACACCAAAGATTTTACATTATTTGTAACAGAAAACTCAGGTACAGCACTATCAGTTCTGACCCAACTTCAAGCAGACAGACATAAACCATGTGGTTATTTTTCAAGCACATTAGATCCAGTAGCACAAGCATTGCCTGCATGTCTAAAATCAGTAGCAGCTACTGCACAAGCTATTAGACAAAGCGATTCTATTGTATTGGGACATCATCTGATATTTCAGGTCCCACACGCTGTAGAACTTCTATTAAACAGAACACAAACACAGCATCTGACAATAGCCAGACTCACCGGATATGAGATGACACTTTTTCAGCCACACATTGAGATTAGACGCTGCAACATTTTAAACCCAGCAACACTGTTGCCACTGACCTCTCCTACTGAAGAAATTCACGATTGTATTGACATAATTGATTTAGTGACCAAACCAAGACCAGATTTACAAGATACTCCCCTTGCTAAGGCAGAAATGACACTCTTTGTTGATGGTTCATGTATGAGACTCCCCACAGGAGAATTAGCAGCAGCCTATGCCGTCACAAATGGTACAGACACTTTAGAAGCACACAAGATAGAGATACTGTCGGCACAGGCAGCAGAACTCATAGCCCTAACACGAGCATGTCACTTAGCAAAAGGAAAGTCAGTTAACATCTACACTGATTCACAATATGCCTTTGGAGTTGTACACAACTTCGGTACATTATGGAAAGAGAGAGGATTTCTCACATCACATGGGTTCAGAATACAGCATGCTACACTCATCACTTCCCTCTTAGAGGCCAGTCAGTTACCAGAGAAAATCGCAGTGCTAAAATGTAAAGCGCACACAAAAGGAACAGATGAAATATCAAAAGGAAATGATTCTGCAGACAGTGCAGCCAAGTTAGCAGCAAACACAGAATTAAGTATACCACACCGCCAATATACAATACGAGACCCCTTTTCTGACATCCAGGATGTCCAAAGTCACGCCACACCACAGGAACTGCTAGAATGGAAGGAAAAGGAGGGGTCCTTACAGATCAAGGCTGGATGACACCTGAAAGAGCAGTATGGTTTCTACCGGATGCCATGGTACAAGTTATGGTAAACACCATACATGGACCAGCACATCTGGGAGAAAAAGCAATGTTAGACAGCATACAGAATATATGGCACAACAAACATTTGAGAGCTGCAGCCAAACAAAAAGTTAAAACGTGCATGATTTGTAATCAGTTCAACCCAGGAAAAGGCACAAAGGTGGAACAGGGAGGATTCCAACCCCCTGACCATCCATTTGAAGTTCTCCAGATGGACTATATCCAGATGGAGAGATGTAGAGGTCACAAGTATGTGCTAGTTGTAGTGTGTGCTCGGACCAGATGGACAGAAGCCTATCCCGTCCCAGATTACACTGCAACGACAACTGCTAAACAATTAGTTAGAGAGTTTTTCTGAGGTATGGGTTGCCCCGTGTCATCTACTCAGATAACGGCCAACCTTTTTCCTCTGAACTCATGAAGCAAGTGTCTCTTCTGTTAGGGTACACTTGGAAGTTTCACTGTGTAAGACATCCTCATGCAGCAGGTCTAGTAGAAAGGCACAACCAAACTTTGAAGACAAAATTGGCCAAGATATGCACTGACAAAGGCGTGGACTGGATGGTAGCCTTACCGGTTGCCCTCTTCTACATGCGTATGGTAGCCCATTCCAGAACTGGCTTATCTCCATATGAAGTGGTCTTTGGCAGACCACCAAATATGTGGGGTACGCCAAGGCCTAAAAGAATAACTGATGTTGACAGTACTATGCTGACTGACTACCTGGCTTCCTTGATGTCTGCACTCCAATCTTGTCGTTCTCAGGTTGCTGCCACCTTCCCTGACAAAACCAACCCGGAAGAACACGCCATCCGACCCGGGGACTGGGTCCTCGTGAGGAACCGACCGGACCAGTCCCCTCCAGCCCAGGTGGAAGAAGCCAAGACTCGTACTACTAACAACACGGACAGCAGTGAAGGTCGAGGGCAGGAAGGGCTGGCTCCACGCAAGCCACTGCCGGAAACATTTTGGACAAAAAGACACTGTTGCTGATGGCCCTGCCAATCCCACTGACATTGTGACTGAACAATCTTTATTGCCTTTGGAACTAACCCCACAACAGGATTACAAATCAAAGTTAAGGTCTGCCATTCGGACTCTGGCTAATTAAGTCCATTGGGCGTCGGTCCAGTGGTGAAGCGGTTGGAGCATGGGAATGGATTTTAACACCTTGACTATGTGGGAGAAAAAAAAAAATGAACTCTAGAAAAAGACATAATGGTCCTATTATATGTTTGACAGTATTATTTTTCCTCATGGCAATTATGACGTGTCTTGGTTGGATTCTCCACACTGTTTTTCCCCCAACACAACACACCTCTCATACACCCAACAGCACTCAGGAACACACCTATCACGACCTACCCCCTCATGAACAAGCCCATAGACTAGCCTTGCGAAACAATACCTTCATACAGATGCTACACCACACTCAGCAAGCCAGTAATAGCACCAATTGTTGGATATGTGGCCGCATCCCACCTCATCAGAAAAAGGGAGGGATGCCTCTTTTTCCTTTACCATTCTCTTATAATGGAACTTGTGAAGCCTGGTTCGCCCTAATAACAGCTGACGCTACTACCCCCACCTCCTGCCCTGACGGAAATAATTCATGCAAGAATGGGTGGCCTTGGGGGATTTAAACAAGGTACTCAATACTGCCTGTTACCCTAATAAGGAGGGAGATCCTCAGGCGACCGGTACAGTCCTAGAAAGTGAAGAATACAAGCAAGGGAACATGACCATGTCCTACAAGATGTTAAATACCAAACCTAAAAAGAATGCTGGTTCCCCTTCCATCTCGGTCTCACCAGTAAAAGGACACCTGTGCATCCAGAAAAATGGCTCTGTTCCATTAGGACACAGTGACTGTCATACCACTATAAGTTTTGAAGACAGAGGAAAGTCCTCATTTCTAGCATCTCGCCATACTTATTTCATCTGTGGCCAAACGGCCTATGTGCAGCTGCCCTTGAACTGGGGGAACTTGCTATATAGCATTCCTGTTACCCCCTGTCTTTGTGGCCCCATCCACTTACCACAGAGACCTCCTAGTGCCCCATGTCAGACATAAAGAACGATCGATACCTCCTTGGTTGACCAAACGGAAACCTCATGGGAACAGTATACAGATTTTAACAAAGGGTTCTTCTTCTTTGTTGGCCCTGTACAGAACAGCAAGCTTATACGCAGGTTGACAAGGACCTTAGAGGCTGTAGTAAACCAGACGGCGTCTGCCCTGGGGAGCTTAACCCAGGAGCAGTCTGCCATACGATTGGTTACTCTCCAAAATCGCCTTGTCCTTGACATCATCTTGGCTGACAGAGGCGGAGCCTGTAAAATTATAGGCTCTAGCTGCTGTATATTTATTCCTGATAATTCCCCATCTGTATACACGGCCATAACAAAATTACACAAGATAGCCGTAAGTTTACATCAAGAACCTGGCACTTGGACGTGGTCTGACTGGTTCTGGAAGATAATATCGTCCTGGGGATGGCAACTGCTGTCAGCAGCAGGCATAATATTCCTGATAATAACTGGATGCTGCCTTTGCATCCAATGTGGTCCTGCCCTATGCGGTCTATGCGCTGCAAAATGCATTCCTAAACCACTTGTCCAGCAGAGAGAAAGGGAAAGAATCATGTTACAAGAATGTATAAATGATCTCATGCAAATTGAGATATAATGTAGGTACACTCTGGGGCAAGGAGGGAATGTGGAAATAAAATCTATAATTATGCCCCTTCGCTGCCCTCTGCGCGATCTAATTATGCCCCTTTGCGCGATCCCCTTTGCGCGATTAATAATTGCCCACATTAAAAGCCGGCACCATTTTGTTTTTAATTCACCCTTTGGTGTCCCAAGACCCCGAGCACGAGCACGACACCCCTGCACCTGGTTTTCCTCATTTTCACCATCTGTCTCTGTGGTTTCTGCCAAGTCCGGGAAACCAGTACATGAGTTCCTGCTCCCCCGCAGAGATGGTTCATGTTTCTGACATGAAGCACGAGCACAAACCCCCAAATGAGGAAGCCTTCCCCTTCCAACTGTCAGACTATTTCACATCGCAAGTCCCCTCCACGAAGCCTAAGACACGCCCCCATTTCTTCACACTCTGCTCCTCTTGCTGAATCTTTGTTCCTCTATCTGCCACGACCTGTTTGTTCCTCTATTTTGCCTCGTGACCAAGACTGTATAAATATTCTGCTGTTGAAAATAAAGACCTCCACTTAAAGAGAGGGACTTGAGAGATTGCTCCTGTGCCCGCTTGGTGCTGGAAGCGCTCCCTTTAACTCGAGTTATTGGTCTTCTCCTCCTTCATTTGAGCACCACGGACTCCTCGCTTTGCATTGACAAGAAATTATGATTTATTAAGCATAGAAATTCAGAAATGAGGTAATAAGTAAATTTAATTTACCACACCTTGTCTACAGTACCCTTCAAACTCTACATGGGGCCCCATGGCTCTCTAATAATTGATAACAGCATGAAAATGTACCATTATGAAGGTGATATTTGAAAGTCTTCTTTGTTCCAGATATCCAGTGTTTCAATTTGAGCCCCCACTTCATTTCGACCTGGATATCCACCACCTATGTTATGTTACGTTATGTTATAGGGATTTGTATGGCCCGTTAATCACCCTGGAGGATATCCAGGTGCCTCTTTGAAGCTAAACCACCTCAATTGAATTCCTGATATTTGCCTAGAACAAAAAGCAACAACTACTCCCTGGGATAACAACATGAACCTAGACTCGAACCCCAACTTTCACTCAATGCGAGGTCACTCAGATTCACCATGGACACTGACTGTGCCCTCAAAGATCACATGGCCAAGAAAACCAAGACATCCTGTTATCAGCTCTCTAATAAAGAAAGCGAAAGGTTTTATCCCTGGAGAGGACTTCAGAACTGCTGTTCAATGCCTTGCACCTTGATGGTTGCAATATCCCACTCTATGGCCTCAGAGACTCCACACAGCCTCCACCCGCTCCCCCTACTCGTAGAGGCATCATGCAAGTTGCAGTACACGTAATCAAGAACCTGAAGAAACATGACCACATCTACCCCATCTTGCCGGCCTGCCCCATCTTCAAAACCAGCTTCATCATTTACAATGATACCACGACTGGCACCATTACCTACATGGCTGGCATGCTCACCATCTCGGTTGACTCTCAGGACAACATCAGACTAGGAACAGAGAAATGCAAAATAAGTGTGTTGATCTGTCCTGAGCAGTGGTTGGGACAAAAATGTATCATGAATCTCCAGTGAAGCTACACCTTTTGTTGAGAGGGCTACCCTTATTGCTTGGGACTTAAGATGGCTGCCCTTAGCACATGGAACTTAAGATGGCTCCCCTTAGCACCTGGGACTTAAGATGGCTGCCCTTAGCACTTGGGACCTAAGATAGCTGCCCGTAATGCTTGGGACTTAAGATGGCTGCCCTTAGCGCTTGGGACTTAAGATGGCTGCTCTTAGCGCATGGTACTTAAGATGGTTGCCCTTAGCACCTTGGACTTAAGATGGCTGCCCTTAGCGCTTGGGACTTAAGATGGCTGCTCTTAGCGCATGGTACTTAAGATGGTTGCCCTTAGCACCTTGGACTTAAGATGGCTGCCCTTTGTGCTTGGGACTTAAGGGGGCTCCCCTTAGCACATGGGACTTAAGATGGCTGCCCTTAGCACCTTGGACTTAAGATGGCTGCCCTTAGCACATGGAACTTAAGATGGCTCCCCTTAGCACCTGGGACTTAAGATGGCTGGCCTTAGCACTTGGGACTTAAGATAGCTGCCCGTAATGCTTGGGACTTAAGATGGCTTCCCTTAGCGCTTGGGACTTAAGATGGCTTCCCTTAGCACCTTGGACTTAAGCTTAAGATGGCTGCCCTTAGCGCTTGGGACTTAAGGGGGCTCCCCTTAGCACATGGGACTTAAGATGGCTGCCCATATCACCTGGGACTTAAGATAGCTGCCCTTAGCACTTGGGACTTAAGATGGCTGCCCTTAGCGCTTGGGACTTAAGATGGCTGCCCTTAGCGCCTGGGACTTAAGATGGCTGCCTTTAGCACCTGGGACTTAAGATGGCTGCCCTTAACGCTTGAAACTTAAGATGGCTGCTCTTAGCACATGGGACTTAAGATGGTTGCCCTTAGCACCCGGGACTTAAGATGGCTGCCCTTAGCACTTGGTACTTAGGATGGCTGCCCTTAGCGCTTGGGACTTAAGATGGCTGCCCTTAGCACATGGGACTTAAGATGTCTGCCCTTAGCACCTGGGACTTAAGATGGCTGCCCTTAGCGCTTGGGACTTAGGATGGCTGCCCTTAGCACATAGGACCGCCTACGCTTACAGCGTGGATGAGGCAACAGGTACGGGCAGGAGAATCGAATAAGAGGTTGTGAAGGAGGGCGTTGGGTCCTGCAGTGTGGTCGTCTTGGCAGTGAGAACCTCTCCAGAAACATCCATGAGGAGGAAGGGAGTGGAGTGGGACTTGGACGTGAGGACATCTTGACTACACTGGAGCCACCGCCAGGCACTGATAGCGTTAAAGAAGGATGGATTGGGGGAAGAGACAGTGCTTAATTTGAGCCAGTGGTTTCCGGTGCTCAGCACCAGCACTTAATAGTCAACACCGGCGCTTGTGACAGTCTGCCACAAGGTGAAGTTGTCTGGCTAATTTAGAGATGACCACAAAACCAGTTAATTGTTAATTCAATATACATTAAAAAATGACTATTCCCTGACACCCAAGCCATTCTTATAGATTTGGGGGCCTGGAACAGTCTGTATTGTCACACTTGTAGGAGTGTGATGGTTAGTAGTTGTGTTGTTACTATCATTGGCAGCATGGCTGGGGCAATGTGTGGAGCAAGCTGCAGGGGCCTCCTGATGACAGCCCTGGCACTTATTTTTTTTTACAGATTAAGCACTGGCAGAGTTGTACAGGAGCCAGGAGCCCTGCAGTGCAATTGGGTAAAAAGACGATGCTAAAAAAAGGCAGCAATGTGATAGTAAATGCTATTAGAAAAATAAGATATGACTACGAATTTTATATCAGCTCTCCCCGAAATGAATGTGCCAAAAATACGAATTGCTTCGCGATAATGTGTAACGGACGCCCAGACCATGGGGGACGAGAGATCGCTTCCGCTGGAGGGGTGACTCTCATGTGGGGGGGTCGTGAATAGAAACTCGCCGGTGCAGTCATTGCGTGCCTGCCATCGTCTTCCTGAGCTGTCTGAGGGCTCGTCTGCTGTCTCCTTGGAGCTCACGGGACCCGCTCCTGCTCCGGAAGGAAGAGCAAAGATGGCAGAAAATCCATAAGGGTCGCAGATCAGCCGCTGAGCAGAGCTCACAGCCCGGACGCAGGTGGAAACTCAAGGATGCCGGGCGGGGCTGCAGTGAGTGCGCACTGTGCGTCCTCCTCCGGGCTCCGGTGTCCCGGGGCTGCACTGCTCCATCATTCACTGTGCATACCGTGCCCTCACTGTGCCTACTCTGTGGGCTGCCCGACGTCCACGAAGGGGACCCTCCTAAGAGGGCGGCCCCTTTAGTGCCACAGGATGGCACACGGGACAGCCCAGCGTCACGAGACCCCTTCGGGGTCCCGCTCGTCATTTCCGGCCCAGGTGGGGGAAGGGGAGAGGTATAAGTTCCTCCCCCGCCCACCTAGCGGCCTCTTTCTCCTCGCCCTGACAATGCTGTTGTGTCTTGCAGGCCTGAGGGGCTCTCTCACTGTGCATTCTGCAGATTCAGCACAATGTTGTGGTGTCTTACAGGCCTGCTGGTCTCTCTCACTGTGCCTACTGCAGATTCAGCACAATGCTGTGGTGTCTTGCACGCCTCCGGGGCTCTCTCACTGTTCCATACTGCACATTCAGCACAATGCTGTGGTGTCTTACAGGCCTGCTGGTCTCTCTCACTGTGCATTCTGCAGATTCAGCACAATGCTGTGGTGTCTTACAGGCCTGCTGGTCTCTCTCACTGTGCATTCTGCAGATTCAGCACAATGCTGTGGTGTCTTACAGGCCTGCTGGTCTCTCTCACTGTGCCTACTGCAGATTCAGCACAATGCTGTGGCATCTTGCAGGCCTGCGGGGCTCTCTCACTGTGCCTACTCAGATTCGGCACAATGCTGTGGTGTCTTGCAGGCCTGCGGGACTCACTGTGCCTACTGCAGATTCAGCACAATGCTGTGATATCTTGCAGGCCTGTGGGGCTCCTACACTGTGCCTGCTCAGCACAATGCTGTGGTATCTTGCAGGACTGCCGGGCTCCCATACTGTGCCTACTGCAGATTCAGCACAATGCTGTGGCGTCTTGTAGGCCCGCAGTGCTCCCACTCTGTGCCTACTGCAGATTCAGCACAATGCTGTGGCCTCTTGCAGGCCTTCGGGGCTCCCACACTGTGCCTTCTGCAGATTCAGCAGAATGCTGTGGCGTCTTGCAGGCCTGCGGGACTCTCTCACTGTGCCTACTGCAGATTCAGCTCAATGCTGTGGTATCTTGCAGGCCTGAGGGGCTCTCTCACTGTGCCTACTGCAGATTCAGCACAATGCAGTGCTGTATTGCAGGCCTGCGGGGCTCTCTCACTGTGCCTACTCAGATTCAGCACAATGCTGTTGTGTCTTGCAGGCCTGCGGGGCTCTCTCACTGTGACTACTGCAGATTCAGCACAATGCAGTGCTGTCTTGCAGGCCTGCGGGGCTCTCTCACTGTGCCTAATCAGATTCAACACACTGATGTGGTGTCTTGCAGGCCTGCGGGGCTCTTTCACTGTGCCTACTGCAGATTCAGCACAATGCTGTGGTGTCTTGCAGGCCTGCGGGGCTCTTTAACTGTGCCTACTGCAGATTTAGGACAATGCTGTGGCGTCTTGCAGGCCTGTGGGGCTCTCTCACTGTGCCTACTCAGATTCTGCACAATGCTGTGGTGTCTTGCAGGCCTGCGGGGCTTCCACACTGTGCCTACTGCAGATTCAGCACAATGCAGTGATGTCTTGCAGGGCTGCGGAGTTCCCACACTGTGCCTACTGCAGATTCAGCACAATGCTGTGGCGTCTTGCAGGCCCGCGGGGCTCCCACACTGTGCCTACTGCAGATTCAGCACAATGCTGTGGTGTCTTGCACTACTGTGGGGCTCCCACACTGTGCCTACTGCAGATTCAGCACAATGCTGTGGCATCTTGCAAGCCCGGAAGGCCTTTGACTTGTCCAGATCTAAGCTATACAGGCCTGCGTGCTGTGCCCAAATTCACAATTTGTGGTGGCCCATATTCCATTGGGTGAGCCATTGACACCAGTGTTGCGATTGGTCACCATACCTACCTGGGGTTGACAGGTTTTTCAAGTGATGTCCAGTTTTCCCTAATGGACATGCCCTTTGACAGGATTCATCTGTTTGGTGACAAGGCAACTTCCGCTCTTGAGTGGCTCAAAAAGAGCAGGGCAACAGCATTCTCTCTGGGCATTTCTGGCCCGCCTCGCCAGCTGTATCAGTCCTACCATTTGCAGTTTCGGCAGAAGCATCCTATGCCAGCAGCTACCTCAGTCTCAGCAAGGTATGCAGCAATCTTGTGGTCGAGGCAGTGGCACGCACCGACCCCAAGGGTCTGCTGCCTCCTACTGTGGCCCCATCTGCCAAACCCCATTAGCGTGTCCTTAGTGGAGCACAGCCACCCGGTTGGAGACAGGATCCAGCGATTCTTGCCAGGCTGGCAGGCTGTAACATTGGAAAGGTGAGTCCTGCAGAATGTTTCGATAGGATACATCCTGCCCTTCATAGCTACTCTGCCAAACCTCCCTCCAAAACCAGACTGACTGAGGGTGGACTATCTGTCTGTCTTACGCCAGGAAGTGCAAGCCCTTTTGGCCCAAAAGTCTATTAAGAGAGTGCCTGCACCAGAAGTAGGTAGTGGTTGTTATTTCTGCTACTTTATGGTGCGAAAGAAAGATGTAGACTTTCACCTTAGTTTAGACCAGCGCCCTCGGAGCACCTTCCTCTGGAAGCATACATTTCATATGCTCACCCTGGCTTAGGTTTTATCTGCGCTCATCCCTGAAGACTGGATTGTGGCATTGGATCTGCAGGACGACTATATCCATACTCCAGTCCTCCAGGCCCATCGGCGCTGCCTGAGGTTCACAGTGGAACAGGAGCATTTTTAGTTTTCAGTGCTCCCCTTTGATCTCACCGGCGCTCCTTAGGAGTTCACGAAAGGGATGGCGGTAGTAGCAGCACACTTTTGGAGGTCAGGGGTTCCAGTCTTCCTCTACCTCGACAACTGGCTGTTGAAAGCAGGCTTGCCCCAGGCAGTAGCCAATTACCTCCAGACTAATGCGAACCTTCAGTCATCCTTGGGGTTTAATATCAACGTGCCAAAGTCACACCTGACTCCTTCTCAGACGCTCCCCTTCATCGAAGCCATTCTGGAAATATTTCAGTTTCATGGCTTCCCCCCCCAGAAAGGAGAATTCAGGAAAACCAGACTATGATCCTATTTTCAGCTTCTATCTTGGTTTTCAGTGAGGTCGACTTTGAGGCTGCTGGAATAGATGGCCTCTTGCATCCTACTGGTCAAGCATGATAGATGGCATATGCAGGCTCTGCAGTGGGATCTGAAGTCTCAGTGGGTCCAACATCAAGGAGATCTAGCTGACCAAGTCCAGATTTGAGATGAGACTGCAAAAGATCTGCAGTGGTGGTTACTAGACCGCGATTGGGTCAGAGACATACCCCTTAAACTACCCTACCCAGAGCTGACTGTGGAGACCGATGCATCATTCCTGGGTTGGGGTGGCTTCTTGAGGGAGATAGAGATCAGAGGCCTCTGGCCTTTGGTAGAATCCCAGCTCAACATCATCCTTCTGGAGCTGAGGGCCATCCGCTTGCCCATGAAAACATTTCTTCCTTCCAACAAGGGGCGTCTGTTATAGGTGCTTACGGACAACACCACTGCCATGTGGTATTGCAACAAACGGGGTGGGATGAAGTTACAAACTCTGTGCCAGAAGGCCATGCGCCTCTGGAAATGGCTGGACCATTAAGCCATTTTTCTGATGGCAAACCACCTGGCAAGCTCCTTGAATGCTAGGGCGGACAAACTCAGTCGTCGATGCCTAACAGATTAGGAATGGCCACTGGAGGCGGCGCAAGGTCTATTCCGCAAATGGGGAGAACCTTGGCTCAATCTATTCGCCACAGCCAAGAACAGCAATGCCGGCAGTTCTGCGTGTTGGAGTTTTCAAAGCATCTGCCGCTCAGAGACGCTTTCCGCCTAGGTTGGAATCGGGATTTCTGTATGCCTTCCTGTTAATACCTCTTCTGCTCCGCGTTCTGAAGATGAACAGGACCGAAGAAGCCCAGGTCTTACTAACGGTCTCTGATTGGACATGGAGAGTATGGTATCCAGAGCTCCTAGGCTTGAGCATATGTCCTTCGATCAGGCTGGTCCTCTGGCAGGACCTGCCACTGCAGGATTCTGCACCCGGGACTTTGCAAACTTTACCTTCATGCTTGGAGATTGAGGGGTGACAGCTGAACACCTTTGACCTTCCTCCGGAGGTAGTTCATGTCTACTTAGCAGCCAGACATCCCTCAACAAAAACTCTGTACGCTGATCGTTGGGACAATTTTGTGGCTTGATAGAACCTCCCAAGGCAAAGTTACCTGGCTTTTTATTGGTTTTGTACCTCCACTGGCAAGGCTTTTCTCTAGGCACAGTTAAAGGGTATCTTTTGGCTCTTTCGGCCTTGTTGCTGTTGTCGGATCATCCCTCATTATTTTAATCACAGGTGCACAGGTGGGGATGCATTTTTGAAAGGTCTACAATACCTGTTTTCTCCTTCTCCCTTTGTCATGCCACAGTTGGATCATAACTTGGTCCTTGCATACTTGATGTGCACTCCCTTTGAGCAACTTCACAGCTGTCACTTGCATCTTCGGTGTTCCTTGTCCCTATAACATCGTGTCACACAGCTCTAATGAATTTGGTAGGACTGTGGATTGAATCAATAAAACTTCATAATACAGAGACTGAATCTTCTTATATTATCAGTAAAGTTTGATTCGGCTATCTCAAACAACAGCATCTAAACTCCAAATCCTCCAGAGTTATAGATGCTGTTGGCAACCTTGAACGTGAGCACTCTTTGCCAAGGAATTCATGGAAACAAATCTAACCCTTTCGTTTATCACATTTGCATGCCCAAAGTTTCACAAAGAGAAGAGACAATAATACATTTTCAAATGTATATTGAAACGATCTAATCCTTGTAAGTAACTGCGATTATTAGACAGATGGGACACATCATTATAATAAGCATTATTAGAATGGTGAAAAACACAAACAATTCAACCATGTTAATTGTTCCCTAATATTATTCGTATCTATCCCTTATACCCCTACGCTAGAGAGAGCATGGTGGGAGTACCTTTCTGCCAGACCCAGTTGGAATGATCTAACCCCATAACTTGATGTAATGTCGCAGGAAGCCGGCATCAGTGCACTAACAAATGCACTGTCTCAGTGTGCAAGCCTGCACACATCTGCCTGGGCAGCCATCTTCCTTCTTAGGATAAATGTTGAGGCCTGCAGAGCTGCCTCTCATTTACAGCTCTCTGCAGCTTCCATGATAACTCCGGTGTGAAGTGCGTCTCGCTGAATTCAAAACAGACGCTGTTTAACTAATAAAACTCCGTCCATATCTCATTCCGGGAGAGGTGTGGTGCAGCGGCCAGAGCAGCTGACTCCGGAGCACGGGGCTTGCGGTTCGATCCCCGGTGCCGGTGGCAGCTCAGCAACATGTGATTTTGGGCAATAGCTCACTTAATCTCCCTGACGGCCCCCAGCGCCTTTGGACCCTTAGGGTTGGTTAGTTCGCGCTTTACAAATACCTGATTTATTTATTTATTTATTCCGCCAAATGCGCTGAAAAACATCTTTACTTAGTTGGGTAAGAGTCATCTCCTATGGGCAAAAAATAAAGCAATAACATTGTGTTCTAATATGTGTCCCTGAAACAAACAGTACAGGCTTCAGAACAGCAACGTCCAACCACAATGAATGCCTGTGTGGCATGCATTTTATCGTGTTAGTGAGAAATATGTTCAAACTACCATCTCAGAAAGGTGCTAAGTTAGAAGGAAAAACTAAAATAGAGACAAAATGTAAACCATATAACACGCCCCTCCCATTGTCAGAAGGATATGACCTTATTAAAAATAAGCAATAGCACTAAGTTTGTATTAAAGCCTTGCATTTCATGTGAACACTTTAACAGCATAAGCAGACTCAAAGCCCGAAAAAAATGTCAATTAAAAACCATGTATACTATAAAAAACGGAAGAGGCAAATTCCAAAAATGCCAATTTATGATTCTAAGAGGCATCCGAAGTGGAGGATGGCGTCTCAAAAGTGTCCACACCATCCATGTCCAGAGTTTGGGCCCAGGAGGGAACATGCACCCGCAGACATCACATTGAAAGAGGCCTGAAGAGCAATATGGAATTAATGAAGATAGTCATCACCTGCCCAATCAGCAGATGCTGAAGGTGATATTGTCAGGAGCGCAGCATGCCCAGATGCTAGGAAACCTGAAATCCAAGGAGCATCTGGTATTGTTGAAGGCGGCTCAGAGTAGGCATCTTTCACGAAGGAAGCAGCATCATTTGACAACACAGCTCATGCGAGTGCAAAGGATGCACAAGCAGATTCACATCTGGAGGCTGTGACAATTGCGTAGCAAGGCATAAGTCGAGTCCACACTCAAATGAGCACCATAGACAGCGAAACACAGGCTGCACTCTCTAAAACCATAACGGCTGGAAGGACAGAGGCCAGCGTTCGTTCAGTTCTAATAGCTCTGATTGTCCAAAATACTGTATCATGCTCTCACGACACAGAAGGACATGTGGTAGTTCCATTTCCATTTGGCCTTATTGTGGGACGTCCATTTTGGAGCAACAAAAATAGAACCAATGCACCAGTAAGGCGCAATAACAAAATCGGAATGCCCACAAAAACGCTTCAAAATAAGAAATGCAAAAAGGACAGAATTAACCTAAGTACAGCCTGGAACGTTGAAACCATCCAGACCCAATCACTTTAAAAAAGTGTGCCACTCTAGCAGTGTTAGATGCATTAGAAATACGGTGCACAAGCTCACCGAAATGCTGTGGCAATTAAGTTCTTAAAAGGGACTGCACCTCTGACAAATGTCAGAGGCACATCTTTTGAAACAGTAAGGCTTTCAGTCTGCTCAACCTATCAAAGTGTATTTTATCTACGGGGACCATGGGTCACAAAGTTACTTCTCTGATAGCATGTGTAGGAGGATATAAAATATGTGTACAGCAAGTTACAACACTGGAAACATTGACCGCATAAGGGACAGCTGGTTTCACGCCACAAAAACTTTAATCACTTAAAATTAGATAGCTCCCATTAGAAAGCAACAAATAAATCAGTTTTGATCAATTTTATAGGAGTTGTTTTAAAAAAACAAGCCAAATTAGCCATAGAGGTATTACAGACTCCATGAAGTGTCATCTCTCTGCCGCGTGAAGAGTCACATAAAGCAGCCCAAGAATTGCTAAGACTAACAAAGGCCTCTTTGTTCTCGTGTATGCATCTGTTCTGAAAAGAGAGGAACCAGGCGTCATGTAAAAAATGTGCACCCACACTTCTGCCTACTTGAAAATGCCTAAGACATGATGTGAAATTAAACTTGGAAATCGGAAGAGAAATTATTAATCCATGAATAAGCCAAACTGTAGTTGGGGTTTCAGCAACCGAAAAGGGTACCTTTTCTATACGTTAGATATTATCCATGGTGTAAGTGGCTTCTTTTTAAGCCAATATTTCCTGTATGCATGTCAGATTATAAGACATAAACAGCTCAGTTGCATTCAAATATTCGCTTTCAAAACCTGCAAAGTCCAACCCAATTGCAAAATCAATCTCAGCTGACTCTGGCTATTTTGAAGCATAGACATGTCATTTTGTATGATATCGAATGCAGATGAAACAACATTATGCAAAAATAAATACGAGTTGGCAATGTGGTAATCCCATTATCGAAACAGCCAAAGGTTTTTCCAAATTGTCTCTATCAATTTGTCTCAAACGTTCAGCTGCTTCTTGTTGAGAAAGGTTCCAAAATGTCATTATAACTGGCATATATAAAACGTTTAGAACGAGGAGATATTGGACCCAATAGAAAATCCTGCAAATCCATATTATCTGAAAGGAGGGATAAGTGGTGTTTAATTGCTGACAATGTTGAGTGTTGTAACCATTGCTGACAGTTTCCCAACACTATACGTAGTGACAACACCAGCGTGTAGTGCCTGAGCATGCCTGGGGTCTCGCCTGTTTGCTTTGAACCCCTTGGAAGATTTTAAAAAACAATCATTAAAACCATTGGTATCAACTGGCCATAGTAACCATCCTTCTGAACTGGAAATTGAAGAATTGTACGCTCCATTCTTTACTATTTCATTAATCTCTTCCTCTGTGATATTAACCAACTGTTGACAGTTATGAAACTGTACAATAGATGGAGTGCTAGGCGGATTCAAATTTTAAACATTGCTAAACCCAAGAAATGTAGTCTGCTGTATTGTTTTGTTTAAAAAGATCATTTGCAGAGGGATCAGACGTGCTCTAAATAAAGCATCAGTACCCTGGACCTGCCAATAATGTGTATCCCAAAAAGACTTCAGTTCAGCATTATCTTTCGAAAACTCATAACCCTGTAATGAGAGTTGTGAAATATATTAAGCTGAATAAATTAATTTTGTTTGCGTGAGCATGTTCTTCCTCGGTGGGCAGCGAGTAAGCTTAAAAAATAAGGAAACCGGGCCTGTACTAACATGACTAGAAAAAAAAGGAAACCTTTTCAAATATGTATTCGAACTACCCACAGGTGGTGTCAAATAGTGTTCCCACTGTGTATAATTAAAAATAGCACGTGGAGTACTAGCTCTGTGCAAAAAGTGATGTGCGTAATGATGATAACAAAACATCTCACCATAATTTTCAGAATTCAAATACAAATCCTCATTTTCAAATACTGTGTATGATTCTAATTCAGGTAGCATATTAGTAACAGTCTCAACATCCCATTTATCTGAAATGGCACGTGGGGTGATGATGTCATACTTAGCAACTTAAACTACATACGGAATTTGCAATGTTTCTGTGGGACCAAATATATCATAGGGAACTTTATCTCATACAATACCATCATGGACAGGGAATGCAGCAATGTTCACATGGGACAAGTCTCTCCTGATCTTATGTGATGAAGAATGGGGAGTAAATACCACTGCTACCAGTTCTAGAGAATCATGATCAGGGAGATAGTGTCCATTCAACAGCATAAAGAAGATTGTTACAAATCCAATCCAATGGACAAAGAGAAATAGTGAAAGAAAAATCCAACAATAGAACCAAGGAGAATTGGTTAAGTCTGTTTCAACTAAAGAAATTGTCCACGCACACCACACAAGGAGGTATGCGATGAGTCTGAAAAAAAATCATCAACGTTGACAAAATAACCAGAGGCAGTTTGAGAAAAAAAAGAAACCTCATTCTGGCTTTCAGGTGCTATATTTTGACAGAAACAACCAATGGAAATGTCCAATGTAGTTTTGTATTTTTACGGACTATGTTATTTATCAAGCCCATGCTGTGGGAATTCTGTACAGCAAAGTCTGTTTGTGACTATTTAAACGTCGATATTCCAAAACTATACAATAGGAATGATCAGGTTTAGGCACTGGAAATAATGGATTGTTCATAAGGGAGCTACAAGGCTCAATCACACCTCGATATTCTAATTGTAATAGAATCTCCCTAACTGAGCATTTATCTTCATGTTTAATAGGATATAGTGCTTGCACCTGTGGGCTGGACCTTATAGGTATCACATGATAAGGTAAGTCTTTATCCCAATCTGCTTGATTACGATACAAAGCTGGGCCTGCACAAGGGCCCATTCTGCAGCATAGGCTGCTTTCACCCCTTTCCAGAACAAGAACGGAAAAGGAAGGCTTTATTACATCCTCCCCTTGCGGAAAATTTTGAACAAACTCCAGCGCCAATCAATCTCAGCCAAGAGGATGTTGTATTCACTAGTCAAATTCAGCCTGCATATTACTTAAATAGTACACAGTATGTCGCCCTCATTTTGAATGTCAAAATCATAAATTATTGAGACACATCATTGTTATAAGCATTATTAGAATGGTAAAAAAAACACAAACAATTCAACCATGTTAATTGTTCCTAATATTACTCCTATCTATCACTAATACCCCGCAAGAGCATGGTGGGTGTACCCTTCAGCCAGACCCAGTTGGAATGATCTAACCCCATACCTTGGTGTAATATCTCAGGAAGCCAGCCTCAGTGCTTTAACACATGCACTCCATCTTAGTGTGCAAGTGCGCACACATCTCCCTGCACAGCTATCTTCCTTCTTAGGATGAACGTCGGGCCTGCGGAGCTGCCTCTCATTCACAGCTCTCAGCAGCTTCCATGATAACTCCGGTGTGAAGTGCCTCTCACTGAATTCAAAACAGACGCTGTTTAAATAATAAAACACCTGGCTTATCTCATTCCGCCAGAGGTGCCGAAAAACATCTTTACTTAGTCTGGGTAAAACAATTGTCTCCTAAGAGCACAAAATAAAGCAAGAACATCACGTTCTAATATGTGTCCTTGAAACTAACAGTGCAGACTTCAGAACAGCAATGTTCAACCATTAATAAATGCGTGCATGGCATTTTATCGTGTTAGTGAAAAACATGTTCAAGCCGCCATCTCAGAGAGATGCTAAGTTAGAAGGGAAAACTAAAATGGAGACACAATGTAATCTATATCACAATCGGCGTGGTGCTTGAGTGAGCTTCAGGCTCTCTGTCTCAATCTGCCCTACACCACTTTCTTCCCAGACAAACTGGTTCTGCTGACAAGAGCATGCTTCTTGCTGAAAGTTATGATGCCGTTCCACGTCGGTCATACCATCACTCTGCCAGCATTCTATGCTCCTCTTTACCCGTCTAAGGCAGAGGAAAGACTCCATCGCTTGGACCTTAAAAGAGTATATGTTGGGTGGACAATCAGCTCTCTGTGGTGTTCCCTAGAGAAAATAAAGGCAAGGCAGTACAGAAGCGGGGGGGGGGGGAGGTGCGGGTTGAAAACACTGCAGCTGCTTTTGTTACAGGGGGCCGATATTGCTGAACCGGCACCCGGTAACAAAAATCGGCACCCGCCCTGGTGGCCCACCAGGGAAACGCCTGGTGCCCGCTACGGCCAGTCCGGCCCTGTCTCCCTCTGGATCGTGCTCTGCATTAAGATCTGCTACGCACTGGCCAAGAAGCAGCCTCCAGAAGAACTGCAAGCTCATTCCACCTGGGCTAAAGCACCTACCACTGCGTTGGCACACTGAGTTCCTGCCCTGGACGTCTGCCAAGTGGGCTTTACTGCATATGTGGACAGCTAGGTTTGCCGAGAGGGGGACATTTTGGCTGTTCGGTTCTACAGAACTATAAATTGGGTTAGACAGACAGCACAAGACAGCAAAGCTGTATGGTAACTGTGTCTTTTATTTTTCCTTTTTTTGTTCCCGTATATACAACTCCAGGAACTTTGCTTAGAGAATTTTGATGCCTCCAACAACATTTGATGGAAGTTGTTGTGGTCTGTCCCAGTAATCACTTCCTCCTCCAAGTGGGGAACAACCCTAACCTCCATACAAACCACACTTTCTTTCCACTGTAAGACTTCCTGAACCCCTGGATATAGTCTGCTGTCCCCATGAACGCACTTGATAGAGACCAATCTTTGGGAGGTATCCTTTTGTGTTTGGACTAGACACTCCCTAACTATTGAATAATGACACCCCAAGTCCACCAAGGCCATAACAAAGCTCCCATTAAGGTTGACCTGTATTCAGTAAGTTCAACGGGATCCTCCCTCCAAATATAAGACTCGTCCCTTCGCATACCCAACTTCCATGGGTTCAGGCCCCAGGGACCTTTGTGGGCATAGTCTCGCTATATGGCCCCATTCGCCGCATTGAAAACACTGAAGTCCCTGTCCCGCATCGGTTCCCCCTACTTTTGTTGGGGCCTTATTCAGGAAGGGGTTGAAGTATGGTTTAAAGTTTTTTTTTTCCAGTGGGAGAGTAAAAGGGGTGGGATTTTGTGGTAGCACACTTGAAGTCAGAGGATCGGTGGTTCGCACAGGCTAAGTCTATGACCATGTGAACCGTGACGTTGGGTTGTTGTCTTATCCATACTCGTGTAGAGGAGGGTAATGCCTCCAAAAACTGTTCCAGATAGACCTTTTCTACTATCTCCTCTATTGTGGAAGAACCAGGCTGCAACCAATGACTACCCATGTCCTGGCTTATAAAAAACAAAGCTCTCTGATTATCATTAGTTGTCCACTTCTCCTTCCTATTTATTTATTTTATTTTGAAAGTTTTATATAGCGCGAACATGACCACCGAGGGTATCAGAGCGTTTTACAGATTATGCATCACTAAGGGTATAAGCAAACAAAACAGAATAAACAAAGCGACAAGGTCAACGTCTAAGATTGACTAATATTCTCGTGAGGGAAAAGCAAACACAACAGAATCAACACAGCGACAAAATCACATTCTAGAATTGTCCGACAAACTCGAGAGCCAGGTGGCTGGGTCAAAGTCAAAGCTATGGACCCAGAATCAGATGAAGGGGCCAGGCTAAGGCAGAAATTTCTTCATCAAGAGCCCTTTGACTTCTTTTTTGAAGAAGACGGTGGAAGGGTTCACCCTGACTTCGGGGGGAAGGGCGTTCCAGATCCTTGGAGCCATACCCGAGAAGGCTCGGTTATATGTCTTTTTTTTCTTGAATTTTTGTGGTTTTAGCAAAAGGGTACTGGCGCTTCTGGAGGCTCTAGAACCACAGGAGAGCTCCAGTTTCTGCGCGAGGTACAGCGGGGTCTTGAAGTGGATGGCTTTGTGAGCCATGCATGCAATTTTTAACTGTATCCGAGCTTCATATGGAAGCCAATTCAGGTCCCGCAAGTCCGGAGAGATGTGGTGGTATTTTTTTGTGCCAGTTAAGAGCCTAGCAGCGGAATTGAGGGTAGCCCTGAGAGGAGCCATCCTCACTCTAGACAGGCCGCAAAGTGTTACGCTACCATGGTCCAGCTTTGAGATCACTAATGCTTGTACTGCCACCTTTAGGTCATGAGCAGGGAGAAAGGGTTTGAGTTTCCTAAGTAAGCTGAGTTGGAAGTTCGCACCTTTGGTGAGGGAACTGATGTGCTTCTGCATGTTCAGGCTTTTGTCTAGAATGACGCCCTGAGAGGATGCCGAGTCCACGAGGTGCGGTCTACAGTTAAGAGCAGTCAGCTGATTCAACCATTGTTCCATGACGAGGGATTGGTTGTGGGGTGAGATCAGTAAGAATTCGGTTTTAAGAGCAATTAGCTTCAGGTGATTACGTGTCAACCAGCTTTGAGTTTCCATCAGGCCTGAGTTGAGGGACTGAATGTCTTCGGGGGAAGCTATCTTCAGGTATAGTTGGGTATCATCCGCATACAGATGATAATGAATGCTGGATGATTTTAGAATTTCTGTCAGAGGCTCCATGAACAGGTTAAAGAGCGTGGGGGACAGTTCTGAACCTTGGGGGATCCCCAAGGTGACCGGTTCAGGATGGGACACGGATTGGTTCACCTTGAAGCTTTGGGATCTGTTCTGAAGGAACGCAGAGAACCAGTTTAATACAGGCCCAGACAGCCCCATCCTGTGTTCCAGGAGGTCAATTAGGTGATCATGTTTGACAGTATCAAATGCTGACGAAAGGTCCAGGAGGATCAATAGGCACGACTCATTGTGATCCAATATTCTCAGCGCATCATCCACGATGTGCGTTAGCGACGACTCTGTACTATGGCCTGGGCGGAAACCGGACTCTATAGTATTCTGCATCACAACGTAGGCGCTCCAGTATGGCCTTTTTCACCTTTTCATACAGTGTCGTGCCGGCAGGGTTCGCCGCCTGGTTTGCAGATTGTAACTTCCCTGCGAAGAGAGCTGCGATATATTGTCCCCACCGTTACTGGGGCCATGCTGCTGTGGAGGCAACTCTTTCAAAATTTCTAATGAAGAAGGCAGGGTCTTCGCCTGGTTGGTACTTTTGCAGTACTGAGCTGGGGACATTGGGATGTACTTTGGCATGTACTAGGGCATCCGTGGGTTTCAGAATGGCTGCGTCTTGGGCTTGTTGATTCTCTGTAATGCGTGTGGCCTGTTCTTTTATGTCATTCTGTATAGTGTCTCTGTCTTGCTGTGCCGTTTTGACTTGTTGCTCTATCACAAGCTGTAAATGTCTTTGACCCTCAGCAAGTTCTTTCACCATATCTTCTATCGTTATCTGCTGAGACATCATTGAGGCTGTCTATCCCACTTCTGACACCACTGTAAATTGGGTTAGACAGACAGCACAGGACAGCAAAGCTCCAGAAACTTTGCTCAGAGAATATTGTTGATTTACACCCAAGCAACTGTTGTCACATGGGAGGTCTCCAGTCAGTTAATTGCTCCTCCTATTACTGGCTTAGTCTTCTTATCTTCACCAGTATCACCGGTGGGCCCTCAGGAAGATAGAGAGGATCCTGAGATGACTATTCGATATCAGGATAGATTGAACCTGTCATCAACACCCACATATGTGGCTTACTTTCTGAATCAGTATTAGAAAATTGTGTTTTGGACTGGGCCTCATTTTCAATGCTTACCAGTGAAAGTCCAGATAAGGAGAGTATGAAACCCCTTTTCCTTTCGGCCCACTACCCTCATCAACCCTCCAGGCATGCAAAGAAAGAGGAGCGCAACACTTACCTCAAGCCGCAGTCCGAAGGTCGAGCCACGGTGGTCAGGTCTCTAGAGCTTCTCTCCCGATTCCACGCTCGGGTTTCCACACCGTCTTCTTCTTCTTAGGGATCGGTCACTCCTGCTGGATTTCCTCTCCTAAGTTGAGATTTGCCTCCACTGTCCTCTTGTCACAGCATCTCTCCTTCTGCCTCCCACTTCTTCGTCTCTGTCTGGGCACTGTCTTCCCCTTTTAGCTGTCCAGCTGACTTTTTAAGCCCACTGTGCCTCCCCCAGACGGCTGATTCGTTGACCAGGTGCACGTCATCTTTATCATCTAGTGCACTCTGTGTTTTTCCCATCGGTCTTGACATGTCAGCCATCTTGGAATTCTTGGCGCTCACATAAGGGACCCTGTCACAAGGACATTTTAGCTTGAGTTTATTCACTGACCTAACTCCAAATAGGTCCTGCTTTGGTATCTATGTAAAAGGTGAGTGATCTGATGTTAGAAATCTCTATTAGAAGAACAAGTTACCTACCTTTGGTAATGCTACTTCTAATAGAAGCTATCCAACCGCAGATTTCTCACCAACCCTCCCATCCTACCCATTATGTGAATTGGGTGCTACCCATTAATAAGATAGATCCCAAGTCTAGGAATCTTCACACTGGTGACAACCAGTTTGCTTATGGAGCTCTTCGTCAGGGGACGGGGACAGCTTCAAAAGCGACTGGATCGGTCCCTGTATAGGCTCCACGTGAAATTTCCGAAGCGGAAAAGCATCAGTGCGGAGTTGCACGTTGCCACCTACTGGCACGCAGAGGTACTGCTGGAAAAGTTTACAGATCAAGTCTGACGCCTGGGAAATATTCAAAAGGGAAGGGTTGCAATTATATTGTGAATCAGATCAACATTATGTTAACAATGTAATAAGAAACCCGTGAAAAGACATCTGGAAAACTAGAATGCTCAACTGAAGTGAGAAGGGATCCATTGAGCAATGTTCTAATAGGATCCTCTCATACTATTTTGAACACATTACAGTCAGGTACAGCACGTTACAGTCAGGTACAGCACGTTACAGTCAGGTACAGCACATTACAGTCAGGTACAGCACGTTACAGTCAGGTACAGCACTTTACAGTCAGGTACAGCACGTTTGTTTAAACATTTATTGAAGGGAAAAATACATTCTTGAACATCTTACAGCAGTCATTGATTCAGGGGCTACTGGGCATTCCATAGATTGGAAATTGGTCAAAAAGTTGAAATTAGAGAGTGTTAAGAAAAGCAGTCCAAAACATGTGAAAGCAGTAGATTTTACAGAGTTGACATCAGGATTAATCACCCATTCCATTGCTTTATTACTCGTTGTTATTCAGGGTAATCACAAAGAATAGTTAGTCTTCAACATAATTGATACTCCTCAGTTCCATTTCATAATTTGTTGGATGTGTTCAGTAAGCAGCAAGAAGAACAGTTCCCTCCTCACAGAAAGTATGATTGACATTGAGTCTGGGGCCAAATCGTCGTGCAACAGAATATACACTTTGATAGAGAAAGAGACTGAACATGTGAAACAATACATAGAGAAATACCTGGCCAATAGTTTTAGTAGACATTCACAATCTCCTGTATCTTCTGTGCCTCAAAAAGAGGGTGATCATAGCTGTATTGACTATCGTGCCCTGAACAATGTTACCATTAAAAGTCTTTACCTCCTTCTTTTCATCTTGGTAAAGTTAGTTCAGATCAAGGTGCTATGATTCTTACAAGGATCGATCTTAGAGGTGCTTATCATTTGGTAAGAGTTAATGAGGGGGATGAGTGGAAAACAGCATTATGTGCCAAATTTGGACTTTGTCAATATCAGGTTTTACCATTTGGTCTGTGCTGTGCACCCTCAGCATTTCATTTTTTATTAATGACATCCTTAGAGAATGTATTGACATTTTTGCCATTATTTACATTGGTGATATTCCTATATTCATATGCAAAGGCTGAAAAATGTGAGATTCATGTTTCTCAAGTAGAATTTTTAGGCTCTATGATTTCTCTAGAAGGCTTAAAAATGGATAACAAGAAGATTCGGGCAATCGTTGGCTGGCCTATTCCAAAGACAGAGAAAAACATGAAGCTTTTTTTAAGCTTTGCAAATTTACAGAGGTTTTATAAAGAATATTTCTCAGGTCATATCACCCATTAATTGGCCATTAAAGAAAGGGTTGATTTTAAATGGAATCATGAGTCAAAAGGAGCATTCCAGGAATTAAAGAGCAGGTTTACTTTAGGGTCGATATTTATACTTCTGTCTTGAAGATGATATATCAGCTGTAGCTTTCGGAACAGTATTATCCCAAAGACAGCAAGATAGAGTTCAGTTACGTCCAGTAGCTTATCTATCCAGAAAACTTTCGCAAAATGGAGACATTATTTATTTGGGACACATGTTTCAGTCACTATTTATACTGATAAGCCCAAGCATTAACAGCTAGACAGATGAGAAGGTCGTTATTCTTCTCAGACTATAAGTTTGTAATATCTTTCAGACTAGGGCAACAAAGTCAGAAAGCTGACATTGTATCATAGAAATCATGACAGTTGTGAGAAGGCACAAACAGTCTATACAATATTTACAAAAGAGAAAATTATTTTATTAGCCATTTCAGAAAGTATTAAGAGAGTTATGCCCAGGGAGGAAATGATGGATTGGGCTGATAAGGACGAGAGCTGGAGAATTGAAAATCAGTTACGTGTTTTAACCAGTATCTATATTTACCTGCAGTGGAAATTAGCAATCAGGCATTAAAGGAAATACAATTCTCCATTGCCAGGCCATCAAACGCATCTTATGCAACTGAATTAATGAAGAGACAATTTTAGTGGGAGAACGTGAGTACATAGATATAGGAGTATGCTTCATCTTGTGATATTTGCTCCAGAAATAAGAATGATCATGATAAGCCAATGGAATTGTTACAACCATTGGAAGTTCCCAAACTACCTTAGTAAATTATTTCCATGGATTTTGTTGTAGATCTTCCATCCAATAAAGGGTTCACAGCCACTCCTCTAATTGTTGATTCCTTTTCAAAAATGGTCCTTTGTATACTCACGAAAGGTTTTCACGACATGTAGTATATCTTCACGGGTTACCCACAGTAGTGGTTTCTGATTGGGGGCTCAGTTCATCTCATGATTTGGGAAATCATTTTGTAAAAACTTGAAATTGCAAATCAGGCTGTCATCTGCATATCAATCCCCAGACAGATGCTCAAACTCAATGAGTTAACCAAGAGTTGGAAACATATTTAAGATGTTTTATCCTAGATCAGAAATAATTGTTGGTTCAGTTGTGATTGTCTGAATTTTGTTACAATAACATTATTTATTCCTCTACTAGTCAAAGCCCATTTTTCATTATGCAAGGAATCCATCCATGTTTCTTGGCTGATATACCACTCACGAGTTCTAATTATCAATCTGTTGAAGAAAGAATTCAGCAGTTAGATAAAATTCACAAGTATGTAATAGGCAATTTAACAAAAGCCAAACAAAATATCAACATAGGAGCGGGAGAACATGGCGGCCGCTACGTGAACTGCCGCTTGCTCCCCGGAGGCACTCGCGTACCATGACAATAAATGAATAGGCAAAGCTAGAATCCACCTTACCTTTACCGGCACCTTCAAGTCTACGGCCGTTCTGCTCTTTTCTTCACTTTCTTCAGCATCGGGGTATGTGTCACGTTGTTCCGGCGCCCATTGGGATCTGCTTGCCGGCTGCCTCCACTGCTTCCACTCGGTGGGAGGTGGCCGCCCTGGAGCTAAGGAGGGGCCGCAGAGCAGCGGTGCACGGTCTCCTCCGGGTCGGTGTGGGCAGCGGCAGCACACGTCGTGCTCACTCGGCTGTGGAGGAGGCGGCTATCGCCATCGAGGAGGCAGAAGTGCGGGAGGCCAGCATTACCACAAAGATACCCTCAACCCTCCAAAAAGCACAGGCGAGTCCCTTGGACCAAGCACGACCAAGCACTGTGCTTCCAGCAAAAGAAGCAAAGGAAGGTAAAGGGCATTGGGGGGCTTCCCAGGTACCCCAAAAGTCAGGTCTAAAGGGGAAAAAGCAGGTTCCCAGGAAGGAGAAGTCTGCTGTTGGAGGAGGCAGGAAGAGCTGCCCCCCCTTTTTCAAACTGGCAGTCAGGGAATAGGCATAGACAGTAGCTGTTCTGCCTTTCAGAGGTGCGAGGTAAAAAGTAGGAGTATAAAGGCTGGGAAAGCAAAAACTAATCCTTTAGATCTCAAAGTCAGGATTACTCCCTCACCTAGGTCGTACATTAAGGTGCAACCTACTGTGCTCGATGTTGTAAAACAGGGAGAAGCGCTTAGAAGGGGGTCAGTAGGTCGGTTTAGTACAGGGTCCAGTTCAGAAAAAATGGAGGCTTCAGGGGGTTCCCCATTACCGTTTATCATTACCACGCAAGGGCATGGGAAAGTTGGGACTGGCGCAGTTGGGGTCCCTGAAAGCGAAAGCCAGAATGTCTCGGCTCCCCAGGTTGTGGGAGGGAGCTGTGCCGTGGTTGTTGAAAAAGGCTCTAAAGACATAATGGGGACATCGGTGGCATCTCTGGAAGGACTATTTTGTACTCTCTCGGAGGAGATTAAAAAGGGGATTTCTGTGTCTGAGGCCAACCAAGGAGAGAACCGGAATTTCTGCGAGTCCCTGGAGAGGAAGATTGACCTCCTTAATACAAGAACTGATACGTTGGAAAACTCTGTAGGCGAACTAAAAGATGAACTTAGCGCAGCAAAAGCAGACATACTAGTCCTCAAGAGGGAGGATGAGGCCTTTCGAGACAAACTGGAGCACCTAGAGAATAATTCTCGGAGACGCAACTTGCGCATTTTGAACATTCCAGAGGGAAAGGAGGGGGAAGACCTCAAATCTTACATTGTCTCATTATTGAAGGAGACACTGCAGTTAGAGGAAAGAGAAGAAGATCTGAAGAAGGACATTCAAAGGGCACACAGAAACCCATTTAGAAGAAACCCCAACAGAACTAAACCCAGAAAAATCCTCCTTAATTTCCACACCTACTCCCTGAAGGAAAAGATCCTTAATATGGCCCTGAAGGTAAAATCGTTGAGGGCGAGGGATTTTTCGTTCGAAATACGCTCTGACCTGGCCCGAGCTACTCTCGATAGGCAATGGGAGCTGGGTAGAAAGCTAGATGACTTTAAAAATCTAGGGCCAGTGTCCCAGCTTAAATTCCCAGTGACCCTGAAAGTCATGCATAAGAACAAGATGCATAATGTAAGGTCACTACGAGAGGCTGACGAGCTATTAGAAAGCATTGAGAAAGGTGATGCTTAGATAGCAATGCCGCTCCTGGGCGTCAAGGCACTCAACTGTGTGTGTATAGTGGGAGGGCACCAGCAGTGGGGTACACAAACACTAATCTAGGACTTATAGAATTAAAATAGAACTACTTAGATAACTTCACAGAGATACCCCCAGAAACAAATCAGTCTCCGGCTGTTAAGTGTAGGCTTCTAGCTTTTCCTCAGCCTTCTTCTTTTCTTAAAAGGGACAGGGCGAGTTGCCCCCGGGTGAAGCAGACTGGACCTTCATCAGTCCAGGAGAATATTGGGGGGTGTTCTCCAGGGAGGGGTTCACGGGGGGTGGGGTGCACTGGGTGGGGAGCATGTGGGAAAAATACAAAACATTTCCTCATTCACTTTAGTTAGTTTGTTTTTTTCTGTTCGAGCCGCTCTAGCTATGTTAATTCCAAGTGGCTTGGTCTGGTGGTGGCAATCTCTGCTCTTCAAACGTTTCATGTGCCTCGAGTTTAAACCTCCGTGAGAATGGTTCAGCTCCTGTCATGGAACGTGCATGGCCTACGCGTCAAATTTAGAAGGGCAAACATTTTACAATACATCAGGGACTCTCCCGCGCAGGTCATTATTCTTCAGGAAACCCACCTCTCGAAAGATGAGTTAACTGAGATATTAAAAAAAAAAATGGGTGGAACACATGATTTGTTCTAACCAGAGTGCTAACACCAGAGGGGTGGCTATATTAATCAAAAAACAAGCCAAAGCACGCGTGTTGGACTTTTTGGCTGATCCTTGTGGTAGGTGGGTCATCCTGAAGGTAATTATTTCGGGCTCTCTTTTTACTCTGGTGGGCTATTATGGCCCAAACCAAGATGACCCTTCTTCTCTTAAAACTATCTTTGCTAATCTGTTGGATTTCCCAGACCCAGTAATTATGGCTGGCGATTTCAACATTGTTTTGGACCCCAAATTGGACAAGTCTTCAAATAGCAGAGCCATGGTATTATCCAAATCCTGGGAATATCTCCACTCAATGATGACGCAGACAGGATTCTGTGATATATGGAGAGACAGATCTGGCCATCAGTTAGGAGTCTTCTATTATAATAGAAAGTATGGCCATAAATCAAGAACTGATTACATCTTGGTTAGCCATAGTTTGAGGGGGAATGTCAAAGATATCGGCTATCTGACACCACATTTATCTGACCATTCAGGGGTATGGCTGGATTTGGATTTGGAAAGCAGGCAGAACATTAGAGCCTGGACTTTTGATCGTACTCTGCTTCTAGATATTGAGGAGACAAAGCATTTGTCCTACGAGACGGAGTGTTTTTTGGGCTATAATACAGGATCAGCTTCGACCTCTATAGTCTGGGATTCTCTGATGGCTTTTTTAAGGGGGACCATCACCAGCAGGGTGTGCTTTAGGAATAAACAATACAGAGAAGAGGTTGCCCAAAGGGAAGCAGAGATGAACATTGTAGAGCTCGGTCTGAACACTGTGGTCGATCTTGAGAAACAGCGGGAAAACATGGCTAGATTGAAAGAACTAAAAGAGCAGCTAGATACCCTCCTTCGGACAAGGGTTATGAATAGATGGGAGGCGAGTAAGCTTGCCCATTTTGAGTATGGCGAGGGGGCGGGCAGGCTGCTGGCTTGGAAGGTAAAATCAGATAGGACGCGCAATCTGATCAAAGAAATTGATGATGTGGATGGGGTTACTGTCCTGTCCACGGACGCCTTTTATAATTTTTTGCAGAATTTATACCGTGAAGACAGGGTGGTTGATAAATTCAAGGTTGTGGAATGGCGGAGTGGGAGCACGCTCAATCCCTTGGATTCAATACAACAGGAAGTTTTAGAGCAAGACATCTCACAGGAAGAGGTCAAGAGGGCCATTTTAGCCTGTAAAGGGGGAAAAGCAGCAGGCCCGGATGGTCTGCCAATAGAACTCTATAGATCGCTGGGGGAAGTGGTGGTTCCAATTTTGACAAAGCTTTTTAATGAGATTCTACGTGACTGAGCAAAGCTGCCAGGTTCATGGGGCGAGGCAACTATCACCCTGATATTGAAAGTGGGGAAGAATCCAGCGAGGTGTGAGTCATTTAGACCAATCTCGCTGCTAAACGTAGACTATAAAATCTTTGCCAGGATCCTGGCGGATAAGCTGAGATCAGTAGCAGGAGATATGCTACACCCTGACCAAAAAGGCTTCGTCAAGGGCAGAAATCTATATGACCTCACATATGATTTTATAGGTGCTATAGATATGGCCACAACTTACTCGCTTCCTCTTGCAGCTATGACTCTAGACGCCACCAAGGCCATCGACAGGGTCAACTGGGTGTATCTGTCGGCGGTTTTGGAGAAATTCAACCTTGGCGAAAAGTTCCGCAGAGCCATCCAGTTGATCTATCGAGACCCGTCTGCTAAACTGTTGGTTAATGGCAATTTAACCGGTCCTTTTAAAATCACAAGGGGTACTAGGCAGGGATGTCCCCTATCTCCCCTTCTTTTTAACTTGTACATCGAGCCATTTGCCCAGCAGTTAAGAGAGGATCTGAGTATTTTACCATTTAAGCATGGGGGGTGGGAGAGGAAGGTGGCTCTCTATGCCGATTACTTTCTGGTTCTTTCCTCAGACCTCTCTACGGCCTTCCCGGCAGTAATAAAGCACGCCCAAGACTTTGGTCAGATATCTGGGTATGAGATAAATGCTGAGAAGACCGAGGTTATGTCATGGAACTTGGGGGAGTGTCAACATCAGACCAAGAGAGACATGAGATACCTGGGGGTCAGAATAGTGCAGGATATTAACAAAATCTCAGAGACCAATTTGGCCAACGTAACAAAGGAGTGTCAGAGGCTCATGAAGAGCTGGGCCCACCTCCCCCTATCCATCTTTGGCAGGGTAAACTTGGTCAAGATGGTAGTGCTTCCTAAAATCACCTTTCTTTTTAATGTTATTCCACTACACTTTGACAAATCACCCATAGACAAGCTTCAGGAGGCCATCAAATCATTCATATGGGCCTATTGAGGGACCAGAATCGCCTGGAAGAAGTTGAGGCGTAGGAGGGAGAAGGGAGGACTCTCGCTGCCGGATCTGCAATACTATGCTTGGGCCTTTCAACTATCCCATTCTAGGATGCTTTTAAAAACTCCGGAGGCGACTGGGGTAGGTGCAATGTTCTCCGCAATGCTAAAGGGTGCTAGTCTGTCCCAGGAGAATTTCCTGTTTAAATACGGAGAACCTAAATTCTGCAAGAAGATCAAGTTAAAAGTCCTACAGGGAATGGCAAGAACATGGGCAAATATCAGACGGCTGAAGGGTCTCAGTTATTTTTTGAGTTTGGCCCCCCTGTGGGACTCCCCTGGTGCACCGGAGTGCCTGAAGGACAAACTAGCTCTGCCACTTAGAGAGGCCGGGCTGAAGGTGTGGGGGGATCTAGCTCAAGAGGGCACACTCCTACCCTGGTCAACGCTCCACACGATTTTGGAGGGGGGAATCTCCAAATTTAAATACATCCAGCTTCAAAGCTGGGCCCAAAATCTGAAATCACCTATAGGCATAGGTAACACCTTAGAGGAACAGCTGGTGGAAAGTCCGAGAGGGAAGAAGGAGGTCTCCATTTGGTATTGGAGCATCGAAGAGGCAACCGATGGGGACTTTAAACTGGCCGAGGAACTGCGGGGTGCCTGCCTACCGGATGAACCTTGGGAACATCTTTGGCAAACATCTTTTACTATTCTGTTCGCCATAGTTAAACCGGCATGGTTGAGAAGAAACCACCTGTTTACGATCCACAGGGCCTATTTAACCCCTTTAAGGTTGTCGAAGATGACGGATGGGCCCCCAGTTAGATGCAAGAAATGCGGCTTGGAGAAAGCATCCGATTTACACATGTTTAAGGAGTGCCCAGCCATTGCAGACTTTTGGGTAAAAGTGGGCAAAACTATCTCAGATATCTTGGGCCTCCAAATTCAAATAAGCCTCTCCCTGACAATTTTTGGGATTTCCAGCGAAGTCACCGGCCTAGCAAGGTCTTTTCTTTTCTACGCTATGCTACTGGCCAGGCGGGAAATATGCAAAAAATGGGTAGAATGCTCGCCTCCATTGCATGCTGAGTGGTTGTCCTCGGTTTTCTCGATATCCAGGCTAGATTTGTGTGGGACCCAGAGTAGGAGGAAGAAAGCATACTGGGATTTTCTGTTGAGTTGGTCAAATGCTGAGATATGTGAGAATGGATAAGAAATCTAAAAGCTGTAACGGATATGGGTCCTATGATTATGCCTCTCTGGATCTCTCCAGACTGTGTTGGGAACTCCCCGTTCCTATACCGCCAACATCAACAGTCGCCAGTGTTATCTGGACTACTTTGGAGAGTGACCGTGCCCTTTCTTTTGGGACTGTGTCATCCTAGTCCGTAGATGTACCTGAAGGTGGGTGCCCTCCCACCTGCCTTGCCTCCCCAATAACGTGCAAGGTACTGGTGGCTAGTTTGGTCACTGTGGTCTGAGGTGAATGAGGATAAGAAGAAAAAAAAATCAACTTACAGGCAGATAAACAATGAAGAATAGTGCCTCAGTATCAATTAAGAGATGCAGTACGACTTTCCATTAGTTATATTAAATTGCATTTTAAAAGAAAGGTTTAGCCCAGATTTGTTGGACCTTTTTCTTTATGCAACGTGGTTAGTCCTATGGCTATGAAATTTACATTATCAGAAACAATGAAAACCCATCCAGTGTTTCACGTTTCCTTATCAAAAGCAGTAATAAATACACTCAAATTAAAAAACCACAGATCCTATGATTTAAGATTCTGAAATTGAATATGAGGTTCAGTCTGTCTTGAACTCACAAATTGTATGAAAGAAATTGCAATGTTTGGTAAAAATGGAAAGGTTATGGTGTAGAGTAAATCTCTTGAGTGCCTGCAGAGAATGTTCCTGTCCCTCTGGCTAGTAAGAAATTTCATAAAGATAAACCAGAACAAACTAAGGAAGACCCTAATGAGGTAGGTACTGTCTCAATTACACAATATAGTGGTGTTAATAATTGTCAAGTTACAAGAAATAACAAGTCCAAATGGTGTTTGTTAAATGCTTACCACAATTTGAGATCTAGAGTTGAGGATATTTAGGATTGAGCAAGGTTGGCGTGTGTGGCGGTGAACACGGCAACAAAATCAAACTAACTTGAATCTGCAACAAGCGGGATTTCAAATACTGTGGCCATCTTGGATTGTGGTCATATAAAAGAAAAGTGAATTCAAAGTCTAGCCGATTCCCAAAGCAGTTCGTGTTTGACAGTCAGAGGAGTATCATTGTGGCGCTAGTGTCTTGCGGTAGGAGTGTCAGATTAGAACCCTGGCTTCCTACTTTTGCACTGTCTTGTCTACTCAGATCATTCTCACGATCATTACCAATTTCAAAGTCTTGCATGTTTGTACCTCTTATGCGCTCATTTTTTTCTATCACATTTTTGTTTTAGCTCATTTTGTTTTGCACTTTGTGTCTCTCCTGTTCTCACTGTCGACATTGTACATATTGTCAATGTCCCTGAATTACAAGACTGGATCTCGTTTTAAACTTATGTGTATTGAACTCTCTAGTAAGTCCATAAGAGCAATTCGCAAAAACTACACCGCAAGGATCTTCAAGAAGACAAATAACCATTGTTTTATTATATTTACAATGGAAGAACTGCATTAAGTCTTAGAGAAGAAAGGGCTGAGTTAGAGGACTTGTTACTCGAGGTAATCAGGTAAGAGATTGAATATGATATGATTGTTACAAGTTTCTTTTCTTATCTGGTATTGTTTCATTGCAGACTTCCATAAGCAGTTCCAAAGGAAGTGTTACAAACCTTGCATCAGTGTATTCTCTCTGTTTCCCTTGCCCTTTTCCATCTGTATAGGCTGCAGTGATTTCTGTTATAATTACAAGTAATGTCTTGTTACTTACCGGTAATCTTCATTACCCCGATTAGGGTCCTCCTCGTCCCAGTCCTAACATAGTGAGGCAATCCTGCCTCCCGACAGCCAATCAGAACGCTTATAATATTTTCAAAGGATATATAAGCCCCTCCCACCCCCGCCATGCCTGTTATCAACAAGTCCTGACACAAAAACAGCGGGAGGGAGGGAGGGAACAGGACTGGGACGAGGAGGACCCTAATCGGGGTAATGAAGATTACTGGTAAGTAACAAGACATTACCCCCTCATGGGTCCTCCTCGTCCCAGTCCTAACATAGTGAGGAACTCACAAGCAGAGACCCAAGAAGAAAAAACGCAGGACACCAGGGATCCTTGCAAAAGTACAAAACTTAATCAAACAAAGGATTAAGGAACAGCAGCGTGCAAAACGCCAACAGCAAAACAGGCCACAGAGGCAAGGAAAACAGCAAAGCGATACTGCCGAACAAATGTGTGAAGGGACAGCCAAGTGGCCGCTCCACAAAACACCTGGACAGAGACCCCGCCTCCTCAGCCCAGGAAACGGACACAGAACGTGTCGAATGACCCAGCACAAGAGACGGAGGAGGCAGACCCACAGGATAGGCAGACCGCCAAACGCACAGAGCCAGTGAAGGCGGAAGGAGAAACCAACCATCCGTGAGCCACACCCCCACATGAGAAAAACAGGGCAGGGGAAAGACGAAACCCCAAGGTACGGAAGAAGAAAAAACGAAGGGCACGAACAACCAAGGATGAGGGAACAAAGGAATCCCCATACCCACGCAAAATAGGAAGAAATCACCTCCAGCAGCAAATGGAACCCGGAGGAAGCTCAGGGAAAAAAAACGGGCCCAGCCGCAAAACAACCCCATCCAGCAGAAACTGCAAATAAGGGAAGGAGAGAAGCAAAGCACCCAACTGCCGCGCGGAGGAGACAGATAACAAAAAAGTCACAGTTGCGGACAACCACAACAATCAGCCTCCAAAAAAAGGCACAAAAGGGTGCAACTGCAGACCCCACAAAACAGTAGGCAAACCCAAGAAGGCACAATCACAGGAGAGATTGGATGTGGAAGCCGAAAACAACACAGAATCCGACTCACCCAAGGAGCAACAACCTCCAAAGAGGCCCCGACAAGCCAGAACCACAGCTCAACGAGCAGACAAGATGGAAGGGGAAAGGTCCAACAAAAACCCATCTCGGAGAAAGATAAGAATAGAAGCCGGACCACCAACCATGGACCCAGACCAAGAGAAGAGCACCAAGAGACAAAAGAGCCGCAACGCGCACCACAGTCCTTAAGTGCTGAAGGCCGACGCGACAACGGAATGCCACAGGCCACCACAGAAGAACAGCCCAAAGACGCCAACGACAGCCGCTCAAGAGCCAGGCCGACAGATGCAGGCGACAAAGATAGGGCAAAGACAGGTGCGGACACAGAAGCGGAGCCGGAGTCAAGGGAAGCCGGCCAAACCCTTCCCCCTCCAGCAGCAGCAGGAGTGGAAACCAAAGGCAGCGAGGTCAAAAAGGAGCAACCAACAGCACAGACACCTTCACCCCCCCAAATCCTCCGCAGCACCCCCGGGAAGAGGGAAATAGGAGGGCAGGCATACAGAAAGCCCGAAGGCCAAGGAAACGAGAGAGAAACCCCCAAGCCAGAGAACAGACCACCTCGGAACAAAACCGGGGGAGAAGAGCGTCGCGAGGGGAAGCAAAAAGACTGATCCAGAGAGTCCAGATCCAAAGACAAAGGTCCCAGAACAGAGGAACAGACAGGCGGCACAAAACAGAGGACGGGAGGAAGCGGCCCAAGCCGTCTTTACGAAATTCAGATGCCTCTGAACGTAAATAACCCTCAATGCCAACAGATGAGATTTCACCCAGACACAAATCACGTAAGGCAGCAGGTACAGAGACGCGCACCTGGACCCCCTAAGAAGGTGCAAGCAACAACAAGCCACCTGATTGTCGGGACGAACCAACAGCCTCGTCACCCACCAAGGACCCCAACACGGCCCCCCAACCCCAAGGACAGGCATCCGAGGTCAACAAGAGGAGAGAAGGAAGCAGAAAACGCAACCCCACACCAGGGTGGGAGAGCAAAGCCACCATACCAAATTAGGAACCAGAACAGGGGAGAGAGGAACCAGAACCACGCAACCTGTATGGGAAGGGTCCCAATGAGCCAACAGAAGAATCACCAAGGACCTGAGGCGCAGGCGAGCTCAAGGAACCACAGCCATGGAGGCAGCCACCAACCCCCGGACCTGCAACCAACCCCGAGCCGGGGCAGAAGAGTCAAAAGAGCAGAGAACCGTGCCGGAGGGAGAAAACAGCACCCTGCAAAGCGTCGAACAGGCCTCCGAGAAACTAAAGTCCCAGAACAGGAACCAGATGAGAAAAGGCCAGATCCAACAGGAACCCCAGATCCTGGAACAAGGCCATCAACGCCACCACCGCCAGAAGAGCCACAAGGAGGGTGGAAGCAGAAACCAGACAAGAGCAACATAGGGAAACACAGGGAAACCCAGACTCAGCAAAACCCCCACAGCAGGAGCCAACACCGCGGAAAAACCCGGGGAGCAGTAGAGAGGCTGAAAGGCAACACCTGAAACTGGTAATGGAACCCGTCCATCGCAAACCCCAGGAACCGCTGACCTGCCGGATAGACGGGAATGTGAAAACAGGTGACTTCCAAACCCAGGGAAGCCAAAAACTCGCCCACCAGGATGAGGGGAACGATGGACAGCAAGGGGATCATCCAAAAACGACCCAGCCGCACCAAACTGTACAAAGCCCGGGGATTCAGAAACAGAGCGGAAGGAACCATCGGGCGCCAGGACCAGGAACAGAGAGAAATAGAACCCAAGGCCCCGTTCCGTCACCAGAACCAGTACAACAGTGTCCCAGGACAAAAACAGGCCGACGCCAGGGAAGATGGCAGCGCGCATCACGGGGCCAATGGACAACGGGGTAACCCCGAAAACAGTCCAAAAAGGGGGGCGGCCACGGAACAGAATCCGGTAACCAAGATCGATGACCGACAAGACCCACCAGGCGGAAAGCAGACCGGACCAATGATCCAGGAACAACCGAGCCGAGTCCCCAAAATTGCAACATCGGCAACAATGTAGACAGGGAACTCACAACCAGCGAAACACCAGGAGTTGAACACATAACCTTTGGAGGAAGAGACCGCAACCGGAACCACCAGGCCACGGTGACTCCTCCTGGGCATAACAATATCTGACCAACACCCAGGGGCAGCAGCAGGCGCTGCAGAGGCCGGGAACCAAATGGAACGCAGCCCCCCCAACCACGGGCCCGACCACGAAATAGCCGAGAAAAAGACAGAGAATCCGGAAACTCCAGAAGAAGGAAAAAAGACAAGCCCCTCTGCACAGACTGCCTTTGGAGGAAGCCAAAAAGCCTGAGAACCACAAAGGGCAGGTAACGAACCAAGGCGTCAGCGCAGCGTTAAGGCACCAAAGCGCGGTCCAGAAAGACCTCCTACCAGCCACCGCCACCCCAGCAGCCGAGAAGAGGGCCCTCAGGGCAACAAAACACAGCAGACAGAAACTGAGCCAAGACCTCCATCTGCGCCAAGATAGGAGTGAGATCCCCCTAAACGGAAGACAGACAAAAAGGTACCCAAACCCCTAGAATGGACCTGCAAAGCAGAGGCTGAGGAAGTGCAAGCACGAACCCCAAAACGAGAACCAGCAGAAGAACGCATGAGAGCAGACTCCTCCGAAGACAAAGATGAGGAAAAAGACATGGAGGTCAAAATAGATAGACCCCAGGAACCAGAGGAAAATGAGTATCAAACACCGTCAGGTGATACCGCTTACCCAGAAAACGAGGATTCCCCTGCATGTCGACCTCAAGCCATGCGACAGCCAGAACCTCCTAAACGACAAAATGGAAAGGCAGGTCATGCACCACCGAGGAACAATATAGGGAGTCACCCCACCGCAGACAATGAAGCAGGCGTTGGACCAACATGACCGAAAAAAAACCTTTCACTGGACATACCCCCCAGGAGGGAAAATGACCACGTACTCCCACCCTCTGAAGAGGAGGAGGAAGCAGAAGGCTCAAGCAGCGCAGCCCGCATGGGAAGGCATCACCGCAGAATGAACCAAATCCCGCAAGCCAGACCCAGAAATCTGCAACAGGTCAACCACCTGCAGCTCCCGAAACATGACGATGCAGAAACAAAGATCTTGCAGGCACTGGAGCGGAAACCTCAACACCCCTGGCCACATGCAGCAGTATCAGGAAGCCACAGCACATACCAGGAAGTGCCCAGCAACTCCCCTAAAAAACCATCTCCAAACAACCAAGTCATAGCAACACGAGACCTGGGAAAGAAAAAGGGACAACCCTGCAGTCTCCCCCACAGCCACAGAACAAACATTATGGCCGCGGGAGCCGGATGCCGCTAGAAGACCCCAGCACCGGAACGACCCGAGGCCAGAACACAAGAGAAAGCTCCCCGCCCCAGCCCAGCACATGCGCGGGGAGCGCGTTCTGGCCAAGGAGCAGGAACGCGGCCGACCGGAATACCGGTGCGGCCGCGCGCAACAAAAGAAGTAAAACAAACACTTCAACAGTAAAGAAAAGAAAAAACTCACGGTACCGCAAACCCAGCCCTTCAAACTCTGGAACCGGCAAGCAGGAAACACGGAGCACACCAGCGTTCCGACCGACGTCGGACAGCAAAAAAAAACAGGCATGGCGGTGGGTGGGAGGGGCTTATATATCTTTTGAAAATATTATAAGCGTCTTGATTGGCTGTCGGGAGGCAGGATTGCCTCACTATGTTAGGACTGGGACGAGGAGGACCCATGAGGGGGTAATGGTCTCTCTGTGCAAGTGAATAGGACCAGCTTCATGGCATTCCTGCACACCGATAATAAAAATCCATGAACTATGACGCCGAGGCTGAAGGGGCTTGGGGTGCACCTGCAGCCGCACCTGGTAATGGACAGCACCGGCAGCTCTGCGTGTGAGGAGGACACAAGAAGTTAACATGCAAGTGAGCAAAACAAGACAAAGGACAGTGCAGGGTGCACAAAACAAGAGACTGACTTTGCAACCCCAAAAGCTAGCCATGGGGCTAGTTCACGCCAGTTACCGGAAAAACTCCCACCTAGTTGAAAACAAGATCTCACAGAGGCGCAATACAGTTTGGGGCTCATGGGTGCGTATAATGCAAGAAATAGAGCGATTGAGCGACAAAGTCTTCCTTCTAGTCCCATGTTTCACCTGAGAGAATACCCTGGGCCTGGATGAATAATAATCACGCATGTCCCATGGTCCCAGGCAGATTTAACGAACATACACAAGCAAAATAATCCCGCTAAGTTAAAGAATTGCATATAGTATCCAACGTGTACTGAGCAAATTGGGCTGATGTTATTCAACGATTGCAATTTCTGGTCCCGAGTGAAGTGAAAGATCAATTGGTAGAGAAAAGTAAGTGGCTGAGACGGCATCTCAAGGCGATGGTGCTTTGAATATTGAGAAAACCCCTTTGGTGAAGGCAGTGATGCAAGTGTCTCCGTTCAAACTGACTGGACCACAATTTAGAATTGTGAGCGTGAACCTTGGCCAGGTTATTATGCCAGGTGAAAGGATGTGGCCAACCTTTACTTTGGTATTGACCGCCCGGCACATCAAGCTTAGAAAGCTGTGGGCACTGGCGTTTTATAGGGATTCTCACTGACTGTGTAGAATCCGCTGAGAACAAGTAGCATTGGATAGCAAACAGGGCTGAGCTGAATTGGCTTCTACAGCAAACTATTGGATGTTGATGCAAGAGCTTAAGAAAGACTCTAAAAATCTAAACCAATGTCATTGCAATTGCAACCAAAGCAGCAAACAGTAAAGGGAATTTGCAGAAACTTGAGAAATAGGGTGTCAGATCAGGGAGGCTACAAGTATGGAAAGGGAGGGGGCAGGCAGGACAGGCTGGTGGTGCAGGAGACAGGGCCCGGCTGCTCCATGTGGATCATGTTTTAATGATGTATAGTTGGGACAGTGGAAAAGAAACTGCCCAAATCGTGCTACTGGCGCCTGTTTGGTCCCACGGTCTACCCGATAGCTTTCAGATATAGTTTGCGCTGTACGGACTCTGGTGGTGGGGTTGGCATACAGCAATCTGGTCCGGGCCACAAATCTCAACCCTAGGCAAAAGCTCTCCATGCCAGTGTATAAAAAGGCCCATTCCAGGCTTATCAAATGCCTTCTCTATGTCTACCTCAAAGATTGCTGCTTCAGTCCGATCATAGACATCAGCCTCTAATACTGTGAATAGTCTCAGTAGTTTATGCGCAGTATTGCGGCTGGGGATAAATCCCTCTTGATCAGAGTGTATGAGCGTGGGCATGTAAGGAAGGAGTCTGGTGGCTAGGATTTGACTAAGGATCTAATAATCGATGTTCAACATCGTCAATGGTCGGTACGTCCTTTTATTGTAGGCCAGCGTTCCAGATTTTACTAGGGGTACTACTAGGGCCTTGCGAGTGGAGGATGGGGTACAGACCTGTATCCCTAGCCGCCTTATAGAGGTCCACTAATTTAGGAGCTAGCTCGTCTATGTAGGCAGCATAGAGCTCTACCGGGAGCCCATCAGTCCCTGGCGTTTTGCCTCGTGCCATCCTCTTTCTAACTGGCCGGATTCCTGATAGGGCGATCTCCTCTCCTAGCTGTTCAGACTCTTCAGGTGATACTGCCGGAAAAGTCAATGGTGCTAGAAAAGCGCTGATGTTGTCATCAGTCCGCTCAGTAGTGCTCAGGTACAAGCCGCTGCAATAAGTAAAGAACTCGTGATTAATATCTGTTTGTCAGTAGACCCTAGTCCCCCAGTCAGTCTCAAGCTCCTCTATAACCGAGCCCCTCTTTGCAGGGTTCGCAAGTCAATCCACCAGTGATCCTGTGCAGTCACGCTCCACATGTGCTCTAGACATTTACACCTTATAGTCAAACATCTCAGTCTTTCAACCTGCTCAGCAATGTTTTCTTTGGCCTCTAATAGTTCAGGTTGGATCTCCAGGTGACCTGGCCTACGCCGCTCGACCACTCTCAATGCCTCCTCCAAGCTAAGACTTCGGCCCGCAAGTTTCAGTTTCCATGTCAGGATGCAAGGTGGTGTCCTCCTCAAACTCAACATTGGCAGGACTGTGTTGTGATCTGATAAGGTCCTAGATAGGTATTTAATGGCCCATACCAATCTATTACATATGGAGTGCATAGGAACATGTCCAAGTGCACATGGAGGTCATGGAGAGATGAGAAAATAGAGAAGTCCCTCTCCTGGGGCTGTTGTAAGCACCAGGAGTTAATGAGTCTCCATTTAGTTTGCCACTCAGAGAACTCTCAGGCCATTCTGATGTTTGGGCAGTTTCTCGGGGGTGGGGAACGGTCGAGTAGGGGGGTATGCTATGCAATTGTAGTCTACCCCCATAAAGGCTGAACCTGTGAGATCGGGGGCCAACATTCTCAATAACTCCGCAAAGAATGCTCCGTGATCTGTATTCGGGGCATAGATATTGACTAATGCTATATCCTGACCGCCAAGGCGGCTGGTCGCCACCACAAACCTGCACGCCAAATCCCCAGGATAATGGAAGGGAACCCCTTGGTGTATCCATCCCATCCTACCTCTCGCATTGGCCGAGTAGGTAGTATAGTAGGCCTGACCCCTCCATCGTCTCTGCAGTGCTGCTCCCTCCTTAGCTGTCAAGTGCGTCTCCTGAAGGCATGCTATCTGGATCCCTCACCTATTAAGGTATGAAAATACTTTGTACCTCTTGGCCATGGTGTACACCCCCCTAATATTCCCTGATACAATTTATTTGCTGTACTGTCAGTAGCGTGGTGATTCCTAGCTTCCCAAGCCCAATCACAAATCCTTTGCTGCATCCCAGCCACAGCCTAGGTGTTTACTGTGATGGGACTTTGTTTCGCTTTTTCCATCCCCGTACACAATCCCTCTTTACATTCACGTTCTCTGGATCTCAATTAACACGGCACAGACTTCCTCAGAGGTTTCCAGAGTTTCCTTCCATTTTTCCCTAGCTTTAAAGAAAGATGTAGACACCTTGGTCTTCTCCAAAAATTCCACTTTAGTCAATACTTTGATCATCTGTTGATTGCTTCTGTCACTCTGGACCAATGGTGAAACCAATGTTAACTGACATGACCAACAGAGGACATAAGGCTTCTAAAGAGAAATGACAATTTTGTCTCTCTAATGTGAGATACCTAGGTCTCTAAGTTACTGCTGGTGAGCATCACCAGTCATCTGAGCCAATAGAAGCCATCTGAAAGTTGCCCTGCCCAGTGACCGTCTCTATGGCAGACACTTTCTTGGGAAGGGCTTGATTCTGTTGGATTCTTTGCCTCGCAGCCCTTTTGCGACCATTGCAAACGTTTGTAAAGATAGACACCTCTGAGCCCCTGAATTACTGATATGAAGAAGAGAGCGCCTTGGTGCAGGTAAAGCAAGCATTGACTGCGGTGCAAGCACGAGGGCTTGAAGACTGCGCTAAACCATTTATGTTGTATTATCATGAAAGGAGTGGGTACGCTCTTGGAGTTTTGAGGATCAGAAAAAGCCTGTTGCATCTTATTCCTCCACTCTCGACCCCATTCCAGCAGGGCTCCCGCTGCTCTTGCAGGACACGTACCCGCAGTCCAGATCTAGGTCTTCTGCTGCACGAATTTACAATGTCACCACACACAGGAATATGTGATAGGCATGTGCCCTCGAGAAGCTGCCACATTCATAGGAGGAGCAGCCAAAGGCGTAAAACACCTCTTTGCTGGATGAAGACCTCAAAGGATAGAAGAAAAAGAGTGAAGATTCAGGATCAGCAAGTGGAGGCAGCGAGGAAAGAAGCGAAAGAACAGCTTTGTTGCGACTCATCCTCCAACCAGGCTGAAGCCCTTATTTATAAAAACAACGAGAAAAGGAAACGAGATCAAACATCACATGAGAGGGACCATGGTGGATTGGGAAAAGCAAGAAAGCCTCGCAGCCCGCTTCACTCATGTTTCCCGGGAGCCTCCGGACCCGGCAAGATGCTACGGATCTCGGACGCCAAGGAAGCCGAGACGCTGTGATGGCCACACCCGCAATGTTTGCGCTCAGCAGCCCGCCTTGTGAAAACCTCTGAGAATATTGTGCTGGCTTCAACTCTGATTGTGGCCTCACTTTGTTGCTGCTTTACCCCTTGCACCAAATTGCAATGTTTGTCTTCTGCCGGCTTATCCCAAAGCGAGAGTCTCTCATTGTCCTCGTCTCACATAATCCTAGTCCAGTGTCCTACTCTGCACCCGGCCTCTGCAAGGCCCACCTCCCACGAGCGAGAACCCCATGATTGCCTGGTGCTCACTGAGCATGTCGCACATCCCTGCATTGATCTCACTGGAGCACCAATGCCCAACAGTGAACGTGTGTTCACTGTTGCTATGTTGAAGGCTCAAGTCTTAGAGATGGTGCAGACACCTAGATGCTGGTTATGCTGTGTGTCCCTTGTATGTCTTTATGGAATGTGCATATCTTCTTCGTGTTCATTCTGCACAAAGAGCTCCACTTGTGGCCCTCACCAAAGCACGCATCCTCGCTGAGAAAACCACTGTCACTGTTCACAGACTCCAGGGGTGCTTTTGGGGCAGCGCATACCTTTGGGTTGCTGTGACTGACCTCAGCGGGGACCCTATTAAAACTGTGATGTATGTAAATAATTTACTGCATGCCTTTCTGTGACCCGCCAGGACAGTCATTGCAAAACGTGCCTCCCAAAAGCCAGTCTTGAGGGATCGCCCTGTAGATCAGTTTGCTAAAGTAGCTGCTTTTTTAGCCCTTTGTGAGATTGTCAGGCATCTTTTGAGATCTGATGTGTTCCTGGTGCCCACTCTCAAGGGCCTGGTCCTGTTACAAGAGCAAGACCCAGGAACTGAGAAGCAGGGTTGGATTAAGTTGAAGTATAAAAGGGGCCCAGAAGGAGTGCAGAGAGACAGCACTGGGAAAGGGGTCGCCCCAAAATGTCTGCTCCTGAACCTTGCAAATAGTACCATGGGATTGCCCATGTCAGGACGGATGATCTGATATGGGCCGCTGCTCCCTATTGGTTGCACCTCCCTTCCCCTCTGTCGCACAGAATTACTGTCATGCTTGGGACACTTGATAAGGCTGCTATGTTGGAAAAGGAGTTAAGACCACACCCGCTGCACCCCCACCCCCCTTTGGGACCCTTTCGTTTAATTCTTCAGATGGATTTATCCAGATGTCTAGATGTGGACCTTATGGTATGTGCAGGGATTTCTGTAGGTCTCCAGTTGAGTGGAGGCCCATCCTTCCACTTGAGCAGACACCATCACAGTAACCAAGGAACTGTGGCAAGACTTCTAACCCAGCTTTAGAGCTCCCCTTTGGCTCTCTAGTGATTCAGTCTCACACTTCATTTCTTCTGTAGCTCAGACACTTTGCAAAGCATTAGGAATAAACTAGCACTTTCACTGTGCTTACCACCCAAGTACTAAGGTAAAGTAGAATGCAATAATGCCACTCTTAAAAACAAGATTTTGAAGGTTTGTTCTGAGTGCCAACTCAAGCTCGCTGATGCCTCATCCTTGGCCCTTCAGCTAATCCGAGCTACTCCTTCCCAGAAAAAAGATGGAGCCCTTTCGCGATAATGCTTGGCCGCCATTTGGGGCCTTCCAACTCCGCTGCTCTGAACTTACAGTGAAACAATGATGTCAACTCTTGCGTTACTGCAGGCAAAGGATTCGCTCTCAGCAGTTTCTGTCTCAGGTCTGAGCTGCTCTTCTAGAGTGCGCCTCCGACCCATGCCATGACATGAAGCCTGGCAACTGGGTGTATGTGAAGGTGCGCAAGTGAAAGAGTCCTCTGCAGCCATGGTGGAAGCAGGGCACAAGTCCGAAAAAAAGAAGTGGGGGGACTAACCTAGTTAGACAGTATGCAAGTGACATCACGGCACGTGACAGAACGACACATGACATCACGGCACGTGACATCACAGCGCGTGACATCGCACATGGCATCACAGGAATTGACATCACAGGAAGTGGCATCACAAGAAGTGACATCAGATCTTCAGCCCTCACATATATGTTTAGCAGGTCAATCATGAGTACGTTTGAGCGCATTTCGAGTATACATGCAAACCCTCCTGATTTAGGCAGAAGATTCACACTTTTGTAAGCTGCACATAAACAATGTTGCCTTTTGTCAGCATGAAGCTTCCTCTACCCAAGGATTGAACAAACTAACTCTACCGCCGGCCTCCTCGACCAGGCATAATATTCCATATGCAGCACATTTCCATGCTTTAGCTGCCTGCGCTCTCCGGAGGTGAGACCACTCTCCTATCTGAAGTATTCTTACTCACCTGCACTCATTTTAGGAGATTGAGGCTCATTTTTCGCCTACAGACCATGACCCAAAGCAAGAGCGAAAGACTGAAAGGGAAGAAAGGAGAGAGATAAGAAAGCAATGATGAAGGCAGAAAAGGGGATGAAAAAAGAACCTGCCAGAATAAGCAATTTTAAAGTATGGAAAGAAATAGGTTATAACAACCTCGGCTCCAGCAATAGGACCCTAAGAAAAGGTTTGGGGCTCTGCATTTATGTTTTTACAAATTACACACTGGCCACAAAATGTCACCTCCACATTTAGCAGCAGGCATCTCTCATGTACTTATTGTTGGCACAGCTATATCTAAACTGCCCTCACATTCACCAGCGCAACCTGACAGCTCACCCTGGAATCAGTGCCACCAGAATGCCCACACCAAGGATGGACCACAAATTTCAAAGTAAGAGGCATCAGCTCCACATCAAAATAAGTGTCAGCTGCACAGTATCCAAGGATGAAATGGAAATGTGACAAAGGTAACTCACAAAAAAGGCACATGCAATTCCAGTCCCAGCTAGCACTTCCAAGAAAATATTGTCCTTCTAGTTTGGATGGAAAAACTACTCAGGTGGGGAGATGTAGGAAACTATTGCCAGTGATCATAATCTACACTAGACTTTGCTCTCTGTATGAAGCTGGCTCTGTAAATACTATACCAAAGTAAGGTGTAGTGTGCACAGAGTCCGGGGAGTCCCCAGCGGTATAGCAGTGGCTAAATTAGGTAAGTACTAACAGCTCTCTCTGTGGTAGTGTGGGCGAGCAGTTAGGCTTATCCAGAGGGTGTGTTAAGCATTTATTGTATTCACTCAATCAAAGACAGAATACAGACCAATTGGGTAAGTATAAAAAAGGAATACTTGAATTTTATTTCTAGAACCAAGCAGGACTTGGTACAGGTAGGTAAAATGTACTTTCAATTGAAAACCTTTACACAGAAATGCAATTGAGAATGGATTTGCAAATGTTACAGGTTGGTGTGGTTTCAAAAAGCAGTTTAAATCACACAGTAATTATTTTTAGAATGCATTTTGATTACTTTCAGATTACATCGACTACTTGGGGTGGTATGCCTAGATACCACACTGAGGGATCTCACAATACGCAGTAAGTAAGACTTTTAAAGCTTGCAGTTTAGTTACTCTTTTCAAACATCAGTTCAACACTTAGATATTTTTTGGCACAAAAAACTCATAGCATGGCTTCCTATAGGTGAAAAATGGTTATCAGTTTCACAGGTAAGTAAACATCTTACGAGTGGGAGTTTTAGGAGTTAGGACCAAGGTTCCCCAAGGTCTAGGTAGGCACTCAAGTAGCACCACCAGCGGCACTGGGGCAGCCGGGTGCAGAGTGCAGGAGCTCAATGTTAGCCACCGGGGCTAAGGGGGCCTTCGGTCAGGGACTGCTTACGAGCAGGTCACTCGGGTGTGGAAGCAAATCTCCTGGGGTTAAGGTCAGCACTGCAGGGGCCAATGATCAGTACAGGAGCTGCACCACCAGCGGCACAGGGGCGGCCGGTAGCAGGGTGCTAAGAGGCGTCGGGAACCCTGTTGTTTCCAATAGAGACCTTCGGTTCGGTAAACTTGCTGCAGGCTCAGGCAGGGAGACTTCCTGAAGGCGACCACCAGCTGGAGAGGTAAGTTGGGTTCTTGGGAGATGCCTGGACACTGTCGGTTGGGCCACCCAAGGCAGTGGGGCATCAGGTGCAGGGGTGTCTTCTGGCGTCAGGTCTTCTTACCAGTTCCGGTCGCTGTCAGGGGGACCCTTCACGTTGAGACTGCAGGCGTCGTCATGAAGCAGGTCGGGAATGAACAGATACCAGGTCAGGATCGCTGGGGAGACCTCCTAGTGGTGTTGGGCTACTCGAACTCGGGCCGTGGCTGTTGGTTGCAGAATGGTGCAGAATCGCGAAGCCGCCTGGATCCGGATTCTCTGGGTGAGTCTTTGCTTTAGCAAATCCGGTACTCACGGGAGACAGAGTCTGTAAGATGGTTGCAGGGCAGGTCCTCTGGGTTCTGGGGGGCTGCTGGACAAGCCGGTTTCTTTGCTGTAGGCAGGTCGGAGGCGGGACAGGCCGGTATGGCTGGGGCCAAAGCAGTAGGTGTCCTCTTGTTCCTGGGTCAGCAGCCTATTCGGTCCTTCTTCTTTCTTCCTCGAATCTGAGGAGACAAGGTTCAGGGTTGCCCCAAAATACTACATTTAGGGGCGTTAAAAGTGGTGTGCAGGTTGGAACCAATGGGTCCCTTCCTTGGGGTGGGTTCACCCCCTAGTATGCCACCCTCCAGTGGGACGGGGCATGAGTTTCTTCCTGATTAGTTGGGCCCCCTCATCTTCAAGATTGAGGGGACTGAGGTGTGTGCTTCACCTTGCCTCCCCCACTCCTCGAGGGGTGGGGTTGGCAAAGGTGGGCACACCTCTCCTCCTAGCTTGATTTTCCCACCGATTCTCCTGCCCAAAGTGGGGGAGGGGGGTAGAACTGGTGGGAGCCAGTTGCTGGGGGCAGCAAAAGGCAGGGACAGCTCACAAAGGCGCAGGCCTTTGAAGCTTCCCCTTTGTGGACCCCGCCCATACTGGGGGAAGAGACATGACACCTCTGCCCAGGATGGGCTTTGTTTCTGGACCCAGAGAGCGAAGGCTCTCTACCCAGGGGACCAGAAACCTGTCTGGTGGTGGCAAATGGTGGGCAGCCAGTCAGGAACCACACCAGGGCTGGTCGTTTTTCAAGAGGCATCTCTAAGATGCCCTCTGAGTGCATTTTACCTTAAATCCCACACTGGCATCAGTGTGGGTTTAATTTGCGGAGATGTTTGCTACCAAACTTCCCAGATTTTAGTAAATTCATTATGGAGCTGTGGAGTTTGTAATGACCAACCATATACTCTTTATGACTTTACTACACTTACAATGTCTAAGAATTGACTTAGAC